>CM054114.1:58791519-59391519 GCA_028673005.1 Tanypteryx hageni | reverse complement strand
ACACCAACATGGAGTACACCTTTCCAATCTTGTTGCTCTCAAGCTCTTTCTACCTCTTACTCATGACCTAATGACATTCCATGCTCTTTCAGCCTTTTCACCTCCCAACTTTTCAAGTCTTTCTTTCCAACATCCCATGACCTCCTCTCAGACGTTTCATTATTTCTCATTCCACACATTCTCAGCCTCTTTGTCTTCCATCTCCCTTGCTCTCCCAGCCACATTTCCCTCCATCTATATACACTGTCTATGTTATCTCATCAGACTACACTCACCTATCCTCATAACCATCAACTCTCCCAACAACAGTCAACTCTTCACACCTTCACACTATATTTATCCAAACACTAGTTGCTTTCCAATTCTCTACACCTGTTATCTCTATGATCAACTTTGTCATCATCTTATATTCCAAGCCATCCCAACATCTTCCCCCTCACAAATTTCACTGTCACATTTTAGTTCTCTTCTGTATTTTCAGCCCGTTCCCAATAGTTGTTAACTACTTTCATTGCACTATGAGAAAGCCTTAAACTTCAATTTCCCCTCTGCAAACCTAGCAAGAATCCCCAAATATTTACACCATCTATTCCTCTACCATATATAAACAAATCAACTCCCTACCAACCTCCTACCAAGCCCACTCTATCCCCCTCTCAGCCTCAATAGCCTTAAATCTGCCTGCTTTCAGAGCTTACTCACTTGACTGTTCATGACACCCTCCGTGCCTTTAAGCCTCCTCCCCCTGCCTTATTGATCTATAACTCATCCTTTTGTCTCAGCTTCTTTGCCCTTAAAATATCCATTCCACGCCTGAAGAATGGACCTAGAACACTGTTTTCCCATCCTCATAACCCTTCTCCCAAATGCCTATTCTAGCCTCCTTCCAACTCCCACAACCTCCCAGTCTCCAAGCTCGGACACTTGCTTCCAACTCAGTTTGATATCTTAGTACCTATTTTCCATGTTTTCATTATATATTTACTATCCTCCTATACTCCATACTCACAAGCCTCATACTATTTAATCTTAATCATGTTGCCCTCAGTCTCAACCACATCCCTCAGTCTACAGTCCTAGTCCTACTGACATCACTCTACTCTTCTCACCTTAGTCACCTAGACGCTCCACAGTCATCACAGAAAGGCTCTTCACTCTACAAATTATCTGTTACTGAACAGCCCTTGCTAAACCCTCTCCCATCCTTATGGCAACTGATGTTCCTGGATCCACTAGCGTAATCTAAATCCCTGACCATACTTCCATCCTCTTCAGCCTCCAAAATTTTCATGCCTTCAAGCCCTCTCTCTATACATTAACGTTACGATCTTTCTGCTTCATCAGCCCCAATCCCTCTCAAATGATGTCTCTTTCTTTGTCCTTACCCTTACTATGCCCACTAAGCTTCATTGCCCCCCCCCCCTCCCCCCACTTACCCTCATTGAACCTTCACTTTCTAGGCCTTCCCAATCCTGTCCCTCTCGCATATTAATCTACCAAACCCTCAAAACGAAGGTACCATGCCCTGCCAGGTTCTCTGCCTTTCACATCTCTTTGTCTCTTCCAACAAGTCATCCTCCTTCCCTTCAAATCCTCTCAGCCTCTTCACCCTCAAATTACCCACCCCTCCTCAGCTTTATCTCCTTCCAAATCCTTGCCTCCCAGCTTCATGGTCCTTAAATTTTCCATTTCCCTCCAGCCTTGTAGCCACCCATCCATCTCACATAATATCACTATCTTCCCCTCCAAAGATCCTGATCTTCATCTATTAGTCTTAGCACCATTCCATTTCAAGTACCTTCCCAGACTAGGCACCCTCCCATTTACCATAACCTCACAGCCCCATTGTCAGAGTTAACTTTGTCTACCTGCCTAAGTACTCATTACATTCCAAATCCTCCAGCATATTCTCCAACATACATTCTCCCAGACTTGTAAAAATCTCCATTTTTACTCCTTCCAAACCTCTAGCCTATCTAGGTTCATCACCCTTCAACTTTCCTCACTTACCTCACAATGCTCTCCTGTCTAGACACCAACCAACTCTGCACCCCCTAACATCTTCTTCACCCTGCCTCACCATATCCTCAATTCTTCTTATCAGCCCACTTTCCATGCCCTCAAAGTCTTAACAACTTTCCTTGGTTCTGACTCTGTCTCAAAAAGATCACTCTGCCCTGCCCCTCCTTAGCCTCCTGAAGATACCTCCATCTTCAATGACAGTCTTTTCACTCTCCAAAGTATCTCCTGAACAACCCTCAGTAAACCCTCTCCTGGGTTCATGACAACCCAGTTTCCTGGATCCACTAACATTATCAAAATCCCTCTCCAAAAACCCATTCTCTTCACCCTGCAAAATTTTCATGCCTTTAAGCCCTCACTCCATACAAGTCTTCATGTCTTCCTGGCTCTTTGCCCTCTAAGCTTCATTTCCCTCCCACTTGCCATACTTCCCTCATTGACCTTATATTTTCCAAGCACTCACAATCCTGTCACTGTTGCCTTTTGATCGAAAGTACCTTCAAAATGAAGGCACCATCCAACTCTCCATGACCTGTCAGCTTCTTTGCCTTTCCAACTTTGACTCCCTCATTCCCTCCATGTCCTCTCAGACTCTCTACCCTCCAATAACCCATGACTCCTGAGCTTTGTCTCTTTCTAGCTCTTCTAGGTCACCCAGTCTTAAGGTCCTCCAATTTCCATGTCCCTTCAGCTTTGTAGCCATCCATACAACTCGCATAATGTCAGTCTTTTCTCCTCCATCTCAGCCTTGTCATCCCATCATCTTCCAAGCCCTCCTATTACTGTAGCTATCATAATTTCAATATCCATGGAGCCTCTGGATTACCCTACTTCCATTCCCAGCTGAGACATACTCTGACATCCCATAATCAACACCATCCTAGCCTAAGAACTGTCCTCACCATTTCATCGCTATCCACATTCTATTCCCTTTAGTCTCAGCAGCAGCCAATTCCAAGTACTTTCCATCTTATCCCATATTCTCTCATAAGTACACTCCCAAATTTTAAATTTCTTGCACCTCCTTCCTAATTTCCAACTCGAACTTTGTCTTTCACATGTTGTCCTACCTGGCTCATTGCTCTGCCTTATTTCTTTTATTTTACCTCTCTGACTTGTTTATATCCCTCAGTCCATACTTTACTATACTCATCACCCTTCCTCTTCCAACTCTCTACATGCTCAAAACTTCCAGGTCCATTGCCCTCTATCACCCATGTTCCTTCCACTTTCCACATTTCACTCTCTGCCAATCACCTCTCCTTCCCACATTCTGTCTTCCCATAATTTAAATTCCTCTATCTTTAGTCAATCATCATCCTTGCTGTATCCTTATTCCCACCCAGCCCAAGATCACTCCCAATTTCCATGCTCTCTTAGCCTCAAAACATTCCACATCATATACATTACATCACTCGAGTACTTTTCAGTCCCTCATAGCCTAGTTATTCTTCCAAATTCAATGTCCCCATGTCTTATGCCAAACTTCTTTCATTACTGATTTCTCCTCTCACCATCAATTTCCCTTCTAATATCCTAGCCCTATCTCCTTTGCCATTTCATCATAGTCAAGCTGTAATCACTGTTAACCTTCCATCATCACTGGTATCCAATCTCTCTCAACCTCTCCTTCTCTTTTCCCTCATGCCAGTGTTAGCCTTCAACAAATGCTGCCATCCAACTGGCAACTCATCCCTATCATCATCATTCTACCACACATTTTCACCTACTACCTTAGTCACCCTTTGAGCCTCTTTGCACTTTAGTCTACATCGCTCTCCTATTGTTTTCCCATCTTTGAATTCTCGCTCTCACAGGACTACCCCATTGCCAAAGTCAACCATATTCATCATTAAACTATCTTAATCCTCCAGATCTATTTGGCCTCTAGACTACTGTGGATATCCATACACATCATATTCTATCTTGCTATGACTTGGCATGTACTTCATTTTCTCACTCTAACCATTGTCACATCCCAATTTCTAGTCTATGACAGCTTCTAGCCCTTCCATTCCTAATCACCCTCTTTCTAAATTCTACCATCCTTATTGCCTTATCACATTTAAAGTTCACCCAGCCTCAAAGCCATCCTACATTTTACTCTCTCTCATCCACTTTTCCATCCCACATTCTTTGTCTTCTCAACCTAATTAAAAATCACTATTCACATTTTCCCATCCCAATGACTGCACTCTTCCAGATTATGGACATTCCCACTTTCCATGCCCTCCCATCCTCTGCACAATCCAATATTGCACACAATCCAAACTTTGTCACTGTAGAACTTTACACATTCTCCTGGCCTAAGTAGTCTTCCAATATTTATGACCTCCATGTTACTCCACCCTCCCAATCTCATCACCTACTACACTCTCCTCTCACCTTCTATTCCCTTCTAACCTCCTTGCTCTACCTTGATCTCTGCCATCATCTTCATCCAACACTTATCTTCCTCTTTTTCCTTCCACCAACTTTGCCCTTACACAATTATTACTCTACCATTATTATTGCTCTTCTGCTATTGTCTTATTTCTTACATCATCATTCTTCAATACTCTTTGTTCCATCATCCTCCATCTCTCTCTTAGCCTCTTCATCCTGCATGCACCCAAAAAATCTCCCATTCTTGTCAATTTCAAACTATTCGTTGTCAATCTTCTAATCTCCACACCCATCTTTGGAGACATTGCGTTTGCTAGACTCTCACACTCCTCACCGATTCATTCTTCAAAACTATGCTTATTCACTTTCCACTGTCAATGCCTTCTCTCCTGCAATGTCTCTCACCTTAAATGCCCTCCCATCTTCAACTCTTTCCTTCCTTCCAATTTCATCTCCATTCAAGCTCATATACAGCTAAGCCACACCCTCCTAGAACACTTCAAATCTCCATTGCCTCCTTCAAATTGGTCTCTTCCTCTGCCTTTTTCCGTCAAAAACTCATGGGTATTTAAGGTATCTAAAATGACTTTTTTCCTTTATGGAATCTACTCTTGCATAATGAGATGACCTTTCTATTGCAGAAATCTTTTCCTCATACTGAATGCCTTCAATTCTGCTATGCAATTTCTCCTTCAACTCCTTACCTTTAATTAAATACTCAGTTCACCTTACAACAGTCACCTCACTCTGTCTTACCATGCGCACTCTCCTTTCCTTATTTCATCCTGATACCTCATCCTTACCTTTTCCTCTCTTTTCCCTATTTTTCACTTTGCCCTTCCCTTCATTCTCGTTATCCATTACCAGTATTTTATTCAAACTATCTGCTTATTGAAGCATTGCTTGCAGCATCAATAAAATATATGCTTATTTCCTCCTGGCATGGTGAACAAAACACTACAGAGCCTCCTGGTGGAGAACACTTCTACTGACTCTGACGTTCCAGCTTTTAAGGTCAAGTGGAAATTTATACCAGTTCCTTGTATGGCAAAGAGATGGCAGTAATACAAAACGCACATAATATATAGATATTTAAAGGTGTTACACTGATATATACAATTTTAAAACAATGAAAAATTATTACATACACAATAGAAGAAAGACAAGTAATAATAAATACTATGATAAAATAAATATAATATTTTAGATAGTATATAATATATTTTGAGATTTTACTATTTGCAGCTTAAAATTACGTAAATATACAGCTTCTATATAGTACCTACTTTTATAGTTAATTTTATTTTCATAAATCATAATTTATATATATATAATTATAATTCTTATATCAGTCTGAAATTACAGTGTTCACTCTTTTCTTATACACCAAAATGGATTTTGAGAATTCAAATTGTGATGATTTTTTAATCAGTTTTATGAATTATTATCAAAGAGAACTTTGTGTGCAATTTAGTCTATGATGGCTCGTAAAAAGTAACAGAAGTTCGCCATTCCTCTTGGATCACAGGTGGAAAGTAATATGGGTGTTCGTAGAAGTTATTAATTTTATTACTTTGCATATTACAAATAATTATGTAATAATTATTGTTTCAGGTTCTTCACCTTATCCATTCCAGACCTCATATCAAACTACCAAATTTCTTCATAGTTCCATCCACTCTGTTGTTCCACCAGCTTCTGCCTGATGGTTCTCCTCTGTAATTACATTGCCTATCTTGTCCCTTCTTCAGTCCAGCTTCATCCAGCCCCATGCAGCCATCATCACCATACTCCTACCAATCTTACTATTTCAGCAGCCAAACTCGTCTGTCTAGTTTTTGTCATCCTATGCTTCCTTCAGCCTACCCTTCAGTAATGCATGCAATTCCCGAAGCCCATTTAGCCCTACCAGACATGGAATGTAACATCCCTATTGTTTTTCTGCCATTAAGCTTCTTCTACATCCTTTGGCTTCAACCATGACTCCAACAGCCCCAACTTCCTTTCATCATCTATCCATCAGACAACTTACTTTTTCTAGTTAAAATTGCCAATTATGTGGTATCATTTATTTAGCTGTACCCTCCTAACAACTTTTTCTTCCCTCCTTTTTATCTTACACTTCCATTCCTACCTGCATGCAAACATCACCCTATCAACAGTCATAAACCTAATTGCTATCTTTATATTCTTCTATCCCCAATCCCTGCATTAGTTTTAATCAATTATATGTAGTACTACATCTTGTCACTATTGTGAAAACTATTCTCTACCTTCCTGACATTTTTGTTCATTACAACCACAAAGTCAATCAATATACATACTTAAAACCATGCAATGATGAGAGCATCAGTACATGAACTCCTAACTTTCCAAACCTCCAACCTCTTTAAATTTTTTACTCTATCTCCTAATTTGCAGTTCTGTCATTTCCTAAAATGGAAATTCCACCACTTTCTCAAAAGTTAGTATTTCTATTCTATTTCTGTTGTCATGCACTATTTCACTTATTCATTTAAATTTTACTAATACTGACTTTTTTTCTTGAAGGTGTCCTTAAGATAGATGAAGAGATAAGCAAATTTTGAATGTTTGCTGATTGATAAATCCAAATCCATTGGGAGGATATTGCAGAGATACTTTCTATTCAGTCTCCTAAAGTGATAGCAATTTTCATTGAAGCTCTTTCTACATGCAATGCATTCATTCTACTTTTCCGCCAACCAGTTTTATGAATGTTTATTGAAGAAGACCAGAGATTTAGTGAAAAGACCTTATGTGTGAGGCAGCCATCAGTGTGAGAATCGAATCATCAATTCCAGTTTGAAGAAGATATTAAGTTAAAAAGTTATGACAGTCCAATACCAAGAGAGAACGTGTTAATTCCAAGTGCTGATCAGTTATACAGAACAGTGCATGTTTGTGATACTTTTTCATTATTGTATTATATGGCAGAAAGAATACCTCAGTGAAAGGAGTTAAAATTAGTTATTATTTTGATGAGTCATTTGAAAAAAAATAAAAGAATATTCTTTGTGAAATATGCATTTGGATTTAAACAATTCTTCATATAAAAATGAGAGATTATGAATCGCTTATAAAACTGATATCAGAATTTTGGTCAGCAGCCGTTCTCAGTGGTGATCCACCGATATTTGATTCTGTAATTACTTTCCATAATCTAGTCAGTAGATCAGCAATGAGGACAGCTGTTTTATGGTCAAAATGCACGTTTTTTTTAAAACCGTTGTTGCTATCAAATTTACCCTCTTATTAATTCATATAAAATGTATACGAAGGCCAAAGAAAATTTAACCTCCCTTGGACACTATGAAATGAATGAGAGAAAAAATCCAGGAACAATCTGTGATCCTTGACTACCGTGTTTAAAAAATCGAAGTCAACTCGGGTACACGAGGATGATTTTATGTGTGAATTCAACGAACAGTCTTTCAATTTCAGTAAAAAATGAAGAAAATCGTATCGAAGCAAAATACAGTACAGTACACCACCTTTTTGAACTTCGCGAATAATTAGTTCCGGAAAACGCGAAATGCAAATTTGCGAAGTGCAAGTCCTATTTTCCCATAAGACAAGTGGTATCAGCCAACCTAAAAAATTCACTTTTTTAATAAATAATGCAGTTTAACAGAAAATAAAAGAAAACGTAACAGCAAATGAAAAACCTAACATTATAAAGTTAAAAAATACTTTTAATTACCTATACACGCGTAATAGCAAATGAAAGTCCAGCATAACAAAGTGATTGCACTTCTTTCCGTACTTGCAGTTTATCTATAACACAATTTCGCATGCAATTTTCGATCTTCTTTTGTTCATTCTAAGGAAATGGTTTAATTTAAATTGAACTACTGAAATGGAATGTTGAGTACATCATGCACAAACAGAAACATTTTGCACATTTTTAGGCTGGTTTCCAAAGGAAACAGCCTTATGAAAGGGTCCTGTCTGTGTGTAGTAACATTTATTAAATTTATTTAAAAATACATGTAAAATATAATATCAGAAAGAGATTTTGACATAGTTTTCAGTATTTTTAAACCTGATAATGCTCTATTAATTTGTTTTCCAATTGTTCTCTATCATTGATAAACTATGAACTACAAGTGGTATTTATAGTATGAGACTACCTTGGAATGACTAACACATCCTGAAACATTTCCTGTCAATGTAAGTAATCAATTCGGGACGCCAACTTCGGGTAACCAGCCTGCATTAGTCCTGATTTGGACTTCTTGTTTAAATTATTAACAATTAAGATACAAATTCGGGGCATGCACCGTAATGTGGAAGAATGAATGAACAAAAAAAATAACCGTAAGGTTGTAAGAAGAGTTGGAATGGATCGCGGCGGAGGCGTGACGTCATAAAACTTAGGTAAGGTAGCTTAGCGTACATTGTAATGTCACTGGACGCCATATTGTGATTTCAAGAGACATATGGCTTATGTAGTATTTTTTGTGACACCAGGCTCTACAATTGGATTGATTTTAATCAAATTCTCTTTAGCCATTTTTGAGTAAATAAAATTTTTCAAAAAATCGCCAAGAATAAACTACCCTTTATTTTTGTGCAATGTAATTTTTATGAAAAAATTGTCTGCAAAAGATGATATATTGTATAAATACGAGATATCATTCGATTTTATGAACGTGTTTGGGCCCTAGAAGGGCAAACAGACAGATGTCATGGTGAAAACCACTTTTATGGACTCAGGGACACTTAAAACGTGTATTTCCATCAAAATCTCGAAGTCGAATTTTTTCACGATTCAATTATTTCTCAATATACTACATGTATGAGAAAGTATTAAGTTTTACCTTTAACCACAATAAATTCATGGAGCAAGATGAGGACATAAAGGGGTAAGACATCTTTTCCCACATGTGAGTACCACGTCTTGCCTCATGGTGACATTTTATTTTGTCTGTAACCTAGCTCATGTAATGAAACTGTAATTTGCTTAAGTTGCATATGGACTTACTATTTAAAGACACGTCTACAAGTATAATATATTGCCATTAAAGTATCATATATTAAACTCTCATGAATCAGTGTGAAAATAGACGAAAATAACATCAATTGTTGACGAAATCAACATTCTTTTGTCATGTCTACAAAACGAATGCAATATGGCTCCTCTGCTGTCTAACTTTGCAGGACATTTGAAAGTAGTTCCCAAAATCACTGACAGGTAGGACCACTTGTCAGAAAATTATACTACCCACCCCATCTTGCCCCATACCCCATCTTACCTCACCTTCCCATACACATCCTTTTGGGCATTTTTGTCACCAGAGTAAAAATTGTTAGGATTTTGAGAAAATATTTCATTCTCGTGGGCACACCCTCTCTACACTGAAGCTCCTTCTCAAACTGAATCAGGCAGAGATGGTGAGGTGCCAACCAGCATGATACTGATACCACACAAACTTTACGACGTTTGAATTATGCCATCATTTGTTTCAACATCTGTGAAATGCTATTAGCCAATGCACAAACTGCATTGCAGCTGAATGGTGATATGCTTGGTCCGCTTTGTTTTGGACTAGGCAGATTAATGTTCTTCTGACTTATTATTTTTGCTTCATTCACTGTTGTTATTTATGTACCTCTGATTGTTTTGTTGCTTAATTCGTTGTTGTGAATTTCTTTATATTATGTTCCATTTGTTGTAAAAACATCTGAATAATCAGGACATTCATCATCAATATATCCAAAAGCAGGACAATTTTGCTTTCCCTAAAGTTTTTGGGGGACAACGGGACATGCTGCTCAAAAGCGGGACTGTCCCGCTGAAATCTGGTCTGGTCACTTTATGCATGCTATGCCTAGGACCAAAAATCCAGCCCGGCTTGGTTCCCAAGCTTCCTGGATAAGAGATCCGGTATCTTTATTATTTTGTGACAGATTAATGTCTACTAACAACATGAGAAATTATTCATTCTTTGGATAGTTTTATTTGTAAAAGTAGGCATTGACAGTTGCTCTACACCACGTGACCTCAGTTTATTCCAGTGCTAAGATCCTATTTAGATAGACAAATCCTTTTCTATTCTTGCTGCAGAAATTTCTCTGAAAGTTGACAGAACTTCTTGTCAATTAATACAATAAAAAACTATTTTGAAGCTGTAGAAGTTGTAGAAGGATTTTTATTGTGACAATTTGTCAAGCTAATTCTTCTGTGGACCCAAAGTACAACTAATTATCCCAACCTTTTTATGATAATTGAAGCTATCTATACTATCATTTGTACAATGGAATCATGATACATGTACTATACCAGCTTCTGTCAACCATCACGTGTTATTATCCATAGCAAAATCATGTTATTCAAATAAAAACTTTTTGAAGCAACTTTATTTTGATTCCTCAATAAATACAAATCACTTTGCTATTTAACACAATTTTATAACCTATTAAAACTTGTATACAATATTCACATAAATATTTATCACACAAATGACACATTAATTTTTGAAAACACAACCAATCTTAAGCAGGATAGTATTCAAAAGTCTAAAAGTGATTGCATGGTAAACCATAACATAAACTTATCAATATTTCTCATCTATTTTGATACATTGATGATACATAAAAATAAACACACACTGCTTAAACTCAGAGAGTAAAATTTGTCATGACAAAAGAGTTTGAAGAAGAATATAGTTTATACAGTCTACAAGGAACAAAGTCTGCATCAGTGTTGGAAAGATGTGATTTTAAATCAGTTATCAAGCATATGAAGCAATGATCACATTTAAATTCTACATTAACTTCTCTAAAATTATATTGATGTTTTGCAAATAATACTCTAATTAAATAAAGTATTTGCAAATCATCAAGTTATCACTAATGCATTTTAAAATATCTGAAAACAATAACACACCAATTTGGAAATATTTGTCTAAACAATATAAATACAAATAAGACGTTATGCAGAGCCATAGTGTGGGCAGAGCAAACTACAACAGCTTCAATTAATTTTGGGGTGCAGAAAAGATATTTGTTAAGAAAAATAAAATTGTTAATTAAAAACAAGTCTTATTTTCATTCTCTATAAAGATGATTTTTGGAAAAAAATTAGGATGGATTATTATAATTAAAATAATTACTTACATTAATGCATGATCACCAAGGAATATTCTGATATTTATTAAACTCGCTTTATTTCATATTAAAAGCTGCAAATAATTTTTACTAAAACTATCAAATGTTTTAAAATATTTGAAAATGATAGAACAACAACTTATAGAGGATATGCCTATACTACGTGCATTTTCAATCCAAATTTGATGCTGGGTCAACTTATATGTCAGGATATGAGCTATATGCAAACTACATAAAATCTGTTTATCTAACATAGCAAAAATACTGAAAATCACATATCGCATTGTTCATATCCTCATTTTCCTTCCTTAGAACACGATGTTTTGTCTTTGTTTAGCACCCTACAATCTGGTCATCCTGAGTTTGCCCCAAATACAATTCTATCAATAGAATATGATGTTTTGATAGAACTTAGACAAAATGAAATAATACCTAAAACTATTTTTTCAATAAAGGGAGAAAGAATTTTAATTGTTGAATTGAATAAATGCAGCATATCAAGTTTATTATTGTCATCATCATGAGGTGTTCTGCCTCTAGGCAGGTCCCTGGCACCAGCGTTGTCTCCACTCATTTCTGTTCCTTGCCATTTCTTTCATTTCCTGATACCCTCCCCTTTCTTTCAGATCATCAAACATTTTTATTCTTCTACGTCCCCTTTTCCTTTCACCTTCTACTGATCCTTCCAACACCATCAATAGCAAACCTTCTCCTCTCAAGATATGCCCTAACCAGTTACTTTTCCTCCTCTGAATTGTTTCAAGTAATCTTCTCTTCTCATTCACCCTTGTTAGTATTGCTTCATTCCTTATCCTATCCGTCCACTTAACCTTCTCCATCCGCCTCCACACCCACATTTCAAATGCCTCTAGTCTTTCTTTCTCTCTTTTCTTTAGCGTCCATGTTTCACACCCATAAAGCAATACACTCCAAACATAGCACTTCACAAGACGTTTCTTCAGATTTAAATCCATTTTACCACATAGTACCCGTTTTTTCCTATTAAATGTTTCTTTTGCCATTGCTATTCTTGTTCTTATTTCTTTTTCACTTCTCCAGTCTTCAGTTAGCATGCTTCCCAAATATCTATACTGTTTTACTTGCTCCACTCTTCCATCCTTTATTGACACATTCATAATCTCTCTATCCCCTATTCTCATCACCTTTGTTTTCTTTATGTTCATTTTCATTCCATATTCCATCATCCTGTCTTCTACCTTTGTAACCATTTCCTGAATATGCCTCGTTTCATCTGCCAAAATTACCATGTCATCAGCAAACCTTATACAATTTATTATTCTACCCCCAATACTAATTCCTTTATCATTCCCTATTCCATTGTCAATCATTTCTTCAGCATATATATTGAACAGGGTTGGCGATAAGCAGCAACCTTGCCTTACTCCTCTTCCTAGATCATACCATTCGGTCTGTGCATCTTTTATCCTCATAGCTGCTTTCTGTTTCATATACAGCTCTTTAATTAACCTTCTATCTTTCCAGTCTACTTTTTTTGCTTTTAGTATTTCCATCAGTTTTTCCCAGTTCACTCGGTCAAATGCCTTCTCCATATCTATGAAGCACAGACTAATTCCTTTACCCCTTTCTATATATCTCTCTCCACTCATTCTTATCAATCCTATTGCATCTCTTGTACCTCTACTCTTTCTAAATCCAAACTGTTCCTCTGCAGCATTTTCTTCCATTTTGCTAATTAGTCTCCTGTTCATAACCCTAAGTAGAACCTTTGCTGCATGTGTAATTAAACTGATTGTTCTGTGTTCACTGCATTTTCTTGTTCCTTGCTTTTTCGGAATTGGAATCATAATTGTTTGGACGAAATCCTCTGGCCACATCCCCTTGTCATAGATTGCATTACACAACTTCACTATTTCTTCCAGTCCTTCCTCATTAAGACACTTAAATAATTCTATCGGTATCTCATCTACCCCCATTGCCTTCCCATTCTTCATATCCTTTATTGCTTGTAGCACCTCTATTATTACTATTATTACTGAAAAAATTAATTTTAGGTAGGTATGATTTTAAATTGCTTTTGTCTGTGGTGTTAGAGGATGAAAAAACTGTTAATTTTGAGGGAACTGAAATATTAATTCACCCTAGGTGCTGATGTGTCTCACAATGACTCTGGAAACAGGCGTAAAAAATTTTAAAGGATTTTATACTTGCTCAATACCATACATAATAATTACATACATGATTTTATATATTCAATATTTGACCATATTTATATAAAAAATAAATGTAGATAAAACTAATTAAACATTGACAAAATAACTTTCATCAAATCAATTCATTGCCTAATTCACAGACTAGCAAAATTCATTTCTTGAGCAATAACATGAGCTACTGATGCCTATGATGAAGTTTAGCCAATTGGTGTTTTATAAAGCCTCGCATATTTGCTAAGAGGGATACTGGGAGTATCAAGGAGAAATACTAAGTATCAAGATTAACCTAACAAGCTTTGAGAGATTAATGCATAAAATAAAATTTAAATCTATCATACATGATAAGAAGTATTTCATTGTGTGCTTCTATTTTAACTGGAAGTATAAAAGCAGTAGGTCCTCAACAATGATAGGGATTAAGTTCCTGAGAATCACAGCAAATATCAAAACCACAAATGTTAAAAGTTAAGCTGAGCTTATGAGAAAAAAAGGGGTTTAGATGGTCCACTCCCATGGAGCTCTAGGTGAAGGTCCATGACTTATCAGTCTAAACATGACAAGTGCAATTTGCATGATAGTTATTGAAAATAAATGTTATAACAAGATAGTTAATTAGAATAATAATAAGGAATTTTTAATTTAATTTAATGTGAGTCATCTGAAAATATGATCCTTTCCACATAAAAAACATGATGTGACAGGAATAGACACATGCACACATCAATAACATGAGAAAGTAACAATTGAGGCAAGATACCTGAATAAACACACATGATTGGCCAAGTGTAGATTCTGAGATCGTTAAATAGGCGCCAAAAGAAACCTCCCAAAAATGATCAAAACTGAGAATGTTTGGAGAAATTTTCTTCCATTTCTAAATTATTCCTAACATTCCAGCTTATGCCTGTCTGCAGGCATGGATTTAGGGAGTGCAAGGCCCCTAGGTAACAGTGATTTGTGAGGGCCCTAGGCGGCAATGATTTGCGAGGTCCCTAGGCGATAGCAGTTTGCGGAGTCCACTACTCGCAAATCCTGAAAACATGGGTTAATTTTATGGAGGAAGACAGGCTATCAAGTTCTTAACAATTTATTTGCACATGTATATATGCAATACAGTGGGTTTATTTGAGGCTGTTGATTGCAGCTCAAAGTGGAACCATTAGAAATAATTGTTTTTCAGTGAAACCCGACAGTTGATACTGGTCTTCACCCATTATTGTTTATGTTTGTTTGTTGCCATCATTTAGGTTATATAGGTGACCACTTATTTGTATTGGGAATTTTACACGCTCAATCTATAAATTTCTTTCCCCTCTCACACTTAGCTCCTGAACCTTAACACAACTCTCATGTATCGAGGCGTGAGGCCCTATATCTGGCCCTGCCTATCAGTATAGTGATCTTATGATACATTATTTTCATTAATCTATAATCCAGTTGATAATTCAGATATCTCCGATAGTCATAAAATTTTCAAAAATGACTGCTGAGGATGGCTGATTTGCCAACAAAACATTTCTCTTAGTTTCATTTCATGTATTGGAGCTTCGATTATCAATTACTTATCACTTTGTGTCACCTAAATATTTGTATTTGAACTGGAAACCTATTGATTTAAATTAACCTTAACAAACTAATAACACAAAGCTCTGATTAAACATTAAATAGCCAATTTTGGCAAAATCTCTCCACTCAATACTATTACTGATAAGATACAAACACACACTGACTGATATTATTATTTTACTATGCCTTATCAAAAGTTAATTTAACATTTGATTGTAAACAAATATAGAGAAGACACCTTTTGGTGAATATAGCATTTTTAGAATAAATTGATAGTACATTTTAAAAATTGGCTCGTATGAGTCATAACCATAACATATGAAGGCTATTTCATATATAGTCTATTTTAAAAAAAGTTTTTAGAATTTTAATAAAATATCTCTTAAAGCTTAGAATGCATGCAAAAACTCTAATTTTTATACAGTGGCTATGACGATTTCAACATATTACTAAACAGAGATCTTTATCACAAGTTGTTTTATGTTTTCCCAATTTCCTTCAAAATTTTCAATGAAGTCTGATTTTAAATTAGGTAATAGTTAAATTGCCCATTTTAAGCTAAATTAAATGTAAATCCATTGTTTAATACATTATGTCAGTATTCCGTTGAGCTGCATAATAGGCGATTGATATTAAAAAGCCATGGGTTGCAATAAAAGGAAACTAGAATCGCATAATATACCGTATTTTCTGGTGCATAAAATGCACTTTTTTGTCACAAAAACCTGCCCTAAAACCATGCTGTGTCTTATGTAATTAAGGTTAAAATTCCTTGAAGATGGCTATTCATGAGGGTAATTCCTATTTTTGCTATTAATTAAAATAGGCTTTCATAATTATAAAACTAATACATAGATGCTTTTCAACCCAATGGTTGACATAGGTACTTTGTTTTATTTAAATTATTTATGAATCTTATGCCCTTACGCAAACATCTACTTTATGAGTAAACATTTTCAAAACCTGAAAACAGCCTAAATTTTAGCAGTGCGTCTTATACACAATAAAATATTATGTTTTCTTCATTATGAACCTAAAATAATTTTTGTTATGAGGTGGTTTCTTCTTCTACTTGGATTTCTGCAGTATCTGCAATAAAGTCAATTAAAGCATGAAGGTAATATCTTATTGATATCAATTAGCTATATAAATTAATTAATTTAAATGTCATCTTGCTTATTTATCATTGAAGTGATTTTTAATGACTTTTAAGAGAAAAGTACTGATTTTAATATAACATTGAAAATTTAGTGAAAAATACAGTATTAGATATAATTGAGATTTTTATTAAAATATACGATGAAGAGGAGATACTAGAGTCAAACCACTAACTTAGGAATGCCACCTTACCAAAAAACAAAAAATTAATTTTTTTGCTTTAATTTGAGAAATACTTTTCTCAGGAAGTAATTCATTTTTACAAGTTAAAGACCAAAAGGAAGTAAAAATTTCTTTATAATGCATGTTTCCAGTAGGATTCATTATTTTTTAAAATGGTGAAAATTGCTTTCTAGCCCATATCTATGCAGTATGGACACATTGGTTTTGGATTTTTATAGAATCCTAAATACATAAAAGCCCCTGTCCCTTCACGCTTCGTAAGCCAAAGAAGCGAGAGTGAGAGTTGGTTGCTTCACCCAGGAGGGTAGGGAGCTTACTTAGTATCACATTTCATGAGAGCTGTTGCCGATTATCATATGATGGAGGAATAAAAGGTACTGATTTGTATAAAACAAATGCCAATCAGAAGACAGCTCACCCTAGAGAGAGACGATTTCCATGTTCCCCTTCACTCATCTCCTCTCTTTGTCGCTTGAGAGGATGGCACTCGAGATTTTAATTTTATTTTTTAATTTATTTTCGCTCCCCACATAACTCACTAAAGACAAACGAAGCTCGAGAGACATGCATGAATTCTTTATTTTCACTTTTTTCCATTGATTGCATTGCTAACGATAAACAATACGGTGGTAACTACTATACTTTATTCAAGCATACCCATCATTTTTGATGGAAAATGATGCTAGTATTAAATGAAAACTGATCTGGATCAATCTGTATTACTGAAAATAAATTTTAAATTTCTGCTTCTAAGTCTCATTGAATTTGGTATTCATAAATTATTAAAAATTTGATAATATAATATCATATTTTTATTACATTGCTCTATCATAACTACCATAACTGGGAAAAGAGAAACAAGATTAATTTATGGTAAACTTATAAAGTGCGCTATTCTTACTTGTATGTGAGTATTCTTTCTTTTCTAATCCACATGATCAATCTTAGGTCAAACTAGTATTATGGTAAATTACTCCCATAAAATTATTATTCAAAGAATGATGACACATACCAAAAGGAGCTGGTTCTATTGTGACAGCAAAGTTCCCAACTGAAGAGAAAGCAGAAATACAGAATAAGAAGAAATGTATAATTAATTATGTATATGCATGAGTGTATATGCATAAACACATACTCATACATGTTAGATAAGCATAAATACACACATAATGCAAATATAACAACAGGATGCTTTCTGTTTCATATATATATCATTTCATTTAATTAGATTGTACAGAATGCAATGATTTACTATTATCTGACTTTGGTAGGACTGAAGTTGGGTCATACAAGCAAAACATCTGATAACAGGTTAACGTGTTTTGGTCGGGGCATTACAAACCAATCCCCATGCTTGTGAGCCATACTTTTTAAACCTATACATTTCAAAATGATACCATTACATTAAAAATATCATATTTTTACCATAAAATGTATTTGAATGAAAAAATAACCATGGATCCTAATATTTGTTAGCTCTATGGTACTGCTGGGAGCATTTCACTCTGTGCTATGAGATCAAGTCACCAATCACATAATTTGGAATTAGTAAATGAAATGATAAAATACACAAACAATGCATCAAAATGACTTTGGAATTGTTCTGAAATATTTTTTTTTGAAAGTCCAAACACTGCCTTTTTGCCAGTTTTACTTTCAAATGAAAATAATATAAAAGTGTCTTTCCTTCTATCTCCTTTGCTGTGTGATTGATTTTTCTAATCACCGTCACTCCAAAATCTTTTCCTGATAACATCTTAGGCCCAAAAGAAGTTCATTTTTCCGATATTTCAGCCTAGTAGAGAATCCATTAAGTAGCTACCTCTCTCTGGTGTCATCTCTAATCAAATAAGTTATTTCTACCACTGCCATACCTGCTTCTTGCCCTTATAATATTCTATTCTATTGTATGTAAAACTTTCAAGTCTTAATCATCAAGAAAAAGAAAATTTCAATGGTCTCAGGGGGTCTGCAATATGTAGTAAACATTTGAACCAATGACATTTCTGTACAACTATTGCGTCACTAATGGGAGAGCTGGGTTTGATTCCTGTCAAGTTCAGAATTTTTCTACTTTTCAAAGTTCACATTTATGTTTAGCCTTATGCACTCATGTATAATAACTTTATTTCCCAACATTCCATCTTGTCACTTGGAAACATAACAAAAGTTCAAAATCATTCCTGGAAAGATATAGAACATTTTAAACAAAATATAATCCTATCATGTGATAATATCTTTTAAGCCATAATATCTGTTCAAGAAGATAAAAAAGTACAAAAATGGTTAAAAATCCTTCATTTCTGTCCAACCGCAAGATTCATTCGCTAAAAGTAATAAGTTATACAAGTTTGATAGTTGGAGGTCGGATAATATGTGAATAATATTGCTTCATTATTCATATGCAAATGCTCTGAGACAACATCAATCCCTTTAAGTAAAAAATAATTATTAGAGCTACCTAATTTTTCATTTGTATTCAGCAATTATTTGATACATATGAGTCTGGGTTTAGCAACCTATGGCACACAAGTCAAGAGAAGGCACAGTAAGAGATTTTACATGCCACAGTGGTTCAGAGAAAAATTACAAAAAATATGTATTTTAAAAATAATATTGCTTTTATTTCAATTATATTTCATACTGTAATTATACCACATTATATCAGGCTATCTTATAAAATAAGAATCATTTTTATTTAAGCATTATGGACAAAATGAATTTAAGGCTGGCATGTCTGGAGGGTTTACAGATTATGAATATCGATAAAGAGTGGCATCTGACAGAAAAACATAATGAGTAAACATAGTGAGTAAAAATTAACATAAAATATTCTGAGTAAGAAACAACTTCAAAGTCATCAATATAAGAAAATAAATAAACCAACTCTTAATCCCATGATTATCTTCTTTATTTGCATTAAATTCTTTATATTCCAACAATAATTAGTGGAGCCCACCTTCTTCTCCAGTGTCCTCATCCATGAACTGAATAGAATCTAAATTTATCTCAGCTGATGCAATAGCAGTGCTGAATATATCCATTGGCTTACTCTCCGCTTGATTGATAGCTGATGAATCTTCTTTAGCCATATCAGAAACAAAGATGTTAGGTTCAACCAATTTTTTTTCCTTCGGAAGATCTGTTTCCTTTTGAATAACCTAGAGAAATGAATTTTGTATTTATTGATTTTAAAAAATAGAAATTTATAACATACTTTCTAAACTTTAACATGAAAAAATTTCTAAATGCAGTTATCCAATTTGCTTCACCCTTTCCATTATTTTAGGTATGCTGAAATCATATAATATACAAGAATGTTCACTGTTTCATCAATTCATCTGAAAATCTAACTTAAGTGAAATTAGGAGATTAGAATTTCATTTAAAAGAATTTTGTAATGTAAATACCTATTCTCATTTATAAACCAGTGGACTGAATTAAAAGCAAAAGTTAAAGGTTTCTTAATCAAATGGAATTCTTTGCAGCAAAATCTATTAAATCTACAAGTGTACTAGAAGCTTTTCAATTTAATTTTCACAATTCCTAAAATGTATTTATTAATTAAGTAACTGTAATTGGCATTATTAAATAAATACATTTCTTAAACCATTATCTTTAACTTTCAACTTGTTTGTGTGGATATAATGCTAAATTTATCATTAAAATTTATTATTTTTATCAGTCACTAATTTTAAAAGAGAGTGTAGTTATTTCTTTTACAACGGAAGAAATTTTAGCAACACTTCTTTTATTCATTACATTTCTTTATTGTTCTTTATACTATAAAAATAATGTATTTTTGTTCTAATGATATAGCTGCAGCTGTAATTATGAGATATAGAGCATGCCATAAAATAAGTATACCAAAAATAGTTAAATTATTTTTTATTTTTGATATAATAAAAAAAACTCAAAAGAAAACAAACTCTGTAGTTTTGAAACATTTGTTTAAGTTAGTAATCAAGCATACATTAATTTATTTATTATACTAGGGGCTCTGCCCCTATGCGTGTCAACCCCATGCCTCATTCCCTGTGGCGAATTCGTATGCTGCCCATGTGCAACCCTGATCCTCCTCCTTTCGGCATATATTTAAGGTAGAAAATTATATCTAGCCCTATTTTCGGACTTTCAATCTTATCTCTCCCTTCCTCCCACTCTCCTCTACCCTCTCTCTCCCTCTATCTCACCATATATCCCTCCCTCTCTCCCACCAGACCTCACACTTTCACCAAATTCCACTTTCCCTCATTCTCTCCCTTTCTCCCCCTGTCGCTCTCTCTTCTCTCTCTCCTTTCTTCTCTTTTTCACTCTCCTCTTTCCTCATACTCCAATCTTCCTCCATCATCACAATATGATCCTATATAATTTTATGAATATGGCAACAATGCTGGTTGTTCTTGGCAATGATGTATTTTAGTCACAAAAAACTTAAAATTTTTATCTTCAAAACAGTTTTCTGAGCCAATTGGAATCGTATTTGAAAATCGATGGTAGGAAAATGAATCTTCGTTCTTTTGCACTTACTCTGGTTCAAGTGTCTAATTTCTATGACACAAAAAATAAGTAATTTAAAAAAGCAAAGGAAAGATGTCTTACACTCTTTTACAAGTCATAAGACACATAGGATGTACGTACACAAGATTTTTATATTATAAAGTGATCATCTCATTAAGTGCAATGCTATCTTATCTATATGGCTATATTGGTAAATGTGTGTGAATTAAATTGATAATAGCTAATGATGGAACCCATGCAGAAGTTTTTTAATTAACTTGAATATAATTTCCAACCTTTCAGAGGCTATTTTCTTTTGAATTATGTTGTTATCTCAAATAATAATAATTAAACTTCGTTTTTTATATAATCATTTTGGAACACCCTGTAATGATTCATAAGGTTCCTTGTAATTGTGACACATAACCTTATAAGAAATAAAATAATCATCAATTTCCTTTTGAAATGTCAAGTGCACTGGTGTAATTTCAGAAATATTTTATTTATATATATTGCATTGGAATTACTCAACAATGAGACAAATTTCCTGTAAGCATAGCATAATAGTCTATAAACACTAAACCTCTATTAAAAACAGTAGACATGAAATGTATTCCTAAAAATATATTAATAATACTGCCCAAACAATAATTATAAATATATTTCTCATAATTCTTCATGGTACTTTAGATCAGTATTTCTCAACCAGTGGTCCCTAGACCCATAGGGGTCTGTGAGTTACTTCTCATGGATCTGCGAGTAGGACATGACATTTATCATTATATATAGACGTTCCTTACAGAGGATATAACATATATTTAGGAGGATACTAATGTTTAGGCACTTCCAGATGAGCTGGAGATTCGAATTTTTTCTTAGGTAGGATTTTGTGCAAAACCGACTAGAAAAACAGAAAATCTTGAAAAAGTTCAACAATGCGGTCGCTAAAAATTCGCAATTGTTTAAACAAATTTTCAAGGTTTATGTATTTCCGAATGTGCCACGGAGTTGAAATTTTTTTCATTGGTAGAATTCTTAACAAAACGACATAGGGATTAAACAAATTTTGATATTTTAATTTATTTGGCAGTTAAAAATTCTTCAAGTTTAAACAAATAGATAAGTGTTTAGGCACTACGGGATGAGCTAGGAAGCTGAAAATTTCAAGTTATTTACCGAGTAGTGCATTTGCATAAATAAACATTTGAAACTCTCCATAAATATATTGCGGCGGCCGTTAAAAATGTTTAAAATTTAAACAATTTGAAAAATATTATTTCACTTCTAGAAGTACTACAACTTTAACATTTGGCATTAGTACCCCATAATGGAGAAATTATAAAATTCTTAAAATTGCAAAGTTTGGAGATTGTTTTAATCTATTATTTTTACATAAGGGAAAAACGAAAATCGCTGCTGAGGTGAAATATTTAGAATTAAAAAAATATTTAATGATTTTAACAATTAAAAGAATATTATTTCACTTCTAGAAGTGCTACAATTATAAAATTTGGCAGAAATGTGTAGCATTAGTACCCCATAATGGAGAAATTATAAAATTCTTAAAATTGCAAAGTTTGGGGATTGTTTTAATCTATTATTTTTACATAAGGGAAAAACGAAAATCGCTGCGGAGGTGAAATCTTTAGAATTAAAAAAATATTTGTAATGATGAAATATCTGTCTGAAAAATGAATGTTTTTTCAAGGTGTGATGATATGCTTGCAGAATGCAAGCACCTTCTACTAGTATTTATATATAACTTGTTTGATCCCACACACAGCTCTGGCCAATATACCAAAGTGAAAAAACGAGACATTGAATGAAAAATGTATGAACTTTTCATGGGAAGAGTCAGCAGAAATGGTAGGACTTTGTATGGGGTCTGTAGCTCCGAAAAGGTTGAGAAAACTGCTTTAGGTGCTCCATTATAAATTTACTATATTTGATTTTTTAATAATTTTATTAATTCTTGCTCTGAAAGCCATTCTAATATCTTAATTATTAGGTCACTATTATCATTCCCATTTAAATAAATCATGAATTATGGTAATAAATATTCACTTTTCCTTTTGAATTATTGCTGAATACGACTAATACATAACTTCTAATTTGTCTTAAACTTAGTCCAATAATTTTTCAAACAACACACATCTTATAAAAGATTACCAAAATATTAAATACATTAATAAATACTGTATAACCTCTCAAATCTGTCATTCCAAAAAAACTGGTTCATCCAGAAAAACCAGTTACATACTTTATAAATACGATAACATCCATTTATTCAGATTTTAGCCATTTTCTACTGTAAAAAAATTCTGCCTTCCATTTTCATCTTCCCAAAAAGCTCACTTTCACCTATGCTATTATCAGGTTAATGTGTCATTCTATTTTTTATTGCAAATTTGTAAATGATAATTTGGCAAATGCAGCATGTGATAAATCTTTATTTTTTCTTTGGTAGTTCATATTCCCTTACCCTATACCAGGCATGTCAAAATAGAAAAGGCATCAGGGATGCATTAATGCAATGAATGTTATGGAAGTGCCACATTAGGATTGCAAGTTGTTTAATAAGGGCCAGAGCTGGAAAAATTAGACTTGTTCTAGATTACTATTTTGCAAAAAAAACAATTTATAAGCCATATTCTACCATACCTCAATGGCTAAGAAAAATCTTGTCTTCCTGTCACAAAAATAAAGTAAAAATCTCGGACGATTTAGCTGAGACAAAAGCTCACATCCGGGCCACACTGGAACACAGAAAGGGGTGCCAGTTTGATATGCCTACTCTATACTGTTCCATTTCAACACAACAGTATTTTCTGCATAAGAAATGGTTCTAATCTTTTCAAAGCAAACCCGTTTTGTTGGCATAGGCATATAAAATTCAGGAAAATTCATAAATTAGCAAATTTCCAGATTTAAGGATGTCAGACTTGAGAGGTTTGAAGTGACTTAATTTTATATATTCCCCCAAGCGCTCACATTAGTAATGATAATGCGTACAAATGAGAGAATGGATGAAGGAAAAGCATAAATTAATTTTGGCAAGAGGAAAATTAAGTTGCCCCAATAAAAATATTGATCAAACACTTAATAAATCAGAATTATATCTTATAATTGATTCTTTAGGCTAAGCTTTACAACGTTTGGCTTCGTAAAGTAATGTCCTATCGTTCTGAAAAATGATTATTAAATTTACAAAAACTTAGAAACTCTGTGAAATAATATAGTATAATGTCTCTCCTTCATGTGATATTATTTAATTACTAGGGAAATGCCTGTTGAAATTCAACGGGAAAGTTTTTTGTGAAATAAAAAATGAACATAAATATACCTTTTTTTGGATGGCAAGAAAACAAACTTTTGTTCTTTTAGGCGTTCGTTGTTTCAAGTTTTGAACTCCTATGATGATTCAAAGTACCTAATTTTAATATGCAAATGATTAATGTTCTACATTCAAATGTATTCCTTCTCGTAAATAACGCAACGAATGTTGTTTACATTGGTTGCTATGAAAAGAATTTCTCTCCTCTCTCTCATACTAATTATAAGAGCATTAAAAGCACGCTTTTACCCATAAGGATAGAAATAACAATAGGATTTCGAGGTTTAACAATGTAATGGGTTGGCATGGCAACATCCTGTTAAATGGCAAGATTTCTCCAAAATATGTGAATTAAGCATTTAACATGAGGAATTTCGAACTGTAGGTGGGAAAAGATGAATAGAATGAGAAACATCATAGTTTTTTCTTTAAAATATGCTAGATCCAAAGTTCATAGGTTAATTATTTCTAATTTAGATCTCAAAAAGAATAAAAGTCTGCAAGTCAAAAAGTTGATTTTTACGTGTTATCATATGGGATATGGAAAGGCCTACCTTGGAGTCGAACCTAGTACTTTTTATGGGATTTCTTTTTGTCATAATCTTAAAATATGTGAATCGATCATTCCTGCCAAATATAAAAAATGAATCTCATTCCATTATCGAGTTATTTGCATTTTTATAGCATGACAGAGTGAGCCACAAAGGAACAGAAGTAGCCTTTTATTATTGTTAGATTTTGTAGCTTCCTGCATCTAATATAGCATCTAATATTTCATCAATAGTGCCAGTAAATAAAGAGAATTCATAAGATAAAAGCAATGGCAGTTTGTAACAAAATTGTGTTGCAGCTGGTAATCATATCACAAATATTTTTAATAACTTTCTATCATACCTTTTAATGTTATCATGTTGTTCTAAGTATCTATAGAATTTAACAAATTCATATATTCACATTTACTGGAATATTAAGACAAAAGTTCATCAGTAGAATTCATATTGGTTTATGAAAATAATTTCCTGGAGTAATTCCAATTTGAAAATTAAATTCATAATTCGTTGATGATGCCTTAAAGACATTACAAGTCCTTATGTTTAACTAAAAGAAAAATTATAAGTGTACTTATACTATAGATACCCCATAGCATTATCTTTAAAAATAAACCTCTTATTATTATTATTTTAGTGCTGCTAGAGTATAACAAAATTTATTTAAAACATATTGTTTAATAATAGGTAACTTACAAGTACTTAAGTAACTAATTTCCAAATGACTTCTTGGTAAACATTGTAAATTTTGACTCTGAAGGCGCTTAATTATTCAACAGCAGCTCACAAGAATTTGTTACACAAATAATAGATGGTTCTAAAACATTTTCAATATTTAACAACAGGTTCCTGCAAACTGGCCTCAGCTCAGCATTGGATGTAGACATCATCCTTCACAAAGTCCCAAAAGAAGATATTCATTGGGTAAGATCTGATGATCTTGGGAGCCAATCCATAGGGCTTCCATGCACAATTCATCAATTAAGAAGGATGTTATTCAGGTACAATCTCACTTTTTCATGGAAATGCAGTGGGGCTCCACCTTGTTGAAAAATCATCTTATGTCGAAACTGTCCATGCACTGTTATGATGGATTTGGTGTTATGATAAGCTAACACTCAAAAGGCTTTCTTTGGTCCAAATGCCATTTTGCCAAACTGCCGGCTGCAGCTCTACATAGTGACTAGAATGTGAACTATGCACCAATTTTAAATTTATAGTTTAACTTTCAGATGATCATCATTTCTGTTACATATCATTAATTAATTCAAGTTATAACATATTAAAATTGTAAAGATCATTTATAGACACCCTGAATTTCATGGAGGAATAGTTCTATTAATGTGCACCAATGTACCTGTTATGACATAAGTAGATAATGATCAGAATTATCAATCCAATGAAATCTCCTTAATAGCAAACAAGTCCAACTTGTAGTTGTGCACTTTGGACGGAGCAGCTGTTCATAAAGAAAAATGTTCAAGGAACTTGGCAGGTTAATCATTTTCTGTTAGTAATTGATTTTTATCGAGTTATTACATCCTTTTTTTAAATCAATTTCATTTGATCAAGGATTTCTCATTGTTAATAAAATATCCAAAAGCCTTGTACCACAGGATAAATAAGGAAGCTGATATTAACCATATAGGTTACTCACATAACAATACTGAAAGTCATAGGTCAACGGAAACCTGGAAAGTGACAGATTGATGGAAGACAAAATATGCATCACCATCGGTCTTTTTAATGAATAAAAACACCATGATTACTACCATGGAAGTAACACACCAAAACTCAACTGTGATTTCTTAAAAGAAAATCCATTCCTGTGTTATAGAAAGTTAATAGAAAAAATTAGTAAGCTAATTCCACAACTTGTTAGCCCCAAAAGTATAGTAAGACATTCTTGCTTGATCTTTTACTTCCCATTTTTTACTGCGTTAAAAAATGTATTGTATGATGAAATTGTTATGATAGTAAAAAATTAGGAAAAATTAATCAAAAATGTCTTTAGAAAATGTACAATTTCCCAGATATGCTTACTGCAGGAAAAAAGGCTTGAAAATATAATTTGGAGATATTATTGAGCTGTCAATGTTAAATGATGAGTAGATCTGTAAAAATTCTTAATTTATGGCTGATGAGTGTTGCACAAGTTAAAATTATGATTTTTTTCTTATATAAAGTAGAACTTTCTAACACCCACAAATAGATTCAGTATATCAGTTTAGGTTTAAACATGATAGAAAGTTTGGTGAAAACATAGCATAAGCAAACAAATTGTTAAGCTATATTTACAAACTGGGGATGCAATATAAATTACAAACACATGCTGTTTTGCCACAAAAATAAAAGAAAAATAATAAAATTTGCACTTATCAGTTTATTAATTTTCAAAACATGTCCATATAACCATTTAGTACAAAAGAAAACCACCGTGACTGTTTTGTAATTGTGTTAACTGCTTAAGAGTTACGGTCAGCAACCTATAGCTTACAAAAGCATTTTTGTTGGCTATCAAATCTGTGATGAAAAAGTTACCTGGGAAATATAACACTGACAAATTCTTATTTTACAACTACAACAATGGTAAAAAAACTGCGCCTTATGATAATGTAACACCAAAATAGCTTGGATTTGGTTTTCACTTGTGTGTTGTTGCAACAGAATCTTCTGGTGCAAACCCCAATCCAGCCTGCAGAGATGTGGCCAGCCATTTAGAAAAGGCTGCTGACCACAAACTCATAGTGTACCATTAGTATCAATGCATGCTCACCACTATAAAACCAAGGAAATATGCCATTAAAGAAATACATGAGTCACACCTTTCTTTTAGCTAAAAATTTCCAGATTTTTTAAAACATTGCTTTAAGCCTTTAACAAGGCAATTATAAAAATAAGTACCATCCTTAATGAGGGTTTTCTGTACAATACAGGTTTTATCATCATGCCCATAGTGACTTAACCTGAAAGAATTAGCTCATGATTTCTGCACAAGTAATGGCTTTATTTAAATAAATAAAGATAAAAATACCCTGCATGCACACAGGATAGTTTCTGGCTTTCTTGAATCCTGAGATGAGAATAGTTTATGGGATTTCCCAATGAAATAACATTGCATGCCCCCAGTTCCCACCCTGTACAAGGTCACAGTTTCCCTTCGTTCTTCCAGAGATTGTCACGTTTCACTCCTAATCACCACCACCCTAGTTATATTCTTTAAACTTAGATTTGTATTATATATAATTACAATGGTAAATGCACATGGTACTAGAACTAATTAGTCATTCGAAGTTATTTGAGTGAAACTGTTGAATATATTTTAAAATTTGATATAACATAGAGGGACTCCTTATGAAACCATGCTAACTCTCAAGGGCCATTGACTAGTAACAAAGAAAAACAAACAATATGGCAGAGAAGTGTTACAGAATATCTGCTCAATAACATTAACACAACACATAAACACCTTCTTATTTAAAGTTATAGAGTATTTTTGGTAGTATGAGCTTAAACATGTTGGGGTCTCAATCAACTGCATGAGATGCTGGTCTGAATACCCATACAAAAAGAAATTGCACAAGTCAACTTGTTATTTCTGGTTAATTCAACTATATGATCTGGCATATTTAATTTTACAATGAACAGGCAAACTGGATTAAATTTTGATAATAAACTAGGGTGACCTGGTTTTGGATTTTGATTAGCAATCCCAGAGCAACTGCTGGTTAATAAATTTTGTAAAATGATAATTTCACGAAAGAAATTTTTACCATTTATCTGAAGATGATATAATGAAACTACTATTTGTTTTACAGCCAAACAACTGCAAATTGTAGTCCCAAAATTTTCAACCTCATAATATATCTTGCTAGGGTTTTTCTTTCTTAAAATATGCCTTCTCCTTGGTTGCCTTCCTCAAAATCTGGTCATCCTATACTCACGATTTTTATTTTTACAAGTATTCATTTACTTGATTTTTCAGTAATAAACATTTTCTGCATGGTGTATTTATAAATATGGACAGGAATGCATGGTCTGCCTAGCATTTTGATTCCTATCAACAGAAAATTTGAAGTGAGAAATAAACATACTCAATTCTTTTACTTCACTTTTCATTTAGATTATTTTCTATAATTATGATCAGAAACTTGAAAACTTCATTTCTAGTCTGCTACTACATTAAAAATTTTCCTTGTGACTTGCAAAATTCTCATCATAGGGTAACCACAACACAAAATGTTTTACAAAAAGCAGTGATATACACAGGAAAGAATAAAAATTCTAAAATGTAAATACCGTATATTGCGGCGTATAAGTATGCCTTGACTTTTTGGCTTGAAAAGAGGATAGAAGGATTACTGAACATTTGGACTGAAGGTCAGCACCAACAAAACGTTCGCGTGAGTATGTTAGTAATTCAAGAGAAGGCAAAAAGTTTGTCTGGTAACGTATTCTTATTTATATAATTAAATTCAATGGAAATACGTGCTTCTCTTAACAAATGTCTTTTGCAAAACATATCCCATTCGTTAAATGGGGTATTGCTGTATTGGCAGTACCGCTCAGGAGATTCTTTTTTTGATGATGGGTAAGTCCTGAGGCGTAAGACTCCTCTCGATCTCTTAATTCAGCATCATTGGAGTGTGTTCTCGCTTGTAGCAGTGCAGCGGATTAAGTTTTGTGTTTTACGCATTATCATCAACTATTGATGATTTTAGGAGTGACAAACATGATGATTGGCACATTATTTTGTATTGGTGATTGTACCCTGCAGGTTGCTCCGAGTTTTTAACAATTATTTTTCAAATTTAACCCATTTCTTGAATTTATAATGTCTTCTAAGTGTGCAAATGCGAGTGGAAATGATCAGTCTGCTAAAATACTACGTAAAGTTAGGTCCTTGAAAGATAAAGTTGGTATATTGGATAAATTAAAAAGCAGCGCAAGTTTTTGCCTTCCAAAGAATTCTTCAGGAACGTAACCCCGTGAAATACTGCCTGTATAAGTATCTTAATGATGTGATATTTGGGAAATATGTGGGTAATCCACAGTGTTCATGTGACATGTATTAACTTGCATCATGCCATCTTTAAGTTTATGTATTATTTCAAGTTTATCATTAATTGTCAACAACACATACTTTTGCTTCTCTTCCATTCTTGCAATTATAAAATTTGATAAACAGTGAATGCCTTTAACAAGATACTCTTAAAGAACAACATAACCACTGTCTAAAATGCTGACTATACACTCAAATCGCTCCATGATGAAATTTTAGATGAGGGACTAACCTGATGCAACACATGAGAACTTCACATGGCCAACCTGAGTGGTTTAGACTGGAAAATTGAAGGTCGGTCACTATTTCAACATTGCCCGAGAGTAGTAAATCTTTTGACAACTTTTCTAACTTTCGAATTTGGATAAGTTGTGGATATGAATGAATTTTGCTTGTAAATTAGGTCAGAATGCTAAATTCATGAATTTTTTTTACTTCTTGAAAACCCCTCACAGGCAAATTTCTCACGATTTCATTTAATAATGAAAAGGACTTTAAATGATTGTAGCAGATTACCCTCAAGGTGGATAAACTGCATGCAGATAACCAAGAGTCACCTGCATTAAAGCATAACATTTAAATTTTTAACTATTTATTAGGTATATAGATTATTTTAAATCTTAAAAATAAATTATTGCTAAATAAATTGTAAACACTGAAACAGCTGATTCAGTAGGTAGTAGTGCCAGAGGATTAGCCAAATTCAACTACTATTCTGCATCAATTGACTGGAATTCAAGGAATGCATTTTTATACTCAGTGTATAAGTAGACTCTAGTTTTTTTGAAGGTTTTTTATTGCTTTAAAGGTCGACTTATAAGCCGCGATATACGGTAGCTTTGGTCAGGTTTTGGTTCACATTACATAAAAATAATTTAATCACATAATGGAGCGAGTCAGTCACATAATACGATAAATCAAAAAATTTTCAATTCCAGAAGTTGATAGTCATTCTAATTGGCAATAATTAGATGAAACCTTAATATTTAATATGAAAATAACATCAAAACTTCAAGAAAATCCAACCTGGCTTATTCCATAATATATTGAGAAGTGGTCTGATTGTACATGATATGTGATATAATGGCATATATTAGGGCCACAATACAGAAATAACCAAACCAGGCTTCCAATAAACTAATTTTGATAACATAATAGCAATATACACTAAATTATATGAAAAGTAGAACTGTGATATGAAAATAACAGCTCTATCAGACACTGAACTTTGTATTCATATAGCTGCTACACAATTGATTAAAAATTCACATTTATGAAGCAAAATTGCCTCTTAACAATAGTATTTATGACATTTGTATTACAAGGATACAGGTATACCCCGATTAATGTCGATTCAAAGTTACATCGCCGATGAATTAATACCTGTGTATCGGTTTACATTGTTTTGGCTTTAAATTATGTCATTAGAGGTCTATGGTTCTTCAAAATTTTCGTTGCCACCTTCCGGAAGCTCTTATCTGATTAAATACCAAGTAAAAATCACATTCTGCAATCTAAATATCTACTCTGTATAAAAAAAGTTTGGGCACAATGGCAATATGATAATGTTGAAAAAGAGGGACTCTAATTAGCATAAAAGATGAATAATACTCACACACCCACTCTAGACCCATGTGTGGGTGCATGGTGCATTACTGTTGAGTTAAAATCCCGTAAACCAATGTGTGGGTCTCGAGTGTGCGCATTATTCCTTTTCCATGGTAATTAGAGTCCCTCTTTTTCAACATCTACTCAGCAATAAAATATCTAAATAAACAATGATCTTAAATATCTAGCATCACTCCAAACTCCAGATCAATGCTCTCTAGGTGATTACTTAATATGTTGATTTTGAAGGGTTTTTTAATGAGGGAACCTAGTGATAAAAAAACTGGCGAATTCTTGCATGAAACACGCGGAACATTCAGGTAGAGGAGTGATTTTTTTCACGTCTGAGCTGACTCCGGAGTCACACAACGTTCGACTACTAGCTTCCATCTCTCGAATCTGTCATGATTATGGCGAATGTGTCATTTAAGTGAAATTATGATGCTCAGTTGTAGTAACTTTCACACTGAATCTGATTACGCATATTAATATTTTCTAAAAATTCAGGAAAATTATTAAAATTAGAGAAACTAAAATATCAGCATGGTAACAATATTAATAACTCTAATTCACTTTATTGATTTGGTCTCTTATTCTTAAACACTAATATCCTAAATAAAAGGCACATTTTCAACTTCACTGATTAATAATTGGCAGAAAATAAGATGTACATGTTTACCGATAACAGAACAATGCCTGCGCAATGAGAATTGTCTCGTGCAGCCAGGCTACTATGTCTGAAATTTGGATTAGAAATGCAGCAGTATTGCAATCCTATTGAACTCAGTTTGTCGACTAACTAGTGCGAGCAATGAGGGGTTGCTGCAATTGGTTGTGCCAAACTGTCCAAAACTCCTGCATGCATCCCCCCTCATGCCATTGATTCTCATGGGAAAAACTGCTTCGATTTACGTTGCACTTCTCATGAACGCATTCTCGACATAAATCGGGGTTTACCTGCATTTTTCAAATAAATGGGATCCTAAGAGTATCACTTAAAAACCATAAAAATAAAATTGCCCTTTTTAAGGCAAGAGTTAGCAACAAATCTTCTTGAAAGCATAAATCGGGAAGTATTGAAATTCTTTCAAAACATCTTATGGGAAAAAAATGTCATAAGCAGTACATTTAATAAAACTCATTATTATTCCAGACTGATCAATCACAAAAACCTTTCAACAATATTTAAAAATAAAAAGTTGAAAAAACAGAGACAAAAAGATACACACAAAACCAAGACAGAAGAATCAAGGACAGACATACAAGGACAGACATACAAGGACAGGCATACAAGGACAGACATACAAGGACAGACATACAAGGACAGACATACAAGGACAGACATGCAAGGACAGACATACAAGGACAGACATACAAGGACAGACATACAAGGACAGACATACAAGGACAGACATACAAGGACAGACATACATGGACAGACAAATACAAGAACAGAGAGATGCACTGACAGATACAAGGACAGACATATACAAGGACAGACATATACAAGGACAGACATATACAAGGACAGACATATACAAGGACAGATGGACAAGGTGATGACAAAAACACGTTCTCTTTGCAGGAAGTTATACTAAAAAAGAGATATGAAGAAAGTGCAACGGACCAAGTATAGATTACGGCTTGTAAAGTTATCAAAAGTGCAAGAAAAAATCTAGAAAGATCACAGAAGCTATATGAAATCCAACATTACTGAAGAACAAGTTAAAATTTTATAACTTAAAAGTTATTAACCAAAATTACTTAAAATATTTGGTTTGTAATTAATCAAAGCAATAGACACTTTCTCTAATGAAACAGAGTTGATTTAGACCCATTAATACATAAAAATTATCCAACTCTTGGTCGCTTTTTAAGGCTCTACAAACCCAATCTGTCCTATCTATGGCCTTTCTTTCATATACTGATAACTATCCCCTTTTTAATCATTGGTATATATTATTACAGAACCCTTATTCTAATGTTCCTCTTTGATGGCTTTTTGATTTTTCCTTCCTTATATTTTATATAAAATATAGATATATGATTACATAGAAACTACTAGTTTTTGGCAATTTTTACAATCCTAAGTCATAATAATGCAGTTACAGAAATCTACATTTTAATGTTTATTGAAACTAACACATACAATTAGTTACAAATAGAAAAATATTATTCCATGGCAAGAGATTAATAAGTTTCCTTGCCTACAATTCCATTAGAATAATTTTATGAGATCTAAAACTATATGGTAAGTTGTAAGTAAATGGTCTTAAGACCAAAATTTAAGTAACATTAACTGTCTAAGTATACGGTTTCAAGTACAAATCAACCTTAACATTTGATAATGAAAAACTGGTGCAATTGGTCAACCAGGACAAAAACTGTTGACCATATATTAAAAATCATTCATGCATGTGCTAGATTAATGAGCAGTGGCGGCTCGTAGCTAAAATTAGTGGGGGTGCTGCTCCAGAAAATTTTTAGCCTTTGTTTTAAATTGTGTAAAAGGAAAAAAACATGTATAAAAAGAAAATTTATTCAGGAACTTGATAAAATCTTAACAAAAAAAACAAACATTTTTTACTTACTTTAACTTAAATTGTTATAGTTCAAGCTTGATCTATTCATTTAAAAATGAAATCCATAAAAGAAACGAAAAAAAATGAATCAAATAGAATAGCTGGAAGCAGAATAATAATCTAATTCTACACTCTTCTACACTTTATCACATTCAAGAATATGGTACACGGTTTTTAAGCACAACACACGCTGAGTAAAAAAAAACTTCCTTCCACCATCACGCCAGAGCCGGCACTGCGAGAGCAACAGCGCTCTCTCTACCTGGCAGTCCCGCCTTCCTCCCCACCCCCCCTCCTATGTGCGCATGCGCACAACAGACAAACACCACGTCGCTGGCACTGTGAAGCGCACAGTTCCATACAAAGATTTTTGTATCTTTTTCATAAACTGGGGGATGGCTACTGAAGTACTGACATTAAGCTTAAGGAATATATATTGTACTACAAAAATAAAGAAAGAATTAAATAAAAAAGGACTCATTATATTTAATGTTATTGATAATATCAAGTGGAAATAGGGGGTGCTGCAGTTCCGCAGTGCCTATACACGAGCCGCCACTGTTAATGAGCAAGCTTTTGTTTCTAAGAAAAGGAAGATTAAAACAGCCTTTACAAGACTGGAGGCTTCCTTCAAGTATAAAAAGTCATAGATATGACTGTTATAGTTTCCATCCACCAAACTCCAAGCAAAAATTATAAAACTTCTGACATGCAACAATTAATATTAGGCGAGAAATAAGACATGGTATTTTGTGATAATAATTTGAAATAATTAAGTGCCATTTACAGTAAACCCTCAACATTCATGATTTTGCTCATTCATGAGAAGTTTCTCAGTACACCTATACATTCAAGGCACATAAATTTGTCCATTTGCAGGTTTAACCTGTGACGACTTAATGGGCAAGTTCTGTTTTATTTTCTCATAATATTCATGTGTGTGTGTGTGTATATATTCGAGGTTTTTAGTTTTTTCTTGAAAAACTTTCCAAAAATCTTAAGGTTGCATTATATTCGAGGTCACCTTATATTTGGGACAATACGATACTTATTCATGATAGCATACGGTTTGCTACATTTTTTAATAAAATAAACAAAAAAATGCATTAACACACGAATATTATTGAAAAAAATGTTAATTTACTATTATTTACCTAATATTAATTATTATTACTAATTAAAATAACACAAAGTTAACGTGCTCACTGATTCGCCAGATAAACGAACACTATGAATATTTGGATGGTGCTTAAAATTTTGAAATCAACCAGAACTGACGTTAAATGTTTCAGAAGAATCTCCACCCTCTTCTTGCTTTAAATATTCAAACAGAGAGGTCATTACTCCAAATGACTGCTTGAATAAGGGGCAGGTTATCATCAGAATGTTTATAATCAATCCACAACACCAGCAATTTCTCTATAATTTCCTAACAAATTACTATGTGATCATGTGAGTTTCTTTGCAGTTACTGCAGCAGCTGATTTAATATAACTTTTTATTTTGTCTTTATTTGAATGAATTGTATGAACTGTTATGTATATTATCACTTTGAATTTTATCTTGTCCTAAACACTGAATCACTATAAACTTTTCTTGAAGACTTATGCTAATTTAGGATTAGTTCCTACCTTTTTATTGCTTTCATTCAATTTTCTCTTTTATGCCATGATTATTTAAGTTATTTCTCCCTCTCTGATGTTAAATATTTATTTTTCACTAAAAATGAAGCAAAACGACTATAGTGCATGACAACTGAAATGATGATGTCAAAAATGAAGACCTCAGATGATGATTGGCCAACACAAAAGTAAACAAAAACATAAAACAACACCTGCAAAAATTGGAAGTGTGCACTATTTAAATTTTACAGTACAATACAGTATTTATTGTTTTATTTTTTAAAATAAAAATTTGCTCTGAGATGCCAATTGTACTATATTGAAATTGCATTAAACAAACATGCGCTAAATGATGACTGTATTTTTGTTAGCTGTGGAACTCCCCCATCTCCATAAGAGTGGCCCAGCTAACACCCCTTTTCCCATAAGCTTCAATTCTTAATATTTGTGAATCCTGCGAAAGTAGGATTTTTTCCAAGGTTGCCAGGCTCCCTGTTTGTGTGGTTTGAGGAGACTGCGCAAATCCAGCGTTCTGTCCTTCGGAAGGGACGTTAAGCCATTGGCCCCCTTGGTGCTCTTTGTTAAGAGTAGGCTAATGCCAGTACAAGGTTTCCCTTCGCCCTTGTGATTGTGTTCGGTGTGGAAGGAGTTATGGATATAATAATCCAAGAGGTTGATTAGCCAAATATATACACACACACTTTTAATATATGCGGTTTTGAGATTCACATTGACTTTAACACTTTCGCTCCCGTATCCAACTAAGGTCGTATAAGGTTACCCATTGCTTGCCTACCATGTACGACCATAGTTGGATAAGAACACATTTCTTTATTTACTTCTAGCAAATGTAATTCTTTCACCATTGAAGTAGTTTCTGTTTCCCTCAATAGATGGTACTGTAATGTAATTTCCCAAAATTAATGAACGGATTCTTTATTTCACATTTTCTTTTCACCGTAAATCTGAGTTTGAAGCATGGTGAAACACATGGAGAGTATAAATTGCGCGAGTAGGAAGAAAGTAAAAAAATATCAGTGATAACAAAGTTATTTTCTTGATTCAAGTGTGATAGAGGATTTGATATTTAATGAAGATTTTGCAGAAGAACTAATTCTGGAATTGAATGAATCATTGTGTTCCGAAAATGTGGATTCTTCTATATAGAGTAGATTCTCTATGAAATAGAAATAACGTAACTACGGCAACAGAATTCATTCGTTGGCAAAGGGCCTAGGCCGTGGCCACCGTCTACTTGGAAAATGTCCGGGAGTGAAAGTGTTAATGAATACCACAATGAATGTTGAGGGACTATGGTGCATGATATGAAATGACCTTTACCCATGCTATAAAAATAACTAAATTAATTCGTTCAGCTTCACATAGATATTCTCATGAATCACTTAAAGCAGAGCATGTACAGTAAAAGATAATTACAATTTTTAACTCGTTTTTCTTTGGCTTCTGTACAGACCGATTAAGAATAGGTTTTCAAGATCATAAAATAAATTTTTGCATTAAACACATTGTAAATATAATTCTCAGAATGCAGTCTCATAAAAATAGAGATTATAAGTACAATGACTATTCCTTTAGAAAAATAGAGATATTTTTCCTTAATTTTAGCACTTTCATGGTCATTATTCACTTTTATTTGTATGCCCAGCTTATCCCATGTTTTACTGAATTACGGATGGATATCTCCATACTGCGTTTCACAAAATACTGGCAGTTTTAGACTTTGTTAAGCTGTACGAATGGGACAAGCATCACCCAATCATTCTATTAGAATTAAAAATTGCAGCTTGATTTTATTTAAGAATAGAAATTAGCTCAAATCAGACCACATTTTTGGATAAATTAAACTTGGAACATAACATTAACACTGTTATATCATCTAACATTTACTCCTGCTGGTAACTTTGTGACTTCTGTGAGATATACTACAAATGGATCACAAATCAGAACTTCTACAGTGTGATTTTACAACTATGTTTAATGAAAATTTAAAAAATTCAAATTAATAATAAATTTGCTGAGAGATATTTGCTGATTAATCCATTTAAAGCAAATTGAGGAACAATAACTTTGTAGAAGGCAAGTATGTCACAATTCAATAGACCTTATAGATTAATTAAACTGCAGTTTCACAGCTTATTTTTTGCTTATATGCTAAAGCAATGGTGGAAAATCTACTTAGGTACTATCTATAAGATACTAAAATTCACCCTGATGTTTCAATTGTAAAAAAATGTTTAAAAGGCAGTAAAATTGTTGTTCTTATAAGCAATCTGTATAATTTAAACTAAAGCGCATATGATTTGATAATATTAAGAAAATTCCAAATGGAGTTATAAGCTTGGTAAATATATTTCATATAAGTTCATAAAAACAGTATACAACTGAATTCAAAGGACAAGTAGAATGAACTATTGTTACAACAGGGATGTCCAAAGTCAGGGCTTAAATAGCCCATTATACCCAAAAACAAGAATTTCATCAAACCTTATTATAAAAATTACTCTTACAACTAGATAACAAGACATTATTTTTGTTGGTAATAACCAGATGATCAGTTTTTCCATAACAGTGTTCAAAAATGCATACACACAAAAAAATTTTTTAACCAGTAAGAATTCCTCTTATGATCTATGGCAATATAGAGAGAACGTATTAAGGTAGACTTAAAATGATTTAAAAGTAGATCATTAATTCCCCTTTGAAGCATACCCTTTTTTCAATACTCAATATAGAAGATTCAAAACATTTTCTGGATAATCTCGCTTAATATAAATAAGGAAACTAAGTTCCTCATCTCAGCATTACACAACATCACTACAAACAAAACAAACTATTGTTTCAAGTTAAGATTATAAAAATAGAACTTCGAACAGTCACAATGAAAAATAAAATGGTGTAATAAATCTAATGTATAGGTTTTGTCAAAGCATTGCCATTTGACGAAAATAATTCTGATCCCTGAATATAGTAGAGTGTGAAAAAAAGCCTTGCATGCAATAGAAGTGGTCTAATAAACAGAAAACTAAACAAAAAAATTCTGCTTGATTAAAACCAAACATGAAAATACTACTGAGAATTCCAAAACAAAAAATAGAGGAAAACAGCAATTATACAAAACAAACATTACAAATTTAAATACTTGATCAATTCTTTTAATAATGGCAACTGATTGTTAATTTTGATGACATTTTTAAGGAATAAATTTGGAAAACAAAAATTTTTGAGGAAGTATAAAAATCTCCATCATCTGAATAAATAAATAGGTATTAATTTCCCATCTAGATTGAAAAATGCAAAAATTTTGAAAGATCAATCCTTTTTGTAGAAGTCCTTGCATTTACATCACAAAACACTTGTACCAATGTTATTTATTAGATTTGAAATATGATTTACTTAGAATTCAAAAATAAAAAATATACTCAAACACACAAAAACCAACCTCAAAACACAAGGTTGTGAATAAATTATGAAAATATGAACATACACTACTGTGATAAAATTTCTAAAAAAATATGTTACCTGAAAAATACACAGATGGGCATTTATAATATCAAATTAATGCCAAGATTTCAAATTCGGTCCAATGCACAAGCAATTTTCAAAGCATCAAATAAATATATGCAAGTAACCGGAAAAAAAAATTCATACTAAATGGGTCATCAGGCCTCTATAAAGTTCATATTTTGAGACACTTAAAAAATAACTGGCGATATTTGTGTGAATTTTAGTTTCTTCAAGAAGTCTTTTAAAAATAAATTTAAAAAAATAAATATGAACGATTTCACTATGTTTTGTTAAATGAAAGCCTAGCTGTTTCTCACAGCAGCATTTCTGCCAAAAACCACCTCTGCTTCAACAGGAGGGACTGCTTTTTTAGGCCCTTTTCCTTCCGAGTCTACGGTTTTGGTTGATACTTGGACAGCCTGCTTTGGATCCTCAAGGATGCTTGCCTTTTTGCCCAGCAAAATTTGTCCGTCCTCTCCTACAGATGCTCCAAATAGCTCCACTGCCTCCTCTAAAATAAACAAAATGCATTTCAAAGTGGGATTTTCTGCAAATGAAAACAATGGAATATTTTTGCGAGGGTTTCATTTAAAAGAATAAAAATCCAGATCCCAGAATATGGAAGTTAAATGTAAAAATGCCATAAATTTGAGGAGTCTTAGCAGTGAAATTAGAGTTTTGGGTTCCCAGCAATATTTTTTTTCCGGGAAATGGGAATTAGATTTGCAAATATTCCAGAAATCTGGGAATAAGAATGATTTTGCATTTTTTAAAAATTGTTAACAGATTCAATATTCACAATCAGACACTTTGATTTACGCAATCGATCTTTCCTCGATGTTGACAATGTGGAGATAACAAGAGACCAATTACTAATGTATCCTATATTGAAATTCCCTCCCAGTTAAAATTGAGGGTAGAAAATGTATGAAAGAGGTTTAAAAAATAAAATAAAATCTATAAGAGCCTTCTTCTGCCCCTTTGTGGCTCCCTCTGTCACACTATAAAAATGCAAATAACTCGATAGAGGATGGAGATACATTTTTGAAATTTGGCAGGAATGCTCGATTTATAAAAAGTCCTAGGTTCGACTCCAAGGAAGACATTTCCAGTTCTCATAAAATATCACATAAACGTTGACTTTTTGACGTGCAGACTTTTATTCTTTTTGAGATCTAAATTAGAAAGAATTAACCTAGGATCTTAGATTTAAACCATTTTAAAGAAAAAATTATAACATTTCTTATTCTGTTCATCTTTTTCTGCCTACAGTTCGAAATTCCTCATGTTATATGTTTAATTCACATACTTTTGGGGAATCTTGCCATTTTAACGGGATGTTGCCTTGCCAACCAATTTCAATGTTAAACCTCGAAATCCTATTGTTATTTCATTCCTTATGGGTGAAAGCATGCTTTGGATGTATTTAATATGAGAGAGGAGGAAAGGAAAATTATTTTCATAGCACCAATGTAAACAACATTCGTTTCATATTTTAATGTAGAACATAATTCATTTGCATATTAAAATCACTTAGAATCATCATAGGAGTTTGAGACTTGAAACAACGAACGCCTAAAAGAATGAAAGTTTGTTTTCCTGCCATTGATTTTTGAATAAGTGTCGAATCGATCAACAGATCAGTTTTTAATGTGGGAATTTTATGCATTCTTAATGATTTGCATTGTAGCCGGTTTCATGTAATTCGGTACCATTGATTTGGATAATAGCTTCTCATCACATCTATTCACGAAATTTCATAAAAAAATTTTCCATTGAATTTATATATAATTCACTTGGTCAGATTTTTTTGTCTATTAGGGGAGGAAGGATGGGGAATGGAAGAAGAATAGGAGGGGAAGGTAGTTCACTTCAGCACCTAGTTTCAAATTCATGCAACACGCAACCATTACTTATGGACCTTTATTTACTAACGACATTCACGTGCATGAGATGAAGCCATTTTGACATTGTATTAACGTTCCATTAAAACTGAATTAATAACAAGAAATACAACCTGATTCTTAATCTCAAACTCCTAATAACTCACAAGGGAAAGTTCCCAACTCGCACAAACAGATAATTATAACTTTTCTTCCATAGAAAGTATATGCAAAAAACTTCAAAATTCATTAACGCTAGCTGCTGAGAGCAAAGAGATAAAAGTTATGGGTTCATATATATTACTTGAAGGAGATAAAAGCAAAAAAGTTTGCATTTATTGCATTACTGAAAGATTTAAACAGTTAATGGTAATGAAAGAAATTGTCACTAAAAAGTGATTAACACACAAAGTGGGTTTACGAACTTTAAACATTTTTATGGCTGAAGGAGTTTTATCTTATTTTAATTACTTCATTTTGGCAAAGGGCTCATCATTTAGCATATTTTACTGATTTTTCATATTGAAATCAAATATATTTGGAATACTTTTATCATAATCACATCATATTTTAATTATGCTAGCAATAAATAATTATTTAAAAATAATTGTCATATACCGTACATACTCGTGTAATACACGCCTGTGTGTAATGCCTGCGACCCCATTTTTAGAGCTAAAAATCTGGAAAAACTCTAATTCCACTTCCAAATTTTTATTTTGATATTTTACAGCAATATAGGTTGAATAATCTATCTGAAGCTGAGTTTGAAGATACAATTATGGCAACAAGCAAATATTTAAGAAATTGCTTCTAAAAATGATTTTTTATACTTTTTTAACATATGTAATCATGAAAAATTCACAACCATTGCATTACGTATATTACACAGAGACAACTGAAAAACCTATTTTGGAACCTAGCTCCTTAATCTTGCAGAAATTTTCACTTTTGAGCCGTTGCACATTCTCAAGTAATTTAGTTTTAAATGAGTAATTTTTGCTAGTTTTGCAAAATTACGCTAACTCAGCCATCATTCACCTAGAAAAAGAGCAAATTTTACATAAACGTAAACTGTTAGTGCTCAAAATAAATCCCCATATCAAATCCCCCAGAGATCACACAATACCAAAAATAAATCGGTCACTAGATGCAGTGTGACAGGGTTAGGGGAGACTGGGGCTAGTTGGCAACAGGGGTAAGTTGACACATTGCTAATAACTTATGTATTTGGAACCATATAGTGCTACAAGCTGGAAAGCAGTTTCATTTAGATGTGGGGACAGTGTCTTGACAGTTTCAACAGTCAGCATCAACTTGTGCACGTGTCAGTATTCTGAGGATTATTTTGCTTGGCAAGTAAATATTTTACAGAATACTAATTGTTTTATTTAAGTTTAAGGATGAGGTTATTTGTTAAACTGTTATATTGATATAAAATTGCAAACCCTTAGCTTTATTATGCTAGGAATTCAAGTTTAAATGATCCTTCCAAACCACTTATATGAAGGTTAAAAGTTGAATAATGGTGATGGGGCTAGTTGGCCCACTTAACCCTTAACTGCTTGTGTTGGCACACCGAGTGAGCCAGTGCATTTTGAAATGCTGGGAATTTGTAAATTTAGCTTCATATACATTGTCATTTCATGTAACCTATCAGTACTACCTGAGCAGTTGAACAAGTTGTTTGCAACCTTTTTACTATTGTTCTTGAGGAATAAAACAGACGCAAAGGTGTGTGAGTCACTTCTACTGCGCTATATACACATTGCAATTTATCTGTAAACATCTGAATATTTCAATAATGTTATTTTTTAGCATTATCCTATTATTACAACGTTTAGCCTAAATTGGAGCTTATTTTAATATTTTATAGCAATCAATAAATATATAGCAATAAGTAATTTTAACAATGACAATTACAAATCATGAAATACATTAAAATACTGAATAAACAACAAATTATTATTATTTACAGCCATGTTGTTCACATAATGCAATGGCGCACTCAGTGCACCGCGCGACCAGTTATATATATATATATATATATATATATTGCTATACAAAGCTGAGAAACACCCTGAAACAAGCACGTTGCTGGCATGACGCAGGTGTGAGCCTGACTAGACTAATGATTTGCAGCTTCACCTTGAACTCTTATGTTATGTCAACCAGTTCTCTTCCTGAAGCGATCAAACCATCCTTTGCTTGCATTAAATTTTTCATCCTTTACTGTCTCGCCACGTTGCTTTTTAGGAGTTTCAAAGACAGATAACGCCTTCACCAAAATCGTTGCTTGATTTAGAGGCATATGAACAGTTTGTGTCTGGTGATTAATCCATGCAATTAAAACTTTTCCGACTCCGGGAATAAGACCTTTTTTTCTTATCAACCTTGATAGCAGTGGCCTAGCGCTCTTCACTTCCTTCAAATATTTTTCCTTATCTTTCAAAATTGTGCTCACAGTTGAATGCGACAATTTGAACTTGGATGCAAGCTCATTCACCTCGTGTTGATTCAATATCTCATGTTTAACTTCCAATGTTATGGCTTTCCTTGACCTTTTTGGATAAGCTAATATTCTGGGCATCACTTTTTCTCTTTCCAGACAATTTTGAAGGCCTAAAAATTTTGAAATTTGAAGAAAACTGACAAAAAATTAAAGAGCTTTGCAAAAGAGATGCGTTCGCTTCAAGCATAGGCTGCAGACTGAGTCAGCTCAGACCGTGCGTTCGCTATATCGGCCATGCTATGAGACCACGTGCCACTATGAGACCACTTGACGTTGTGAAACCACTCACTTGTTCCTTTGGCGGAGGGGGTAAGGCAATGATGGAACAGCCATCCAAACTGCAGCACAGCTATGTGAAGAGAAATCGCCTACCTGGCGATCGTCGGCGGTATAGCGTCCACCATGTCCGATACATGCTAGATGGCTCGCATTCAGTTTGAGGCTACATCGGGAAATCTATTGTGGTGATTCAAAGACACATCGCATAGAAAGCTTGCTCGTGTGGCTTAGCTTTCGGTATGAGTTGGCCTTTAGGTGGTCGTATATATGAGTTTGGACATGTGTGGATCTTATTTACTTTAAGAGAGGATTTATGAGCGGGAGGTCATAAGTCGAGCAGTTGTAAGTTGGGGTCTCCTGTACAGACCTCGGTTTCTTACCGTATCGCCAGCCTCTGTGCGTGGTACGTACCCATGCTGCGCAGCTTTTAATTTGCTATATAGAGATAAGTTTTAAATTTTTTCAATTGGCTTTCACAATATTATATAGAAAGGTTTTTACCTTAAGAAGACGTTGAATACAATATTTTTCAAACCGTTTTGGTGATACAAAACTTAATTACATCTGCTCTGCTGGTCGACGCAAGTAAAAATGATTTGCTGTATTTCTTCACCTTCACCTCTTTCAGCTACTAAAAATTTATTAATGTCTCTAAATCACTTTCAGAAATTAGCTTATTCTGTGTGGAAGGAAATCACTGTTTAAAAATACGATAATTTTCATCAGAAAATCCCGTCTTCAGAAAGAATACAATCAAAGATACAGAACAAAAGGCGAGTGTTCTCAATCAATAGGAATTAGTAGTGTTCAAGGTCGATAAGGCACCGTGAGAAGAAGGGGAATAGGGGACAGCTCGAGATGATTCACTCTTGTTTTCATAAATCGTATCCATGCAATGTTATTCATAAACAGTTCTTGAGTGCCACAACATCTGTTTAGAAGAGATAGAGTGGGAAGAGACTCTCAGCTACTGTGTTGTAAGGAGAATGAAGCAGAAAGCTAAATATTTACAGAGAACTCGACTGCTTTATTTGAATGAAGTTGAAGTTCATGGGAACTATTTTAGCACTAAAAGCAGTGATTCAGAGTTAAACATTTGTGTGGTATAAATCATTATTAAGTCATCATGCAATAATGCATAAACTTATTGAAATAGAATTATGCAAAAAATAAGCTATATAACATGCACTATGGCGTAGATATTCCTAAATTTTCCCATAAATCTGATTATTAGGTAAAACATTATAAATGTTTATAAGGAACTACATCAAAATTGGCAATTTCAATTAAATATCTGCTGGATTTATGATAGAGTGGTAATTAAATCTATCCCGTTTCTGAGGGGTTAAGCCTGACGTACCCACGCATGGCTGGTCTGCCCCTGCGTGTATGCAACCCCTCCCCATAACCTCCGTACAATGAGCCTCCGTACAGTGAACCTCCGTACAACAAACATCCCCTTTTTTCGGTCGCACCAATTTCGTTATATGATCAAATGTAGTTAATAATACTAGGAATCAGAATCAATCTCAGATCTGCACAGATGCTTTGGTATTTAAAAAACAAAATATCATATGGAAGTAATTCAGCCAACAGAAATAGTATAATTAAAATCTACTCACCTAAAGTGACCACCCTAGTTTGAGATACATTTAACATTGAAGTTGAGTTTGATTCTATCACTGGCTTAATATGAGCATCGTCTGAGGTATCAGAAGCTGAAGGGCTTAGTCTTGATGTATCTGTAATTTTTTTAATCTCTTCTGCTGCAGAATTTGTATTTGTGCCACTTGCTGTCTCTGCATAAATTCCTGAACCTTGAAGAAGCTCATTAAGGATTGAGCTACTACCTATTTGTTCATTGCTCAGGTCAAGAACAATAACATTGCCCTGTCAAAAGAATTAAATTGCATTAAATTTCTGACAATATGGTACATTATTTTATTTTATTAAATTTTAATCAGTATCTATAATCTTCTTAAATGCTTCATTGATGAAATACACATAATGGAAAAATATATATGACTGAAATTCAAAAACCCTTTATTTATATTAAGCCCCCAAATGAACTAACAAATGAAAAATGTTGTTAAATGGCTAAAAAAATTAGTAGTGATTAAAACCAACCTAAATTTTAAAGTCTGGAAGACTCCTAAAACATGCAACTTAATATGTAGCTGCATTTCTTATTCTTCACTAACTTTAAAATTTTTACATTAAACATTTGGATGTACTAAAACTTTCAACAGAAAATTTTCTTATGCATTTGATGGTAGGCGTTATATGTGGAGTTAAGAAGAAAAGCTTCATAAACAAAATGTGTGATAACTTTGCCCCATATTACCATGTTCAACAATTAATGTTTAAAAAAATCAGTGAGGAACAGTTTCTATCTCAACCACGATGAACTTTGTAAAAAACTTTACATGCCAGAATATATATATATATATATATATATATATATACACACATACACATACATACAGTGGACGCTGCTTATTGTGATCACTTCGGGACACAGCTTAATTGATAACAATAACAGATTGATAACAATGATCGATGAAACAAGAATGCAGCTGTTCAGCATTGTTTATTGATGCAGAGCGGAAATGTATACATAAAAGCAAGTTCTTCTGCTTTCTGCCGCATCAGGGGACGGTCAACACGGGTATCTTGTTTGCGAACATTAGTAAACCAAAGTTTTAATGGTGATTCCACCTGATCTTCTTTTCCACTACGATTTCTCTTTCAGTTCCAATTTTCAGTTTGTTTGACTGCCCTCTCAATAACGTCTCGATTTTTTAAAATTGCACACAAAAGAGGTTGCGATATTTTCAACTGCACTGTTGCATTACGTTGACTCATTTTCGGTAATTTATCATAGCAATCTAAAATGGCAAGTTTTTCTTTAATGAGTGACGTTAATGAGGGGCTACGTCACCGACCTAGCCCGACCCATTAAGGACACTACAGGGAAACCTGACCACCCCTCCTATTCAGTGTCTTCTTTCACGCTGTGTAGTGGAGTGGTCAAAACTAAACCCGAAATAGGAAACATTGTCTTAAGACGATTGGGTTGAGGGAGGAGTGGGGGAAAAGGGTCATGCGTAAAAACCCACTATGCAGAGGGTTCGAGCATGACCAGGTGGACAGATCCCTAAAGGCAAATGAGCAGATGCATAGAAACACGTGAACACATGAGTTGTGATGCATTTATCTACTTCAATTACTTCCACTGCACATGAATCAAGGCCGTCATGAAAAAGCGATAACAATAACCGAAGCGGTGATTACAATAACAGTCGTTTTTTCCATGCATTAGTATATGCCTGTTCGGGACTTCATAAAAGTGATAACATTAAACGAATGATAACATTATCCATGATTACAATAGGCGGCATCCACTGTATACATATGTGTGTGTATATATATATATATATATATATATATATATATATATATTAATAACTTTATTTTTTCATTTCATGTTTGTTCATTAATTTCTACATTATTACTCTTTCATAAATATAATACTCTATTGGATCAAGTATTTACAACTAATACTATTATAACATTTATCAACAATACCTGAGAACTTGAAGTTGGCAAGCTGATGCCAGCCACATTTTTATTGCTTGTGCTACTGCAAACAGAAACTCCAGAACTGGTTGTACCAGCTGGCCGTCTCTGAACAGTTATTGCTGTCATTGAGGAAGGATTAATTGGCTTTCCTTTCAATACCTTACCAACCAATTCCTGAAAGAAATAACTTTATCATTCCTAATCAAATTAAATGAAAAAAGACTTCTGAAAGGTCACTGGATGAATTACAGCATATCTCTATAATAATACATAAGTTTTGGGTGGTGATCATTTTAAATCGTTTATATCACAAAAACGGTAAGAGATAATGTTTCGAAATTTTCCAGGATTGCTTGATTCACATATAAAAAGCGATTGACGAAAAATATTTGGAAAAACAACCCAGGTTCGACTCTACAGGATTATTTCTATTTCTCATAAGGTAACACGTAAAAATGGACTTTTCGGCGTGCAGGCTTTTATTCTTTTGGAAATTAAATTAGAAAACTTTGACCTTCAATCACCCAATTTGAACTATTTTAAAGAAAAAATTATAGTCGCTTATTATATTCATATTTTTCCATCTACAGCTCGAAATCACTCATATCGAACGTTTAAATCACATATTTAGTGGAAATATTGCCATTTTAACGATAACTGCCTTGACTGCGACATAATTGTCAAAACTCAAGCTCATATTGTTGTCCCAAGGCTAAATGCCTTCCCCTCCATTACCTACATTTGGAGTGCAGGCTTTTATTCCTTTGGAAATTGAAATAAAAAAACTGACCCATGATCATCTAATTCTCTATACGATCTTATTCTATTCATCTTTTTCCGCCTACAGCTCGAAATTGCTCATATTAATAAATCACATATTTTAGGGTAATATTTTCATTTTAATGCTTGGACGAGAATGTAATCGTAAAAACTTAAGCTCAGACTGTTGTCTCAAGGCTAACTGCCTTCCCCTCCCCTACCTCAAAATTTGTTTATCTTGACAACCGACAGCTGCGAGAAACAAAATCAATATAAATGGTGATTGTTAAAAAAATTTATTTAAAGTTAAAAATTCTAATTGTTTTTTATTAATTTGAACCTAAGTTCTGACGGGCAGTATACTAGTGCATCTCATAATGGACAATTTTTTTTTACATTAAAGAACTTGTCAGAATTTTCTCCAAAGTGATTCTTTTAAAAAACAAGCTTGGCAGTAATTATGGAAAATTGTTGCTTTACAATTTATTCCTGCATGCTTCTGCAAGACACAATCATAATATTTCTTCCAATAAACAAAATATTGCTCAAAGTAAAACATTTTCCTAAAGGTGCATCCGCACAGCGAATGAGCATGAATGAACATTTGCCCATGCTTGTGATGTTTGTTCATACTCATTTGTGTCACCATACACACTGCATGCATTCGAAAGGTTCTCTCCTGTTTGCAAAGTTCCTTATTTTGTGTGAGCGCCCGTGATGGACATGAATGCTCACAATCTAGTGATTTGGAGTGCAGTGCTCACCATATTTCATTGTTTTCTCAATTCATTTTTTCACTTCTTAAACCTCCGTTCTGAAAATTGTTGCTAACTCAGTCCAAGCATCAGTGTTATGGGAAGTGATTTTGTAAAATTTGTCCGTTATGTCCCAAACCACGGTTCACTTTCAGTATTCTTCTATTAATAAGATACCCGAGTCATTTGTTCACTCCATATTATGAAAGGGAAAAGTCAGGATGGAACGAACACAATGAGCACTTGTGAAGAGCCAAGTTACTGTCCTCACTTAGCTGGACAAATGAATTCTTTCACATTCGTTCATGCTCATGTTGCCATCTACACTACAGCTAATGCTTGTGATCGGGTTGTTTGTTCACACTCGTTTGCGATAGCGTGGATGTGGCTTTAGAATGAAAAATGTAAATATATTATAAATAACTACTACTTAGTTCAACTGCAAGATTTTCTTCATAAAAATTGTTATGGCTTTTCTTTTTCTAATAAACCTGAAATCTGCTGTCTTAATTGCATAACACTAAATATTATTTCATTTTATTCAAGAAAAGTATCAACAGACATTTCCAACTCAAAAAGATTTTACACTGAGATCATGACCGAAATACACCTACTACTTGCCACTACATTAATGCTTAAACAATCTAAAGCCATGAATCTAAAATAAATTTCAACTGACTTAAGTAAATACATTGATAATTTTATCAACTAATTTGTACTGACAAGGAAGATAATTCTGATGCCTCCAAAATGGTTGAAAAAAACCAATGTGCATCTCAGTTAAAAAGCAGCCATTCACAGAGATGATTCTCAGCTTGTTAATTCTAGAAATAACATGCGTTTTATATCTTTTTTCTTATTAATACACTTAAGGGGAAAGATAAGAGGTGATCTTTATGTCTTTGTAAGATAAACACAAGGGTATGAAGGAACCAGAAAGCACTTTTAATACAGTGGTCTCTCGGTTTCGATGCCATTGATTAATGATATTTCGATTAATGATCCACCTCCCATAAGGTCCCATTGTTTCTATTAACGATAAATTTTTGATTAATGATATGTTTACGATATCATGCGGCTGCCAATTTTGGCCAATCGGAGCACCTTCAAGTGAACTCAGCAGGCCTCAGCCAATCAGCAATGCCCTTTTTTGAGCATTTGGAGCTAATCTGTCTTGCTTTTCAGTGTTTAGTGTGCGTTTCTTATGGAAACAGCACTCTTACTTAGTGCTTTTTTGACTTAAAAGTTAAATAAGATCAATAACGATGGGCCCTAAAGTGAATTTGAAGAAAGACAAGAAAGTGAGGAAAACAAATAGTAAGCAAATTAAGCCGGAAATTATTAAAAAACATGAAAGAGGTGTAAAAACAAGTGCTCTGGTTAGTGAATATGGCCTGCTCCAATCCACCATTTCCATGATTATTCTACAGAAGGACAAATTTAAAGCAATCAATGTGAAGGATGATCTATTTATTCATTATTTATCCATGTTATTATTATTATTAATGCTTTACAGTTCTTATAACGTTTATTTATTAAAATTTCATGTTTATATATCATAAACTATGTTTTTGGGCGAAAAGGTCAACTTTCGATCGTCTTGGAATAAATTAAGCCTTTAACATGTATTTCCTATATTCGATTAATTATAATTTCAATTAACGATGGTTTTTGTGAAACCAATTAACACCATTAACTGAGGGACCACTGTATTTACTGCTTTTAGCTTTGTATCTGCCCACATTTATAAAGCAGGAATAAGATGGACAAGCACATGTCAAGTATCTCTTATCTTAAAAATTATACAGGTATACCAAAATTAACATTCAACACCTGCTCATACCTGGAATCAGACTGCACATTAAAAACAATCATTTCGTGCCATACAGATAGAAATGGTATGCACAATGCAAGTTTAAAACACTTACTTTTGTCGTTGTTCCGAGAGAAACCCCTCTACATAATGTTGTATTCCCCTTTTGCACTACAATGACATTGGATTTAGTGCTGCCTAAACAAGACACAGTGGTGGAAGATGATGACATAGAGCTCACAGAAGCCGTAGGTATCACTGACACCTTTGACGATGATACAGTTGTTGGTGCTATGCGTCCTGTCTGGTGCATCAGAACTGCTGTACCCCCAGAAGTTGCATTTGATGCATGTGAAATTGACGTTCCAGAGGAGCTGACAGGCAATACAGATGGAGAATTCACGGATCTTGCCACTGCTGTGCCACTCAAATTAATTCGGTTGCTGTTTCCTGTTGTAATGGTTCTTGTTCCAAGCACTACAAAATAATACAAATCATATTTATCTTTATAATCCACGAAATCAGGGAAATAAATATAGCTACAAATAGCTAGTGAAAATTGACTGATCAACTCTTTCCCAAATATTATTTCATTGAAAGATTACTTCAGTGTATATCTATTTCACTGAATTTTCAAACCTTCTTAGACCAAGAGATTCTGAAATAGCTAAGAGATTGTTAGATCACAAGATAACGGGATAGATAGGCAGAAGACCATCAAACCATGTCATTTAAAAAACCTGTACTAACAGTCTATAATGAAGGTCTTTTTCCTGCTAATTATATAAAATTTCCATGCATGCGAAAATTTTTTTTTTTCAAGCATACAATTGCAAGAATGACTCTGCTATCACAACCTGATTATCTGTTAAAAGTGGATGTGGTGACCAAGTGAAGTATGTAATTACAAATTCATAAAAGTTCAGCCTCTTCTGCATCAACATTTTGATAAGCGTCATGAATTATGACATCAAACAGGTATAATGAGCTTCATCAAGAGGCCACCACGTGCACAAAAATTACTTTAAATCTTTAATTTTACCTTCTTGGGTATTAGAATAGCATCCAAAAGCAACAACAGAAACTATAAATTCTCTAGTAATTCGATCCAGGGCAAGAAAGGTAAAAATCACACTCAGATGATAAGAATAGTTTTCTATGCTGATCAATCACAAAATATGACAGGTTCTACATAATATCATATCAACTATCATGTATAAATTCTTACCTGAAACCGATGATGAGGACAAATTTAAATTGGGAGGAGGAGACAAAATGGAAGTGGGAACTACTCTGCTTACAACAGACATCTGTGCTCCTGGTGTGGCGCTGGAGCTGTTAGGATTGACAACATACAAAGATGAGCCTTTTGAAGGTTTGGGAAGGATTTTTGTCATGGAACCACCAGCACTAGCCACCCCCGAGATTGGAAGAATCTTCATTCCTGCCAAAGAGAGAAGGAATTAAACTCATAACTTCAAATAAAATAATCACATAGTGGTCATAGTGACCTAATTTGAAAGACTGAAAATAGTTTTCCATCAAATTTGTTGCAAATAGAAATACTATGAATATTGGTTAAGGAACTTCGGAAAATAAAAAAGTGCTAAATGTACGTAAATGCTTGAGATCTTTTTATGATATTAATGTCTCTTAAATGTATTAAAAAGAAAACAAATCTTAAAAGTTCCTTATTCATGAAAAGGTTCCAAATTGCTATTATGTCATTTAAACATTAATTTCTCACTGCATGATTTAAGCATGTGAATGTAATTGTCGAAAATAAAAACAAAACACTTGCAGATGGGGAATCTGAATGGGTAATTGGCACAGACATCTACACGAAAGGTAAAAATGCACATAAAGATTTTTTTATTAACACAGGTATGCCTCACTAAGAGCAATGGATACATTCCTCAAGGCCATTGTGTTAACCAAATTTGTACTAAACAAACAGTTTATACTGTAGTACTTAATCCAATTGATTTTTACTAGTCAGAAATTATACTATTTTGATCTCACAACTTACATAATGATATGGCATTTTTATATACCATTTTAGAGCCAAGAAAACTAAGTTTAGCAATCAAACTGCATTATTATAATGTAACACTGAATTTTACATTAGAAACAGCATTAAAAACAAAATGTATAGCCTAAAATCAACCAAAAGTTATTTAAAACATATCTCACTGCAATTAAAATGATCTTCGTTCTTTTTCAAAAGTAAATTGAACATATTTACACTTCGCTTTTACTGTTGTAGCAATGTAAATAAAACAAAACTTTACAAAAGTAATGGACCTGTATAGATAGTTCATAAGGTTTTTTTTTGGCATCCTGCTCAAAGGAAAACAGACAGATGAAAGGACTCAAAAATTTGCTTGTGCCTGTCAACATCGGAAACTATTCTAAAAAATCTTAGATTTCCACCTTTTCTCGTGACTTCAAGATTTAGCATATCGACGGAAAAAGTGAAAACGTGAGCGCTAACAAAATTGGGAGCAGTTCTGCCATTATGTTCCAGCAGCAGCGCTGCAACTTCAGGCGAGGAAATGTAACAACATGTTAGGTACCAACAGCAAAATAACATCCGAATAACAAATTCATACCGATTACAGTAGTTAAAATTCAATCATGAACCTAAGCTAACCCAGCCAACAGTAACATAAAAAAGTGTAAAATTTCTAATGCTAGGACCACTGCAAAAGACTAGAATCATGGCAAACCAACGTAAAGGCATAGCAAAAGTGAGCAAGTGAAATAGAAATAACGCAAATAAACATATAAATAACAACAAATGTCTTTAATTAGTGTGTAAAAATAACTAAGTAACATAGGAAGAGAAGTGAAAGTAATAAGAAAAAAATCGTGGCCATAATAACAGACCATAGCCTTTTATAGAGACTTGATTTATTAATTTAAAAAATAAAAACTGAAATGCCAATTACACAATTAAAATTGTGCTAAACAACAAATAACTGTAACAAAGGTACCAACAGCAAACTATCATCAGAATGACATAAATAACGATTGCAAAAGTTAATGTAGTCTAGAATCTAATCTAACCCAACCCAAAACTCATATAAACCGAACCCAACGAAAGTTAAAATTTAGCCATGAATCTAATGTAACACAATCCTAAGCAAAAACCCATCCAAAGCAAACCCAACCCTGCACATCTCAATAGTAATGTTAACAAGTTTAAAACTTCCAATGTTAGCATCACAACAAAAACTTGTGGAATATTGGCAAATCAAAGTAAAAACATAATAAAAGTGAACAAGTGAAAAAGAAATAAAGCGAATAAATGTATAAATAACAATAAAATTGTCTTTAATTATAGTGGAATGACTATCACTGAACAGAGAGTGAAGTAGGAATGAAGGTAAGTGAGATAAATGTTGGGACCGTAATAAAAGATCATAGTATTTAGGAACTTGGTTTTATAAATTTTCAAAAATTAAAATTTTATTCCCATGATGCCAATTGTGCTATATCAACAAGAAGTCCAAACCAGGACTAATGCAGGCTGGTTTCCCAAAGTTGACTTACTGAATTGATTACTTATATTGACAGTAAATGTTTCAGTATGTGTTAGCCATTCCAAGTAATTCCCATACCATAAATACCATTTGTAATTCATAGTTTATCAGTGATAGAGAAAAAATTGAAAACAAATTAATAGAGCATTATCAGGTTTAAAATACTAAAAGCAATGACAACATCTCTTTCTGACATATTTTGTATGTATTTTTTAAAATAAAAGAATTTAATAAATGTTACTTTTTATGCGTTAATATGTATGGATCAACTGTCCATTGCTGAAGGGTAGTCGAGTGGAAAAGAAAATAACCCATTTGTTCACTCGTCTATGCTCAAGGTGAGTTCAGTAATAATCATCTCCATGACAACAATTCCATAAAATGCGATTTAAAATGCAAAACCGCTATGTTTTAGTAGTAATTCAAGAAAATATGATCAATTATCAAAATTCTGCGATAAGAATTAGAATATACATTCTTTTCCCCTTAGAACAGTACAAACCTTGCTACGATATCACAATTTTAAGATATTTTAATGTATTAAAGAAAACATCTCTGCACGATGGATTTGAGATTTCCTATGTAAAACAAATAGGAAAAAAACATTTCTGGAATTGAACCCAGGACTTCAATCTTCACCAAATAAAATATAGCCTGGAGGTGAGCCCTGGCAGCATGAGCCTCATACCAAGTTTCATGAAAATCGGTCCATTGATGCAAAAGTTGTTTGTAGGGGACATAAATACACACAGACAGGACCATTTCATAAGGCTATAATTCCTTTGGAAACCAGCCTAAAAATGTGCTACACAAACGTGTTAAACGAGGTATACCTGTACTCTGTTTTATTCTGCGGTGGACTGGCCCGACGACAGGGGGGGTGGAGAGGGTCTACAGTACCTGGGCCCACAATTCTTCAAGGGGCCCGGCCAAGTATACCGGTATGTTGTATACTTGTATTGTTGACAAAGTGGAAGTGCGGGGAGAGAGGTCAACAAAAATTAGAGTGGCAGGAGATAAAGATCTCAGTGGTTTTCTAGTATTCCTGGAGTTAACATCCATTAATCACGGTCATTTATATGGCATAAATATATACTATGTATGTATTCAATATTTTAGTGCAACCAGCATAAATTGTATGGACTTATATTTTCAAGATATTTAATTGGGATTATTAACAATAAAGGTAAGTAATTGCTACCTATTTATGTATATCCTTAGTTATATTTATTTAAGCAACAATATTTTAATGGATAATTACTCATAAGTTAAATACTGTATTTACTCGTGTACTCATTATATTTATGTTTCATTTTTGTTATATTCATTAAATGGTTTTGGCTATTTAAGATTAACCCGTTATTTTTTTCAATTAATATAGTCAATTTTTTCCAGAAATGACTTTTGCTTTTTAACCCTCATATCTACATGCAGACATGCACTCGTGTTAGCTCTTGACGCTCCTGGTGATGGAAACAGGAGTCAATTGACTTAGGTCTTGCAATGACGTTTACCAGCAACCTGCAGCATGAATGTATTCTCTTCCTGTTTATGGTGAAGGAGTTTTTGTTTATTTACTATTGTATTGTTTCACCGTGTCTCGCAACCCTCCCTTTTCATCATCTACGAAGTACATTAATCACATTTTATAGTACTATTTGCCTCTAAAGATTTCTGTCTAACCTTTCTTGAAGGCATCATCAAGATACAAATCCCAATAAGAATTAACATACAGCTTGCCAGTAAACTGTTATTATTAGCACTTATTTGACCAAAATTATTTCAAGAGCATCTTTAAATTATTAAAATGTATGACTACAACTAAAATATTGGTCAAGATGATAAATTGATATCATGTTACTTCCCATTAGATTTGTGATTCTCTTGAAAAGATTTTTGTCTTTAAATTTTCAAAAACATTTTTGTATAGAATTAATATTATATCACATTATCTTAAGATACTCACCACTCTGTGTTTTTCCAAGTGTCGACACTTCCTGCTTCATCGCATGCACTCCTAATAAAGATTTTGGTTTCTGCTGCTGTACTGTGATCCCAGAAGTACTTCCACATGACAAGGATTGATGCAAAGGGTGATGAGCATTGGGTGTCACTGGTATAACAATCGGACCAGTTCGTGGTCTACTTATACCTCCTATGCTTACATTCTGAGGTTTGGGTCTTAACTTATGGACCATGCTGCCTGACGATGTACAAGTTCCACCTCCAGAAGACCCCGTTCCAAGAATACTAACTCCACTACTTGAAACAGTTCCTGATGAGCCTGAAGAAATAAATGTTGCTGTTGTTACCTCATCCATAGTTAATGGATCAACTTATGTTAGTGAGACAACCCATTAGAGAAAGTAAGAATAGGAAGCTTGACCAAAACTTAGTAATAATGGGGATATAAATCAATTACACTTAACAACTTCCCTGATTTGCCCATATGAGATACAAGTACCCTAAATTTTATTCTTTGTACCATAAAACCATCATAATACACAACTTTTGAGACTAGAAAGTTGCCAGTTTACAAAAATTACTGGATTTCAGAAATCTACGCTGGCTGAATAGCCTTTGGAAAGCTTAGAATTATTTATTATGTAGAAAACACTATGAGAATATAATTAAACACAACAGAGTAAAGAAACAAATAACACTGAATTACAAAAATAAATTAAGGCTTACTGTACACACAAAATCATTATCCTCTTTTTATTTTACAAGTTGGCAAGTATAGGACAGGAGGATGTTGTAACTTGATGCTGACACGGACAGGGGCAAGGAGACCAATGGGTTGTTTGTGGTGGTGGAGGTGGTAGAAAATCATGTTATAGTAGAAAATGACTATAACCAGAAGATATGATTTAGGGCAGAGATTTGAAAACTGCTGGTTTTAGGAACAAGTCAGTTTTTGTAATGCTGGTTTTGAGAGGTTATACTGAAAGCGAATTTTTAATGACATATTCCTAATAATAATTTAGTTTAGAAAACATGCATGAACTACACTATTTAAAAATTTTACTTTTTAGGAATACAATAAAAAAGCCATTGTAAGAAATGTATATCCATAAAGTAGATTACAGGTATCCCTCATGATATGCTCATTCGAGATATGCTTTTTTTGTTAATAAGTCACGGCAAAATTAAGGGCACGATTCGATATATGCGGTCTTCCCTCGCTTATACGACGAATCAGTTTCATGGTCTGGACTTGTAATTCCTCACGCTTATATGACTCATTCATCGCCAGATTGTGAGATGAACCAAACTCAGCTGAAGAAATCCAGATCTCAAGCCACTTGTAACGCTTTGTTTTACATTTCCTAGTTAATTTCAACCTCTCACCCTCTGGCTCTAATTTGTTAGCTTTCTGCATTTGGCTGATGAATTCATTTCCTCTGATTGCGATCTGTGGTTTCTTGATGTGTATGTTTAGCTTAGATTGCTATGGAGGAAATCACGCACAAGGGTCCTCAGCCTAAACTACAACCAGAGACTCTTTAAAAATCAACTAACAGTCAATTAAAGCCTATATCTTGTAGTGTTCGCATTCACGCATTTTTCATCATGGTGTTTGTGATATATTTGTTAAAACATATTAATTCGTAAAAATTATTACCTCCATGTCGGGAAAGAAAGTAAAAGTTGCATAAAAAAAGCACCCCATTTCCTTTGAAATGAAACTTGAAGTTTTGAAAAAGTGCAGCATGGAACAGCAATCACTAGGGCTTGAATCTTCCACCATCAGCTGTGTGCACAATACTGAAGTCTCAGGACAAGATAAAGAAGTGTGCTCAAGCTGATACGTCTTTGAGTGCTTTTTGGATTACTCTTGTGAGCTAAAATACAATTATGGTGGAGATGGAGAATGATGAGCAGATTCCAAGAAATATGCCTTTAAGTACCCTTTTGATTATGGAAAAGGCAAAATCATTGCATCAACATATTATTGACAAGGGTGGTGAAGGGTCTATGAACAAATCTTTCGTTGCTAGTATTGAATGGTTCCATTGCTTTCTTAGGTGAAGCAATCTTCACAATATAAAATTCACTGGGGAAAGGGCAAGTGCAGGCAACTTTTAAAAAAATTATCGAGGGAGGTGGATATTTACTAGAGAAGGTTTTTAATGCTGATGAAACTGGTTTCCATTTGAAGAGGATGCCTAGCAGAACCTTCATTTAAAGGATGAAAAAACATCATCAGGATTTAAGGCAGCAAAAGACCGCTTGACGTTGTTAGGTGGAAATGCAGCTGGGGACTTCAAGCTAAAACCCATGCTTATTTACCATTACCATTTACCATTGAAGGGTTACAAAAATCTGAACTTCAAGTTATTTGGAAATTTAAGTAAAAGGCTTGGAACAATCAGACCTTAATTACCAATTGGTTTATCCATCATTTTGTGGAAAATTATTGTAGAAAAGCAAACATTTCCTTAAAAGTCCTCCTAATTTTGGGCAATGCTCCGGACCAACCCACAAATCTGTGACACCTTTCATCTAATATCAGGGTAGAGTTTATTCATAAAAACACAACATCACTTCTGCAACCAATGGACGAGCGTGTCATTTCTACATTTGAGGTGTACTACTTACATCGAACAATTTCACAATTGATCAAGGCAGCGGATGGTGGAAATCAAATAAATATGAAAGAGTTTTGGAAGCAATTTAATATCGTGCATTCCACTGAAGTTATCAATGAATCTTGGGCAGAGGTGAAGAGTTCTACAATGAACAGTGTTTGGCGTAAACTTTGGCCCGAGTGTGGAATCTTCCAAGAACTTGCTACTCCAGCATCTGAAATACTATGTATTGTTGCAATGGCAAAGGGCTTAGGCATGGAGGGAACAGAGGAGGTGGATAAAGAAGCATTATTAGAATCCCATGCAGAACCCTTAACTGATGCCGAGTTAATGAAATTAGATGCAGAGAAGATATCTTCTGAAGAAGATGAGAAAGAAGTGGTCAAATTAAAATGTTTTGACATGGAAAAACTGACTCAAGTGTTTGCTCAAATCGAAATGGCTCCGGAACAGCTCTCAGATATGGATCCGCAAGAGGAGTGCAGTATGAAAGTTAGCAAGGAAATTTGAATTTCATACTGCTGTTATGTGCAGATTTATGAGGATTAATAGTTTTTGGGTTAGAGCACCCACAAAAAATCTGTCACACACACACAGAGACATCATCGAGAAAATAGTCAAAACATGTTCAGGGGACCTCAAAATGTGTATTTCCGTTTAAATCTCGAAATAGATTTCTTTCATAAAAACAATACTTTCCCCTATACTACATATGGAGAAAGTAAAAAAAAGCTCCTTATGTAATTTGTTCAGCAATTCTTCCCTAACATGTTATTTTTTTCATCCGATCAAAATTGTTCCTTGGCTTACAATCGAGTTCACTCAAAAATCAGCATAAAAGTTGTGCGATCCTAAAACTATAGCTATAAATTGAGATGCAAAAGAGATTTATACTTAAAGTATGACCATCTTGTAAACTTTAATAATATTTAAGATGTAATACTAAATTTGAGGCTCTGCCTTTGTGCACTTCGCTCATTTTGATCTCCTTGCACATTCTGGACATGCAGTGTTTCCTCACTTCTCTCACCTTACTAGGAATCCCTTATTACTAGGTATAGGGTTGCCACCCATTCAGTTTTACTATGAACAGTTTGCTATATGAAGAATTTTGACGATGTTTGGTATTTACGTTGATCTGAACACAGAATAATCAATAATTTATTGTTTTCATTGTTGAATGTAGCAGTGCTGAAAAATTTATATAATTTGTAGTTTAAGCTGTTACCTAATATGTCACTCAATTTAAACACGGTTAAGTAATTCTTTTCATTTCATAACTTTGCATTGGGTGCAGTCATAGATAAATTTCTTATAGATTGTCAGTGAAACTTTAATTTCAAGGTAAAAAAATAAAAAGGTTACCATGTGCTGCTATATATAGTTATTATTTGTAGTAATTAAATTATGCTAGTTTTGTAAAACGTTCATCAATTTTTCCAAAGTGTCCAGTATAGTTCGTTAAATATGCAGTAGCTTTATTGGAATGTTCGGTAATTGTGTAATAATGATTATTTTTACTTTTTGAGTGTTGAAAAAACAGGGTTGGCTTACAATCAAGTAAATACCATATATGCTGTAAAATTAATTTCAATGAGTCATCCTATTAGGACTAGGTTATCAAACTGTAACTGAATCATGGATTTGATAATGAATTAACTAAATAAAATATGACATTCTTATTATTAAACAAACAAATTAGTAATAATAATAATTCACCATGACAGCCCCAGGCCAGGGTGATTACTAAAATTGCTTCACATAAATTTTAAATTCATCATGGGATGTAATGGTACAAGTTTACAAAGACAGTATTTAAATTTAATAATCTTTGAGTTTAAAAAGTATAAGGCAAAAATAATCTTATAATAAAAACATGTCAAACTCATATTGTAAGAAATAATCAATTGTTTTCATAGCTTTACCAGTGTTTGCACTCATGTTTCCCTCAGAACTATTTCTTGATGATGAACCTCCAGAATTCTCATTTGATGAACCTGTGGAAATTGTGACCACAGTACCAGATTGGGATGACACTTGACCACCATTGCTGTTTATAATGTATGAGGTTGGACCTCTAGAGAGAGCAGAAGACAGGGAAGAGGATCCTGATGAGCTAACAGTGGATGATGTTGATGAAGATGACTGGGAGGATGAGACAGTTTTCACCATTGGGACACTGAGGGATCGCTGCAGAATACTAGGAGAGCCACAAGGCCCTGAGCTTGATACAATAATTACCTAAAACAAAAAAAACATTAATAAAATAACCAAGATTTACAGAGTTGAAGTAGCAGATTACACCACAATGAATTAACCTATATGATTTGACTATTTACAATGAAAGAAAGGTTAAGCATGATGTGAAGTGCAATTTTAGTGATGAAGGTAGAAGGTTAAAAAAATATATAATGATAGAATAAGTGGATATTTGATTCAAAAATAAATTTGTAAAATAATCTATAAAATGTTTTAGTAACTTTCAAAATAGCTACAAAACAAAATAGAATCTTGACTTTATGACCCTTCACTTGGTGATATTCCATCTTAAAATAAACTGATGTGGGCAACACAAAAATCTATCACATACAGACCGACCGACAGACAGACATCATCGCAAAACTAGTCAGAATGTGTTCAGGGAACCTTAAAACATGTATTATTGTTGAAATCTCGAGTTTGATTTTTTTCATGAAAACAATACTTTCTCATACTACATATATGGAGAAAGTAAAAATGATAAAAATAACTTTTACAACAAACTTTTATTTTGAAAACTCACGACCTGGGTTTTGATGATGATGCCAAGCATCGAAACCTTGGTAGTGAGTTTTCTAAACAAAAATTGTTGTGTTGTAAAAGATATTTTTGTCGTGTTCTTTTACAAAATAGAATGTTTTGGATTGATTTTCCACCTTCTGTGTTGCTCCGGAAGAAGTGGTAGAAGTTGTGGAAGTTGTCCAGGTAGACGTTGATGTTAGTGTAATCTTCACTGGAACAGATGGAGTTGAAACTGTTACCATACGAGATGGAGTAGAAGTAATGCCTGAAGATGTTACTACAGCAGATTGGCTAGTAGTAGTTGGTACTATACTTGTCCCTAAAATCTGAATAATAGGAGAGAACAATACCTATATTTAAGTTCTTGCAAGTCATATGGGAAAAGTAAAGACATACATCATTATCAAACAATTCTTAAACATAAAGCAATAAATTATAAATCCAACTTGTCTGAGAAGGGGCAAACATTACAATTTTTTACTTTTCATACAAACCTTTCTACAAAAAATGGTCTCATTAAAATGAAATTTGTCCAAAGAGTAAAATAATATACCAAAAAACATCAAAATAAATAAAAATTTTAACAGAAAAAATTCAGTGAAATATAAATAAATATATTCAGTAAAATAGCATACAATAAGTTTTAAGGGAAAGTTATGTAACAGTTTTAGATCGGAAAAATTGTGCCTCTTATTTTTAATGGAAAGTTGACATATGAGAAGGAAAAAAATCATGTACTTGACCAAGATTGACAGGATTTTTTCTTCTTCTCAAATGTTAACTTTCAGTTTAAGCTTTATGTGAAAATGCATAACACATCATTTCATCAACTTTCCATCTTGTTATTTTAATGGAAACTTATTTATTACTTAAATGCTTATGCTCATGATTAGGAATTAAAGCCCCTAAAGTGTAAATTATACTCTTCTATTGATAGAATATTGCGAGGAATAACACAGTTAAAAAATTATAGCTGTATTTGTATAAAATCCTAATGAGATGGTTAGAGAAATTTGGATGGTGGTTCAAAACTGCTCTCTAGAACTGTAATCATAACACATGTAGTCAGAGATAAACTAAATATTAGAACAACACATAAAAATACCTTTGACGATATTAGCGAGCTGGAAATAGTTGAAACAGGACGAGATTGAGTGAGGGATGTAGCCATACTTGAGGAAGATGAAGTATCTGATTCACATGAGGATGCAGTCCTCATTCTTTTATTTGTACACTTATTACTGCTACTCTCATCTTCATCTTCTAGTTCTCGCTTTATATTGGCCTCTGGTATGAGGGAAGAGTTATTGATTGGTGAACTATTGGGTAGCACTGATTGTTCTGCTCCTGAATGAGACTGATGAGGTTGAGAAGGAGGGCAATTAGGTACTCTACTACCCTCAGCCAAAGAAGGTTCGCATGCTGAAGATTCTGGTCCAGTTCCTAATTGATTGTTATAAAAATATGAAGACAAATTTATGTTAATGCATGACTTTAAATTAAGCACTGTTGCTGATAAGCAGTTAAATGAATAACCCAGATTTAATGAACAAAAAATATATGATTAGTACAAATATAAAAAAACATGTCAACACTCATTTTGTATTAAATATTAATTTTATGAATGAGTAACACGGTAGTATTTCTTTTACTTCAATGAGATTATCAAGCTAATATGATTTGGTGTTATCAGTCAATTCTCACCTGGAAGTTTAGCAGTTGATGCAGGCACTGGGAGGCGAGCATTTCCAGCTGCAGTAAGGTTTGCAACATTATTTGCAAGAACAGTAAATGCAGTTTGTGGTACAAGACGAGGCATCAAAGGAACTAATCTACGGCCTACGATTGCCCATTCGGTGCCTGTGTCAGGCCCTGCCATGCTGTTAAATCACAGATTATTCAGTGAAAAAGAATTAAAAAAGAATAATTATAGCAAATAAAATAACATTAAAAAATTACAACTTTAGTATTTTATATAAAACTAACAAATATGAACTATAAACGTACTGCTCTGCTATCGTAGCAAGTTTTTCATCGTTCACAGCTCTTCGGACTTCGGCACGGTGCCTCTCCATTGATATATTTAATTCTGAGGCTATATCTTTTAAAAGATTTTTCTTTTCCTTCGTTAAAGCCCCCTGTGCTCGAAAGGCCGTGATAATTGACGCGTATGCTTCTAGCTCTGAATAGGAAGGACTTTTATTAAACATAAATACATTAAGGTATACGACAGTAGATTTCTTCCAAGTACTTCATACCCACCTAATCTTCTGAGAATCCGTTTGCATTCATCGCGAGACATATCAAGAAGCATTGGCCACATCTTGATGGATATATTTCAATTTTAGACCATAGACTTAGAACAAAATGTTCTTATTCCAAATACGATTGAGCATTTACTTTGAATTTTATCCCGCATGTGATTGGGAAATAAAATAAAGGGCAATATAATTACAATTGCTATTTATTTCTAAGCTCCAATAACACAGACGGTAATCAACTAAAAAATACTCGTCACGACTTAACACATATAATAATTTATATTGGCGACCGCTTCTAAGAAACGCGGCTTTCTAACCTCTTTTTTTTTAAAAGAAAGTCGATAAGCAGCATTGTTGGAAAACGCTGCTGATTAACCTCGTCAAATCTGAATAATTGTTTTTTTCTTATTGGAAGGTTTTATCCTATTTTTTTAAATAAAAAACAAAGTTCTTCTTATATTTTCTTTCCTTCTCATTTCAAAGTTTAATACATTTGCACATTTCTTGTAAACAGTGGAATAACGGAATACACATTATTTTCTCTGTTTATTTATTTTTTTAAAAGATCTAATTCCTTGGGTAGTATTTCCATACCATTTGTAAAATCCGTTTTTCGTCAAACATAAAAAATTTGACGTACTTGCTATCGAATAAATATTTAGTTATTGTCGTTCTACACACCAAACTGTTAGTTGTAGAGGTAGTAGTTTTTGGTTGTATGCACAATGTTCATTTAATGACAGTTGAGTAGGATTAAAGCGACCTAATATCTTTTAGACTAACCAGGCCAAATTGTCTTAAATGTGCGCGTACAACTGTCGACAAGTTTATTCTTTTTTATTCGGTTGGGCAGCACATAACATACAATGCTCTTAATCAGACTTATTTATCATCATCGTTTTAATTAATGCCACTGAAATACTACGTAAATAGTTGGGGCGAAACAGTGATACAGAAGAGTTATATTTCCTTATTGGGCAAATTTCAATGCCTTAAAATTTAAATTGGTTTTTTAATAATAGATTATAATGTTCAATGATTAATTTTATTCTGAATAAGGTGAAATTTTATTCGTAGTTTCATTTTCTCATGTATCTAGCCGTGTCATGAATAAGGTGTTAAATTATCGTTGAATGTAAGATCATTTATGGGAGAGAATCGTGTACATAATGTCCAATGTGATCAATATAGGTTTGGTTGCGGGACGTGGTAACATAAAACTCATTAAGTGAACACGCTCTTTTAATGAAGTAGGCAATACATTACTGAAGGAGTCGTGCGACACGTGGCCAATGGACAGATGCTGTAACGTAAGTGGAAGCGGCAGCAAGAGGCTGATGAAGCTTGATAATACACTCCGCATCGCTGACTGTCTTTTTCTGGCCACCCTCCTGCGCTCATATCCGGTAGCGGCTGATTCCGGAACTATGTGAGACAATTGAATCTCACTGGCCGCTACACCACCCCCCTGGCAGTCTCTAGGCCGGATCTAAGTCCGATACGTAGAGAGGTGACGCGGGAAATAGACTTTTCGGCCGGAGCGAGTCGTCTGTTGTGGCTCAGGTGGAATACTTCTGACAGGCAAACTCCGTTTGCTGCCAGACAAGGATGGTGGCGGTGCTGCCGGTTGGTTGGCGCCAGTTGTAGATGGTGGTGGCGCCTGCGGTATGCTCACATCATCGGCAAGGATGTATGCTGGTTTGAGACGATCGAGCGATACCGTCACGTCCTTGTCTCTTACTCGGACCACGTACTGCTTCGTCGCCGTCCGGATCACCTGGTATGGTCCATCATATGGTGGCTCCAGGGAAGACCTCACTGCGTCGCGGCGTACAAAAACATGGGTCGATGACGCCAAGTCTCGGTGCACGAAGACAGCTCTGGCTCCGTGGTGGGCGCTCGGTACGGGACGTAATTGCTGCATGCGCCTCCGAAGCTGGGCGGCAAAATCCGCCGTGTATTCCTCGAGATTTGTCGTGGAGTTAAGAAAGTCGCCTGGTAGACGGATGGGCTCCCCATAAACCATCTCTACTGGTGTCGAGCGGATGTCCTCCTTCCATGCGGCCCGTATCCCCAACAGGACCGCCGGGAGAGCATCCGTCCATCGGTCGTCGCTGTGGCACATAATTGCTGCCTTGAGTTGCCGGTGGAACCTCTCGACCATGCCGTTGGCGGCGGGGTGGTAGGCCGTCGTCCGCACTCGCTGCACACCTGTAAAAACAGACAAGCTGCGAAAGAGAGAGGACTCAACTTGGCGGCCCTGGTCGGTTGTTACTCGCAGGGGCGCCCCGAAACGAGAGATCCATCCGCGGAAGAATTCTCGGGCGACTGTCTCAGCCGTTGCGTCGGGCATCGGGAAGGCCTATTATATATTATATATATAATATATATATATATAAACATTCTTTGGTTCAATATTGATTTTAAAAGTTTTTTTTTGCCTTTTAAAGTTATTTTAAAATAATTATACGTTATAAACTTCACGATCAGCTTGGCTATGAGAGTGGCGAAATTTTAACTTTTTGCAGAATAAGAACATGTTCAAAGTGTGGCTAGTACCCTTACTAAACATTCTGTAAAATTCATATATTTCAGGCATTATTCCAATGTTAAATATAAACGAGTTGAAGTAATTTGTGCAATGTCCGTGAAGTTATATACGATATGCCATATACGATATATCGATAGTCGGAGTGACCAACAAAGAAGTTGAAACGTGTCGAAAGTTTTTTTATTGCAAATTATGGGGTACATACGCCATTAAGATGTTTAAAAACATTTAGGTAATTTGAAAAACATCTTATTTTATCGTAATCAGCAATTTTAATGACACATAATGGTATAAAGAAGTGATAAATGATACTTTTCACGTTCATGCTCATTCATCATCAATCAACAGCAGAGAAAGGAACTGAATACGAGAAAACAAGCAGTGTTGGATATCAGCAATAACAGGTAATACACAGCAGATATTCATAAATAAATTTGTGTGCGTCACTAAAGCCTTCCAGGTGTCAATTGTTTTTAATTATAACATCCGAAGAGCTAGCACAAACTATCAAATTACGCAATAAACTTTAGTTATTGTTTGTGAAGAAATGAAAGAGAGTAGAAAGCCAGAAATCATAAGTATTATTAAGCATAGAATTGTACGTATTCTGATATATAATTTTATAACCTACAAATTACATATATCCATTGTTTCGTTGTCAATTACGGCCTTACGCAAAATCTAGTTCACCCATCGTAGTTAATAATCGCAAACGAAAAAACTACGATAGGCAAGAGATCGAGATTAATAAAATTGATAAACAAATACTTTGCAATAGTATAGATATACTTTTCTGTGACAAAACTTAGCATAGCGTATTTAAAAATACATTTCGGATACGCTACCTGCTGAAATGTACGCTCTAGGACGGGCTTAGCCAAGGATTACACGAGAACTACGTAGAGTAGGATATGTTCTTTCTCAAAGACAATTACACCTTATAATTAACGTATAATGGTATAAAAATTAAACACCTACCCCCCGCAGTTTTTTCGTAACATCGAGTTATCTAAAACCTTGACAAGAATATATTTTTTTCTGATAATATTAACAACATTAGCGAAATAAAGTTTTTACAGATACTTAAATATAACATCTCACGTTTACTGAAATTGTTGCCAATGAGTTATGATGAAACAACAAAAAATTTATAACGCCAGCGCGTTATAAAGATCCGTGATCGCGCCCCTGATGCGCTACCGACGTACGTTAAGTCAAGTAACGGTAAAACACACAATCTGCAATTATGAAAAACCTACAAAATCCAGGTAATAGCCACTAACAGCTCACGTGAAGCATTATAATCTACATATGATGATATGTAAGACTATTACCTACCCCTCTTAGATTTCTCATTATCAAAGGTTATCCGACCTTCTCGACGCGTCGCTTATACATCACTGTAAAACTAAAAAAATATTTAAAATTTATAATAACATATTAGCATAATGGTTTTTTTATATATGATAAAGAACATACTAATACGTTCTAAGATTCAAACAAAATTGACGTAAAAAAACAAATATTATAAAATACGATTTTTGGAAAACACAACGAAATATGCTTGAAGATCACAAATTTGTATAAGCAGCAATCATGATAAAATTAAAGAGAGGAGGTAAACAAACATTACAGGCATAATTAAACATTACATGACAAGTTTGTAAATGTATATCATAATCACCTACCCCCACAAGATATCTCGCTGTATTGGGTTATTCAACCCTCGACGCGCCGCGGTCTAAATTTTGCGTACAACTTAAACATTTCTAGTGATGCTAAAACAAAAGATAGAATAATATTGTTCACAGTAATAACTAAGTATATTATTTTGTGTTTAACTTTACTTTTTTACTACTTCCATTGAGAGGAAACCTATTTCTTTACGTTCAAAGACACCAAAGCGTCGAATCGAAGGCTTTATTTGAGGTAAATACCAATTGACAGAAAAACTCAATGGCGTACGAAATTGATCTTGACCAGCCACATTAACCACTTTGGTCTAAATTGCACGACGATGTCAATTTGAACCTGGAACGTTTAAAACAACGCTTAATCGGACATCTCCACAGTCAGTTCGGCCGCGCCCGGCGCTCTCTAAGATGAGAATTCAACCATGTCCGCCAAACCAAGCGAGGTAGCTTATTACGGTAAACGGTAAAATGTCAAAAATTACATTTGACGTTCGGCAATGAAAACTAAATTCACCTACCCCCCGCCGTTTTCAGATATTTTGATTTAAAAAAAACGCCAAAATCGCGGAAAAACGTAAACGTAAAACTCGAAAAAATTTTTCGAGCACAAAGACGAAAGATAGGAAATTGGCGTTAACCCTGCCAAATAAACGTTAAATTATCTGTAATCCTATGTATGTTTCAACAAGCTACCCCTCCCAAAAATGTTTTCCAATAAGGGTTCCGGATGCGCAACGGACCCCTCTCGAGTGCAGGCCCGGGCCGACCCTACGATAGTTCAAAATTTTGGGGGAGGGGGTAGGTGTTTGTCAATACATGTATCCTATAGAAAATTAAATTACGCGTTCATTAGTGTATGTTGCTATTTCTGAAACCGCGTCGTTTGTCAGATACGTTGATTTTTCCAAAAACAATGGAAAAGCGCGCTTCCATTTTTAAGAAAATTTTTTTATCTTTTTAATTAAATAATGTAGGAAGTTTATTTTCACCTAAACAGCATTTAATGGTATAATTGATTTTTCGATATTGTTTATCGTCAACTATCCTATCGATAAGTATTTTTAACCTGCGATAACTGATGGGCTACCGTCCCCGGTGGGGCGTCGACGCCGTACGTCGTAGCCTATTGTGCAATTATCACGTGGGGTAGGTTATAACAGGTGATTGTGTTAACCGCGCATTATAATTATTTAATAAAAGATGTAATTCATTTTAGCCTACCCCCCGCAGTTTTTGAGATAACGCTAAGGCGTTTACATTCAGTAAATAATAACATGGGTCACATTTACGTCCCGAAAAAAGCCCGAATAGAATCGATCACCTAGCCCGAGAGAGGCACTCCGGCCAACCTACCTCTCTGTCCGCCGAGTGCCGTGCACATGAGTCCCTTTCTCACGAGACTGCTTCAGTTTTGGAAGCCCTGATCGCACAACTCATCTTTTTAAATTATTCGTTTTGATTATTCGCTAAATCATTCTTTAAGATTATTCCGTAAAATCATTCGATAGGTGAGTATTAAAATTCTTTGTGTTTTTAAGACAATTCGTTTTCCTGAATGTTTTAAAAATATCTCAAAAAAGAAGTTAAGTATATTGAACTTGGTAATTGTTGAACGCATATGTCTAGTTAGACAATAAATTTTTATTAATACTGAGGTATTACAGCAAACAGTTTTATGAAGTTAAGTAATCTTCGCTTAAATGTATATAGAATAATTTTTCACAAAATATTCAGTAAGGAGGAAAATATTTGTTTGCTATATACCTTGCCTTGTCCTATACAATATTATAATTGTCTTTTGGACCAATACAAACTCTATTTATGTGCGTCTTTCCCCATATGCAAGTGGCTATAGTGGTGAATTTTTCGTTTTCTCTTGATATCTGTTTTATTTCGTTTTATCTCAACAGATTTCGAGACGAAAATGAAAGACAGTAAAATTTGTTAAATGTTTTTCTTAACTGTTTATGTTAAGACTATATTATTATTGTTGTTATATGGTCCAATGAATGCCTATTGAATTTCGATGGCGAGGTGATTATCTTCATTCATTTTATGGGAGATTCATGTAGCACTAACAGATGCCAATCTAAAAATATATACCTACTTTAGAGAAAATCGCGTTTACCGACTCTGCAAATCTTCTGATGTGTTATTGATCTTTAGGAAATTTGTTTGTTTTGAATGAATAAATTCATTTGTTGAGCCCAATGATACTTAACCCAAGACCTTATACGCTGATGTTCTTAATTTGTAAGCCATACGTGGTAACCCATTCACAATTTCCTTTTTTCTGGGCAAACATATTTTTACATTTGAAATTCAAAGATTTAAGTTTGTCGACTATAGACATCAAGCACCAACAGTATCTTCCCTGGTTCAGAGGGTTACTCGAGTTGATTTTTCATTTCCCCTTCTTCATTTTAAAAACAACTCCTAAAATTTACAATTTTAAAATTTTAGTTTTTTATAGTTGGTTATGAGAAAGTTCTATAATCTTGCAAAATTTAAGCTTCCTAAACTTATTAGATTGGTCTACACACTGGATTGCGTTTTCCCATGCTAACTTATATTCCGGGGTCTCTGGAGTCGAACCCAAGACATTGCAAGCAAATGTGACAATAATTCCAAATAGATATTGCGGCCATCTAGCAACACTGAATATTTCATTTTTCTAGCTTACCGGCAAGGGCCCATAATTAATTTACAAAAATGGCGCAATGCTTTTCTTATGGGAAAAAACGCAACTTTCGGAATTTCTGGAGTCGAACTCATGTCACTTAGGTGAGAAGTCTCATTTTATCTGAAGGTTTTTCCATCATATCTACAAAAACTAAAACTTTCAGATCTCTAGCTCGTGTAGTTTGGGCTGGACATTAGTATCCTCCTATATGTTATATCCTCCTCCTCTGTAAGAGTCGTCGATATATAATGATGTTATATATATATGTTATATATATATGTTATATCCTCCTCTGTAAGAGTCGTCGATATATAATGATAGTGCAATAATAAGATTTGACCATGAACGTAACTGAAATTCGAACCTTTGGAACAAAAAATATTAAAGAATAACTTGTAATTCAATGAAATCCTCTACTGCACGAAAAAAAGTCCATAAAGACGTTTCACATGTTTTACTGGCAAAAGGGATTCAAAACGTGGTTTTAAACATAAAAAGGCAAGTTTTTTCAATTGAATGTAAAAAAATATTTTTTGAGATTTTCTTCCGAAAGATTTTTTAATTTCCGCATGCATTTGGATATAAAGAATATGACAATTAATTTCACATAATTTTAGTTATAAAATGAATGTTTTCAAATTATTTAGCAAGATACTACCTACGTCAATATCAGACGAAATGTCCTTTCCGGATGAATAATCGGTAATAATGGAGATTTAAGTAACTTACTAATATAATTCGGAATATTCCCAACCAGTGGCGGCTCGTAGCTAAAATTAGTGGGGGTGCTGCTCCAGAAAATTTTTAGCCTTTGTTTTAAAATTGTGTAAAAGGAAAAAAACATGTATAAAAGAAAATTTATTCAGGAACTTGATAAAATCTTAACAAAAAAAACCAAACATTTTTTACTTACTTTAACTTAAATTGTTACAGTTTCTATTCAGAATAATAATCTAATTCTACACTCTTCTACACTTTATCACATTCAAGAATATGGTACACGGTTTTTAAGCACAACACACGCTAAGTAGAAAAAACTTACTTCCACCATCACGCCAGAGCCGGCACTGCCAGAGCTACAGGGCTACAGTGCTCTCTCTACCTGGCAGTCCCGCCTTCCTCCCCACTCCCCCTCCTATGTGCGCATGCGCACAACAGTCAAACACCACGTCGCTGGCACTGTGAAGCGCACAGTTCCATACAAAGATTTTTGTATCTTTTTCATAAACTGGGGGATGGCTACTGAAGCACTGACATTAAGCTTAAGGAATATATATTGTACTACAAAAATAAAGAAAGAATTAAAGAAAAAAGGACTCATTATATTAAATGTTATCGATAATATCAAGTGGAAATAGGGGGTGCTGCAGTTCCGCAGTGCCTATACACGAGCCGCCACTGTTCCCAACTACTGATATCACTCGAATGATCATTAACTACTACAATCATTCGAATGATTCTTAAATACTAATATCATTCGAATGATTCTTAACTACTAAATCATTCGAATGATTCTTGATTCTTAACTACTAATATCATTCGAATGATTCTTAAATACTACCCTAAATTCCCAAGTATAACGCGCACTCATGCATAACGCGCAGGCCAACCTTCGGCTGTTTTCCGCATATCTCCAAAATTTCTAGTATAACGCGCACTTGTGTATTACGCGCAGGACACCCGCAGAACATGGGATCGTTGAGCTTAGCGTTTTTTTAAAGAATGCTACACTTTTAGCGCCCTTCCCCAACTCTCCTGTGCGAAGGAGAACATTTGGGGAAAACCCCTGGCTACTGATTTTTCCCATTCTTATTTCCGATACAATGACCACTCGAGGGTCAAAGAAAACTGGTTGGGGAGTGAGGTGTAAGGAAGTGGTGAGGGTGTCATGAGATGTGTTGGAATGGTGGGGGTGGGTATAGGTGCACAAAACAAAAGAAGGACCAGACCTCAAGGGTGGTACGACAGGGGGCAAGAGAAAGCTAGCATAAACAGCCAGAGAATCTGAGTGTGGGAACGAATGTGGAGGGCACACATTGTTGACTCACAGACAGAGAGACGACCTGTAATCTTCATCGCCCATTCATTTGTGGTTTGCAGTCTTGCTGTAACGTTTTGATCAACGAGGTAGGGCACTGAAAGTACGGAGTTTCGTCCCTCTTTGACAGAAACCAGGTGAGGTATTTTCAAGGATATTTTGTTTTCCTTAAAAACATTGACATTATTTTTACTGAAACTTGTTGACTTTGTCATTTATGGAGTGTTGCCTATTTCATTTTTCTTTACCTGACTAAGAAACGGTACGGTTTCTGTACGGAATTTCTTGATTTGGTAATGCACATTTATTGAACCTAATGAAAAAATATTAATATTTTTTTTATTTTTGAAATTGTAGACCCACCGTTGGACCATAACCCTATTTAAAAATGCCAAAAAGAAGGAAATCTTACATGGCGCAGAAAAAGTTAGAAATGTGAATTATGCCGAGATTCACGGTAATCGGTCAGTGGCCTGTTTCTTCGAAGTGGGCGAATCCAGCATTCGCTAGTGGCGGTCCCGAAAGAATTTGTTGAGTGTTCTACCTGTGGCAAAAAGGGCACGAAGGAAATGAAAGGTGTTTTGGCCAGATCTGGAGCGAGAATTGAAGGACTGGGTCTGTGCGCAAAGGAGTGAAGGAAGAGGAGTTTCAACTGTGTCACTTAAATGCAAAGCAATACAAATAGCTCGCGAGAAAAATATTGATAATTTTAAAGGCAGTAATTGCTGGTGTTATCATTTTATGAAGCAAAATAGTTTAACAGTACGAGCAATTACATCTACCGGACAAAAGTTACCAGAAGATTGGAAGGTGAAAGTGGAAGAGTTTAATTTGTTTGTTGGGCAGGAAAAGAAGGGCGTTGAACCAAGTCAGATAGGGAACATGGATGAGGTACCTATGAGTTTCGTCATACCATCGAAATTTGCAGTTGACGTTAAAGGCACCCAAGACATAAAAATATGCACTGCTGGAGCTAAAAAATGCTGCTTTACTGTTGTGCTAACAGTGACGGCTGATGGAGAAAAGCTTCCCCCAATGGTAATTTTCAAGCGGAAAACCATTCCTAAATAGGAATTTCCTAAAGGTGTTGTTGTGTGCGTAAACCCAAAAGGCTGGATGAATTGCGATATGTTGCGAATGTGGTTAACTGAGGTATGGGGAAAAGGGAAGGACTCATTTTTTAAACCAAAATCGCTGCTTGCATTGGAGTCAGCTAGGTAAATGATTCGAAAATATTATTGAAAAAATATTCCAAGATTGCAGTTATTGCTGCAGGTCTAACAAAAAAGCTGCAACCACTGGACATCTCCGTGAATAGATCATTCAAATCGGAAAGACGGAGGCACTGGGAAAAATGCATGGTAGATGGTTTCCACTCCTATACAAAGTCTGGAAGGATGCAGCGAGCGAGCTTCTTATGCTGAAATTTGCAAATGGATTGTGAAAAGTTGGGCCGATGTAACCCGTGAATGTATAATTAATGGTTTCAGGGTATCGGGAATTTATTCCCCTGATGTTGATGGGGGGATGGAGGGTATTGTGATTCATCATCTGATGAAAGCGATAATTTTTCACTTGAAAATTTTCCGGACTCATTGGTTAAGAACTTGAATGATTACGATATAAATTGTGACTGAATCAGAAGATTTTTATGGTTATGTTAATTAATAATCGAGTGGGAATAAAAGTTTATGAAGAATTTGTGATTTTTTTATTTTTATATGTGAATGTGTTTTGTTTTGGAATTCGTTATCTCATTTAAAAAGGCATTGCGTACATTTTTTTCAACTAATAACTTCGAATCTACCTTAATTTGTCTTAGGTTGAATAATAATTAGGTAACTGAAATTCGATTTTGTATCTGTAATGATTGAAATGCATGGTAATTTATGCCAGAAATTTTTTTTTTATTAACGGAACAAAAAGAAAGAAGTTTCGAAAGATTTCAGCCATTAGTGATTTCACGAAGTTAGTATTTGAACGCTTTAAGGCATTTTATTTTATAAAGCTGTACTTCTTATGCATAACGCGCACTAGTACGTCTTATGTATAACGCGCACTAAATAATTCCGAAATTTTGACAAAAAAACCTTGTATAACGCGCGCGTTATACTTGGGAATTTAGGGTAATATCATTCGAATGATTCTTAACTACTAAATCATTTGAATGATTCTTAACTACTACTTTCTACCAAGATATCCCTTACCGAGAGATTACTAACGAATGATATGAGCATAATCGAATGAAATGTCATTATGATCTCTCGATTATGCCCATCACTAGTTATAACCCCCAAACTCCCAGTATGAGGGAGAGAAACGTCTGCGCGTAACCTAGGCCTGCTTACAAATAAGCCACTTCGATGATGTCTTGCTGCTATTTCTTGAGCGGAAATGATTTCGGGTCGCAGGGAAAATATTCTCATGTCGCTCTAAAGAAGTTACTCTGAAGGAAACCTTAGCATTGTGCAGAGACAATTTTGTGTTTTGTAGTGTTAATTTTTAGAAATTAACCCGTTGGTCGCGCCGTGAGATTTTCTCTCACACAAGATTTAGTTTCAAAATTTTGTTTACCTTGTAACGCGCGAGCACGCCACCTCTCTCTATACCTTCTGTCATTTTGCTAATCTTTCAACTCGTCCACATGGCATTTCCGCCGGTGGCGTTGGAGTCGCGGTAGAGTAGAGTAGAGTGGTCTTTGCACGTGTCTCAAGGCGTGAGATTTTTTTCTCATCGCGCGACCAACGGTGTTACGATATTTATCTGGGAGTGTTTTTGGAAAAAGGAACCTATACCTGCAATTATTGAATATGTTAAAAGAGGTAAGTGCTTACATAGTTATTATTAATTTATTTATCATTTTGCTTTATAAATAATTATTTTTTGACATTTTAGTAGTTCGCCGACAAGTGTTTCTAGCATTTCTTTTATTTCTGTAGATGTCATCACGAGAAATACAACAACTCTTGATTGCGAGCTGGCTTGATGAAGTTGAGGAAGAGCTTAATCAGGATGAGGACCTGGAGCGCCTGGCGGATACCTCAGAAGAAGATGGTCCCAGTGAGCATTCAGATCATAACAGTGACACCGAACAATCAGGCGAGGAAGATTCTGAAGCAGATGAGTCTGACATTAGACACTCAACCTATCAAGGAGATTACATTATGGGTTGGCGTTATTGCAATGCTATTACTATTGCTTCTTTTTAGAGGACGAAATACTATCAAACAGGTTATCGAATAATTTAGGTTTTCCTTAAATTTATAACATTGAAATGTCCAATAATATCAACTAATGCACTGGGTCTTTCAAAAAACGTAAATTGTTCTGTTGAGTATTTATCATTAAGCCCTTGACTTCTGAAATAGAGGATAATTAATCAAGTATTTTTCTTATTCATGCGTAATTTGCGTTAGTGCATTGCGTTAATTTCCAAATCTTATCCAATCGAAACGAAATTTGGCACACACGGAAAACATCAAACGATGAAGAAAACGTCAAATAAACATTTCTCTAGTGGACTGAGCGAGGCCGAAGATCCCGCGATTCCCCTAGTAAATAAATTTACACTGCTGGAGACATCCGAAATCTTTTTTAATCACACTGACACGGAAGCACGCTTCACACTGTGCGTTCCACGCATATGGTGCCCTATAAGTTAGGCTACCCGCGTGTCAAGGCATGCAGCCAATGACTAAATAATTTACAGAAAATTAAAATATTAATACATTGATGAGAATCTTCGGGTAATTATTTTACATAAGTCTCTGCACAATGTAATAAAATATCCAGATTTTTCCCTTTGTTTATAAAAAATAAACATACGAAAAAATAAGTTGTGGACCTCGGTAGTAAGGGTTACTTAATTAAATTGGATATAATAAAACGTTTTGAAAGTGTACAAGGGGACGCTGCTATAGGTCGTCGTGCTCTTTCTCCAGCTCCGTCGACTGTGAGAAGTATTTGCAGAATCGATGGAATGAATTCAAATAAACACCTATATTCGCCACCGATTTTTATGAAAAATAAACGTCGATATTAATAATAATTTTTTAGGCGTTTAGTTTCCACCATGAGTGCCTATCATGTTCGCTCTCGGCTTCTACCAAATGGATTTTCATGAAATTTAGTATTTAAGACTTCTGAGCAAAGGCAATAAGAAAATGACATAAATGTAAAATCTTATTTTTATTATAAACTTTTAGTTAAAGTTAGTTATAAGAAATTCAATTTATAAAACTTTTCTAGATAAAAATCTGTAAAATGCATTAAAATAAACGTCGATGTTTAGGAAAAATAAACGATATTAGTGATCCCCTTTAAGAAATATTAACAACGAAAACTATCAAGCCTAGTAAAATGTATTTAAATAAACGTCTATATTCGTCGTTGATTTTTAGGAAAAATAAACGTCGATTTTAGTCGTAGATATTTAACCCTTCAGGCACGTCTGACGTACACAGTACGTCAGACTGAATCTTCACCTAGGGACGTCAGACGTACACTGTACGTCGAACGAGTAGCGCTGTACTTATGACGAAAAATTTAGAATAACATTAATCCCAATTTGTTTGCAAGATCCATACGCGTAGGAGTTTATGCGTCTCAATTTTCTTACAGATCATATCACCTTCTCGTAAGCAGAGCCACGTCTCTGTAGTTCTGCAATCAACCTGTCGATAATGACGTTGAAGACGGTAACTCTGAATCTGTCCCTGCTGGAGAGTTCGACCTCGTTTTCCTTTACTTCGTCAAAATGGACCTTTCGCTTACGTTTCCTCTTCATATCGTATGCGTAGTTCTGTTCACCGCTTGTTTCCACAGCTTTTGACTCATAATGATCAAAGGTACCGACTTTCCTTATATCTTCTAGGTATGTTACCAAGGACCGATAAAGTTCAGCGATCGTACCCAGTTCGATGTTCACAGATTGCAGAGATTTGCTCACTTTGTTAAATCTTTCCAGGATATCATTCCACAGCAGGTTCAGGAAGCACATTTTCAGGGAGTCAATTGAATTAAAAAGACCTGAAGCCTCAGAACGCGTAGATGGTTTTTCACTTGTGTCACTGGCGATTATCTGAAGAGCTGCCATGATCTCATTCCAGGAGCAACAGAGACTTCGGCAGGCGTCACCCCGAGCAGACCATCTTGTCTGAGAAAGGATTTGGCTTCAGTTGAGATAACAAAACTTCCCATCTGTGTGTCGAGACCGAGAAAAAAATGTACAAATCCTGTAAAATACCGAAGAAAGGTATAGCAGCCTCACAACACTCAGCAACACATGATCCGACAAGATTCATCTACATCTACAGTTTACCCTGCAAGCCACCGCAAGGGTGTGTGGCAGTGAGTGTATTAACACCAAGGGGAAAACTCCAAAATTAGGCCTTGGTTTACGCCCCTACGCGAGGTTATTTTTGATCGCGAGTTTTATTCTGCTCAGCTATCGTTCTAGGGAAAAATGAGCCTCTGTATATCTCCGTCCTACAGGCTATCTCTCTTATTTTACGAGGATGGTCCATTCTACCGATATAGGTGGGAGTTCTTATTATTTCTTCGACGTCGCTGGAGAAAGTACTCGTTCTAAATCTTTCAAGAAGTTTTAACCTAGCACGTGATCGGCGCTCAGCTAGTGATTCCCATCCTAAGTCCTGTATCAAGCCTGTTACGCTTTTATTTCTATCATAACAATTTTTGACGAATCTAGCAACTTTTCGCTGCACTTTCTCTAACTCGACGATTAATCCTTTCTCGTACGGATCCCATATGCTCGACGCATACTCGAGCAGCGGTCTAACTAAAGAAAAGTAACATGTCTCTTTGACTTTTTCTTCGCTTTTACCTACTATCCGTTTGATGAATCCTAGTTTCTGCTTAGCTTTCCCGGATATATTTCGTATGTGTGTGTCCCACGAGAGGTTACTTGTTAAAATGACACCTATGTATTTGACGGATTCTGCTAATTTTAGATGTACGCCTTCTATACTGTAATTCATCACCTCAATTTCTTTGTTTCTCCAGAATCTCATGACGGAACACTTACCTAAGTTCAGCTCTAATTGCCACTCTTTACACCACTCGAGAATTGCGTGTAGGTCGTTCGAAAGTAATGCTTGATCAGCAGGACTGTTAATCTCTCTGTAAACTACCGTATCATCCGCGAATAACTTGATTTTACTTGTAATAACATTATCTAAGTCATTTATGTATATAAGGAATAATAGGGGACCGATGACACTTCCCTGTGCAACGCCGGTGGAACAGAAAATTACTACACTCCCAGTTTGTGGTATTTCGAAGACCTTCTTTTCCTGACTGATCAAGAAATTCCGAGGACCGGTGTTAACACTTTGGATTCCCAAGAGGAGGTAGGAAAACTCTGATATTTAATAATTAGGTGTGTGTATATATATATATATATATATATATATATATATATATATATATATATATCAGGGGCGTATATTCAGGGTGTGCTAGGTGTGCGGTGCACACCCACGGATTCACAGTGTCACAGATATTATATTTTTGCATTTATTCCCGTTAAAGACTCCCCTAATCGTTTTCTGGCTTCGCGTGATTCCTAAAATTAAATCCAATAAACAATGTTTCATGAAGAGGAGAAGTTTCGGCGCGTAAACATTGTATCACATTCACGTTAATAGCCCGGGTGTGCGGTAAGTAATACGAGCAGCTTTGAGCCCTTTAAATATACGTACAGATGGCGCAGCGGGTCAAATTCTTAGCCTCCTTGTGGTTTTAAACCGTCCAGAAGGCGTGGCAGGGTGTGCGCTGAGACAACAGCACCCAGAAGTAGTTAGCGGTTGTGATTGGCTATTGTGTGAACCAATCCAATTCAACGTTGTTACTTGTCATGAGATGCTGTTTTTGTTTTCTGAGTTTCGTCTGTTTTGCGTGCGTGGGGTAAGGTGTGAACCGACGTGTTTATGACACCGATTTAGACAAGTTTTTAACATATATTTATAATTTTTTAGATATAATTTATAACTTTTTGCCCATATTTACAATGGTAAACAGTGTTGACGATGTACTGAATGCCCCGTTTTCTGCCAGAGCTTTTGCGGATTGTATGAACATAGTCGAAGAAGGTAAGCCTCGTCCTCCTCTTCCAAATTTACTGTGCAAGCACAAAGATGCAAAAACTGAGTACATGAGACATTTCTCTGTTTCACAATACGGTCCAGTAGAATGGTTAACTGGATGTGAAGTGCGGTCAAGACTTTTTTGTTGGCCTTGTTTATTATTCTCCAAAGAGAAAAGTGTTTGGAATAAGCACTGGTATTCCGATCTTAATCATTTAGCTGCAGCAGTGCAAAAACATGAGCGCTCCCAACCACATGTTCAGTCATTTTTAAATCTTAAGATGTTTGGAAAACAAAGAATTGACACTCTCATTGACAGCCAAAGAAAAGTTGAAATTAGTCGTCATAATGAACAAGTAAAGAATAATAGAGACATTTTAAAAAGATTAATTGATGCTGTATGTTATTTGGCTAAGCAAGAGCTTCCTTTGAGAGGTCATGATGAGTCTGAAGATTCAGCCAACCGAGGGAATTATATAGAATTTTTAAATGTGCTCCGTGAGTATGATCCTCTTTTAGACAGTCATTTAAAGGCATCGACTATATTTCGAGGAACTTCTCCCACAGTACAAAATGATATCATTAACGCTATATCTGATGTGGTTAAAGATGCTATAAAGAAAGAAATTTCTTCCGCTACATTTGTGGCCATTCTTCTGGATGAAACTTCTGATGTCATGTCGAAATCGCAGCTATCAACTGTTTTTCGTTTTGTCCATAATGGGCAAACACACGAAAGGTTTATCGGATTTACAGACGTAAGTGATGATAGAACGTCTAGTGGTCTTTTTAAACATGTTGTAAACAGAGTTGAGGAATTTAATATTAAGGACAAGTTGGTCGGCCAAACTTATGATGGTGCCTGTGTAATGAGTGGACATATTAATGGGTTGCAGAGTAAAGTTATCGAGGCCTATCCTTTAGCAATATTTACGCATTACTACGCTCACGTTTTGAACTTAGTTCTGAAGCAAAGCCTCTCGAATATCAAGGAATGTAGATTGTTTTTCCAAACTATCAGTGGATTGGCAGCATATTTTTCTAAATCATCGAAAAGAGTAAATGCTTTGCAAGATTTTGTTGCTAAAAAATTACCCTCCATCGCACCAACCAGATGGAACTTTACTTCCCGTTTATCAAACACAGTAAAACGCCACAGAAGTCAACTAATTGAATTTTTTGAACACATTGTGGAGAATTCTGGGGAATGGGACGTGGATGCTGTAATCAAAGCTCGTGGTTTTTTGTATTTCTTGCAAGATTTTCAAACAATTTTTCTGTTAGAAATTTTTTCTGTTATGTTTGGCTATACTGATGTTTTGAATAATATATTGCAAACATCATCCTATGACATATTGTACTGTTGTAAAAAGGTGCATGATACTATGAAACAGCTTAGGAATGACAAGGAACATGGATTTGATGATATTTGGGTTTCTGCAAAGGAAAAGCATACGGTTGAGGAGTCGAAGCCTAAAAGACGAAAGGGATCTATAGAAGAGGAGAAGAGCGCGTGCCTTCGATTATACCAGAGAATAGTCGACTGCATGTGCCTGGAGATGGAAGAAAGATACTCTTCACTTTCGAAACTTGAGTTTTTTCAACTCCTTTGTAGCGAAAGATATGATCAGTATGCGAAAACTTTTCCTGATGGTATTCTAGAAAAATTAAAGGATTTCTACGGACCAGTTTTTGACTACGTTCGCCTAAAAAATGAACTAAAAGTGCTCTTTTCTTCTGATGAATTTGCGAGGAAACCAGTGCATCACCTATTAAAATTCATGCAAGAAAATCAGCTTCAGGTTGCATTCAAGGAAATTTATAAATTAGCGGAACTTATCATGACGATTCCGAGTTCTACTGCTACAGTCGAGCGTTCTTTTTCGGCTATGAAGAGAATACATACGTGTTATAGAGGAACACAAACTCAGGAAAGGTTATGCGGCTTAAGTTCACTCGCCATTGAAAAGACATTGCTGGGGGAACTGAAGAAAAGACCTTCATTTTATGATGATGTGCTAACATAATTCCTAAGGCAAAACAGGAGATTGGAACTGGTGTATAAATAAGTAAGTAAAATGAGTTTTTTAAGCCTTTCTTTGATTCAATCGGGAAAATAATATTTTCCCAAGTGATTACTTTTTTAGATTTCTGTGCGTATTATATAGTTGTACATATTTAAAAATCGTAGAAAAATACAGATAATTCGTGCTTCACTCTAGTATTTGCCAATGATATCCTAATCTTCTCACAACGAAGCGTTAACGCTTTTCACATAAACGGCGCGCGTGATGCATAATTATATCAGTTACTGAATTAAAGCATTCAAAATTATTCTACGATTAATTGCATTAGACCAATTAAGAAGAGCGCTGCTCCGCTATGCTCTCTTAAAACTTTCACTCGTTGATAAAAATGCATTCGTACGCTCAAATTAACACGTGAATTTTGTAGCGCGGGTTGCATAACCCCCTCCCCAATAAACGCACACCCAACCTAAATGGGCACGCGACGCCACTGATATATATATATATATATATATATATATATATATATATATATATATATATATCGTATATCTACATCGAATTAGTAAATTCCAAAATAGAAATTGTAGAAATCGTTAGTCACTACTATTGGTCAACTCAATTTAAAGTTGCTTCACTCAGAATGGTGGTTTTTAGTTTAATCGGGTTGAAAGGGTTAAGTAAAATAAAACACTTTTACACATGTGCGTTTATTTTATAACATTTTAAAACGAATCCATTTACGGAAGTTCTTCCACGCATTTTCACTCAAGGAAACCATAAATCGGTTTATTCTACATTTTTATTGATTTTCAGACTGATGAACAATATGGTGGGGGTGATGACGAAGACGGTGTAAGTGCATCATTCAGAATTGTCTTTATCAGAAACTTCATCGAGGCAGTCATTCCGAAGGAAGAAGATCGATCGATCAGATGAAGTTTTAAATTTAGTTGCCACAAAACTGCAATCCAAAGATAGAGGGAAAATACTCCGCATACGTTAAACATGTCGCTCAAGAACTTGAAAACCCCCCTGAAGACATGGCCAGGTATTGCAAAAAAATGATCAATGACGCTATCTTCGAGGCGCAGCTTGAATTTGGAAAAAAACTGGACATCAATTTTATTACTATCAAAAATATTTTTCTCATTGTGTAATGAACGCAAATAAAAAATTAAGCTCACCTTGATATAGTCTTTCTTCAACACCTTGTATAATGCTGCACAGGTCTCGGGAATAGTTACTCCCAAGGCTTGTGCAGAAATCGCAGCGGAAAATTTCAGATCTTTTTAACTTCTTCCCGTTGCCGAAAAACGAAGGGTGACACTAAGGCGCTCATGTGGTGCGATTGCTCTTCTCAGAATAGTATCGCTTTTTTTAATGTGTGGAGTTACTAAATGTAGGTACGCTTCACTGTCCATCCGTAAATAATTGAACCAATCACCCGGTTCCAGTCTCAACTCATTAAGTAGTTTTACATGGGAAAGATCACCTCGCTTCATTAACCACTTTTTAGTCCATTTCGACCTATTAACTTTTTTATTTTTTGCTTTTGACCGCAATGCCAACGCCAATGCAGTATACAATAAAATGCTGTCGGACATGTCGTCTTTGCTCTGCTCGCGAAAACTGAGATAAAGACCTACAATAAGATCTGTGGGATCCATGTTTTCCGTTTTACCTTCCGTCTTAAAACTGCGCAGGCAAAACGGAGCGTGTGTGGCGGCCTTTAAGGTATAACTTTACTGATCTGTCTTCCAGAGTGAGCTCTATCGCACAGCGGCCGATTTCTGCTTTCTTTTTCCACCGCTTAGTAACATGTAAGTACAAACATAGGAATAGACAACGCTCATGAGTTATTAAGGATTCGACTTTTTACGGAAATGCCTTATTTAAACGTCGTTAGTTATCTGAAAGGTGATGAGTGTAATTGCACAACATGGTTATTGTGCTATATTTCGCTATTAACGTTAGTATTTTCTTAGCCAACTTCATTTTACTTAATCGATCAGCCTTCCTTCATCGCTTGTTCATCAGAGAATGTAATTATTTTTTTTTCACATTTTCCATAATATATGTATTTATAGGGTTCACAAAATTTTGGACTGATATTTTTGCTGGAGAAAAGCAAGTCGAAGATTATTCTAAACTGGAGATTGTCATTCTAGTGATCTCCTTGGTATTATCACATTTCTTCATAGTTGCCTTATATTGTTTGTAATCTTGCATTTTTTAAGTCCCAGGTCATATTACAAGCATTTCGAGGAAAAGGAATGTCCATCAACGATATAGCTCAACTAGGGGAAGTTTCAGCTGCTCTTCCTCCAACCTGCATCATTGCAGAAAGCCTGAAAAAATCAATCTTCTTCAGAGTTCCATGTCTTCTTCCTGATGAGCATTCCATTATTGCGACTGATTGTCTCAGCATCATGGTGTACTTGTGTTTTTTTCAAGTATCATTATCCTTGAATCATTAAGCATTATTAAAGCATGAAGTGTTCCTCAATGTTAATTGCTACCACTAGATACATGTGTGTCACAGTTTTTTAACAAATAAAATTTCTATAGCAGCTTCATATTTTTCATTAGATAAGTGATATGGATTCCTAAAAATTTAAGCTGCCTTAAGATTTCTAAGTTATAGTGAGAGAAAGAGGACATATGCGTCCTACCATCTCAATTAGATGAAAATATTCTTATTTTTTCGAGTGATTATTTCATATCTATTCTTAACTACTTGAGCATAAAAACTGCTTTGGCAATTTAAGGGTAGTCGCACTTGGCGCATACCAGGGGCTCCAAAAAAAGTTTTTCATGTAAAATATCAAACTTTAAATTGTCAATTTAAAATTAATGAAGAAAAATTCACTTTCTGTACTGTGATACTTTGTTTTCACTGGATGGGATTTCTGTTGGTTTGCTACTTGTTGCCTTGCTTATTGTACATGTGCACAGTATGGACAACAGTTTGGTAAGAATATGCAAGTTTGTTATTCTATTTCTCCAGTATTGTGCAACTTCATTCTTGTCTTTTAAGCACGTACCTATTATCATTTTAACCTTCTATTTTGATTTATATGATTTCTATGCTAGACGGTTTAATTGCTTGGATTTACTTGAAAATGATGGTTGAAGTAGTAAAGATCCCAATCTAATAATCAGGGCCAGCCTTATAGGGTGTGCAGTGTATGAACTATATCCGAGCCTCCAGCTGGTGCCATGAAGCTAGTGTATTTTATAAAATAATTTTTAGTTAAAAATAGTTAATTAAAAGGCAAAAATCTTTATATTGCAAAATTCATTGCTTGCTGTTATTATGTAATTTCATGAAAATAAACCCAATAGTTTTGGAAAGGAAATGTGGATGGACATGACCTGACTTAAAAAGCAACCATCTCCTACTTTTTGCAAAGAACATCTAAAAATGGAATAAATTTGTTACACTAACTCTGTACATTTTATAAATGAAAAGAACTAGGAGAGTATATTTTGATGTTAATTTTCTTAAAACAACCACCCAAAAATTACTTTTCTTATACTTATGCAATCCATTATTTTATGTACTCTTACTTTTCATTAAAACTTGTAGTGAATAATGCATTAATGAATTTTACTGTAATTTAATATTAATCTTGGGGCTCCAAACAGGAAACAGCATCCTACTTATTGAGGGCCTGCACTGATAATGATTAACAATTTTTCTTAAGATAAGTTTAAAAGAAGGCATTCATAACTTTTATTAACCTTCGTACCTACTATGTTGTTTGAATTTGATTTATATTTCATTTTTGTAATTAGTAATTCACATTGTTTCAAGAATTGTTTTTCTCTACTTAAAATATAATTACATACACTGAAATGTATTTTTAATAGAGAAAATTTATATATATATATATATATATATATATATATTATATGTATAAATAAATAGTAAAGGCGAATCCAATACTGAAATGAGTAAATAAAGAGGAATGATTATTAGGAGGCTATTAGATTAGCTTTAGAAAATGCAGGTAGGCAAACAATGGTTGAAGACAACTGAGGGAATATGAAAATGTATCATAGAAAGTGCAGACAAAATAACATAAGAAAATACAGAAGCCCTGGTTAACAGAGGAGGTGATTAAATAATGGAAAAGAGGAGGTGGAAGCAAATTAATTCAGAATATGGAAGATGAATGTATAGAGAGTAAAAGAATAAGATAGAGAGAAATTACTAAAGCAAGAGAGTTGTGCTGTAAAGGACAATGTGAGGACATGGAAAAACTGCAGAGACAAGGCAGAACAGACTTATGGTATGGAAAAGTGAAAGGAACAGGAAACGAGAAAGGAAATATGCTGGCTACAATTAAAGACAAAATGGAAAACTATTATGTGAGGAATAGATGGAAATAGTATATTGAGGAGTTATACGCTAAAGATTTGAAGTCAGAATCTACTGAGATAGAGAGGGAGAAAGATGTAGACAGCGACAGTGTTGGACTACTAATATTGATTAGTGAGTTTGAAAAGGCTCTTCAGGATTTGATGTTGAAGAAAGAAGTAGGTATTAATGACTTTCCATGAAAATGTTGAAGTAGTTAGGAAAAGGGAGAAAGAGAGCTTTTGTTTGTTTGTATGGAATTTCTGGCTGATCAACCTCTTGGATTATTATAGCCATAACTTCAGAGATTTTGTAAATTATATCATAAGATATATGAAGAGGGACATTGGCCAGAGGACTTCATTACATCAATTTCAATAAATAAAAAGGTTTAATCAAATAAATGTCAAGATCACAGAATAATGCCGGCCTTGGCAGAGGGGTGGTTAGCATGTGTAGCTCCCAATGCCAGGGTCACAGGTTTGAATCCCACCGAGGACATGGTCGTATGTGCTTCCTGTATATCTATTATAACACATGTAATTTGGAGAAACCTGTTTGTGTTAAATAAATGATTGATTGATTAATTTTACATATGGCTAAAAGAAATGATAAGGAAGGCATTGAAAGATGTAGAGAAACAAGTAAAAGCAGGAGGAAGCCTGGTTACATCAGTTACATATGTGGATGAAAAAGAATTGGTGAGTAATACTGAAAAAGGCCTGCAGATGCTAGTTAGTTCCTTAAATGAAAAGGTAAAAGCAATCAGGATGAAGATGAATAAGAAGAAAACAAAATTCATGAGATTTTACAAAGGTGGGTATTCCCTGGTTAAGGTAACAGCGGATGGGAAAAAGCTGATATGGGGAATATTTTATTTATTTATTATGTCACAGGATGGAAGAGATCAAGACAAGAATAGCAACAGCACAGGAAGCTTTTATGAGATGATGAGAGCTTTTGATAGAAAGACTTGGTAGTGATATCATAAAGAGATCTAAAAACAAAACTTGCAGAATTAAAAATTAATGTTTGCTCTTCAAATCTTCATCTATTTGTAATTGCTAACACTAATTTGAATCAAGGCATAAATGATTCTGACCTAAAAGTTACCGAAAAGATCTTGATCAACTAACTAGTGATAAATTGAGTTACGGTGGTACCTTCATTTCTGTTAAGATTGACATTAATTCATACATGGCAAAAGTCACCAGGTAAAACATTTAGCACCTTTGTTGTATTATGTCATGGCAAAACAAAAACTTTAATAGCTGCAGTTGCTACTGCCTCCAGCCTGTGCTTTGTCAGACTATGAAGAGCACTGTTCCACTATTGATGAAGCTCTTGCTACTCCCATGTGTTTCTCTTTGGTGACTATAACCTCTTAAATGCTGTCTGCCCTCCCAATAAAACAAATTGAGCCCAAGTGCAAGATGGAATTTTCCTCATTTTCTTTTCTTGCTCTCATCCAGGTCAATATAATCACTAATTTCAAAGATAAACTACTAGATCATGTATTTTTCTCAGATGACTCTACTTACCTTGTTAATGATCCTCTCTTTAAAATGGAAGGTTATCATCCTCCATTGGGTTTGTGTATAAATAGTGAATGTAATATTACATAATTAGACTATATTCATCAGCACTGTGATTTAAAAAACTGTTATCTTGATCAAGTATATTTTTACCTAAGTTGTATAAACTGGGATTTTCAAAAATGCTCTTGATTTAAATATGGCTTTTTCTAGTTTTATTAATACTGTGCAATCAATAGTGAACATTCATACTCCCATTATAAAGTATAATTGTAATTCCAAATATCGTACATGGTTTTCTTCAGAATTTCAGATTGCTGTTATTTAAAACATTTTAACATATAAATTATAAAGATTCCATTCTGCTACAGATTATATAGCTTTTTGTAGACTTAGAACTGAATGTTAAACCCTTACAAGACAGTGTTATAAGAATTATATAGGTAATGCTTAATTATAAACATCAATAAATATAAAATTCTTCTTGAACTATGTTAGTTCTTGAAGGAAAACAAATGTTTTTAATTATATTCATTCATGCTTTGCATGGTATACTATTTAAAAGAAAAAGAAACTTGTAAATTTCCACTAACAATGTTAATATATGGCTGGTTTCACCCGATGATGCTGTAACAGGCAAAACCGGTCATATATTAAAATTGTTAGTGGAAATTTACGTTTTTTTTCTTTTAAATGGAATCTTTCTAAAAAGTGGAACCTTCCCAAGTGGACTTTGTCATACAGTACATTTTAATAAAAGGAAATACAACACAAAACATAATAAAATGGAATCTGGGTTAAAAGCAAGAAGAAAACAGATTATCTTGACAGTTTCAAAATATTCTTTTCGCATTATAAAAGGAGTGATTCACAAGAAAGATTTTGGTTTCCTTTTTGAATTCATTTATAGATTGTCAAGTTTTTACATTATTTGGGAGAGCATTATACAGTTTACTGCAGTAGCATGGACCCTTTTCAAATAGGGAGAGATGGTGTTGTATTGTGTGCATGTTGTTGTGGACTCTTGTTGAGTAGTTGTGGGTGGATTGATTTTGGTAGAGGAGATGGAAGTTTTCTTTAACCCTCAGACTACCAAGGTATTTTGCACCTCAGTTCTACCAAGAGGGGGTAACTGAATTTCCCCACAAAATTTCTATTGTAAATAAACATTTTTCATCAAAATCGGTGATTACTTTAATTTGCTAGTAATTTAAACTACCTATACTGAAAATTATTTTTATTTAAACAATTAAGCTAAATATTTTTTGTTCTGTGAAATCAATTTTATTTTTGCAGTTTACTTGATACATCAAATACAAACATTACAATATATTAATACATTAACAAACCAGATGTGTTTTTAATTGAAAATTTCATTAGCTATTTATGAGTTGGGTTGTTGGTCTGGGGGCACATGAAAAAGCCCTGCCGAATTCAAACAGTTGACTGTGGGGTTAGCAGCAAACACTATACTAGTTTGGCTACCACTCTGCCTGCATAATAAATATATTATAATATGTAAATGTAAGGCATTCTAAATTACTACTGACTATTTTTCTGTTGTTTCCATATGATAAGAATTCTGTAGATTTAACAACTGCCATTCACCTGTAGTAGCAAGTACAACATTTAGAAGATAACTATATGCTTATAAAAAAGCAAACAAGTATATTAATGCTATTGCAGGCTCTTTAAGGCAAAATTTTTTATTTTCTTCAATGAGGAATACTGTTCTGAATAATACCTAGAGGGGTAACTCGGTTACCCCAAGACAATTTTCGATATTTCTCAGAAATTGTTAGATGCCTTGTTTTTTTTACATAATTATGCACTTCATACATTAAAAAACAGTTACATAGGAGGATAAAAATCAGATAATGTTTTTAAGGAAAATATAAAAAAATAAGTGCCTGGGGTAATCTTGTTACCCCCCTTAGTAGTCTGAGGGTTAACAAACATTACCAATTCATAAATCAAGATACATGGAAATGTTAAGACTTTGTTTTTCATAAAAATATTCCTACATAAGGTTCGTTGCTTTATGTTAAAAATGAGCATAAGAGCTCCTTTATGACATATGAAAAGTCTTCAGAGGAAGATTTAGCATGGTGCTACTATATTGAAATAAGGAATTGGGATTGAAAATATTATCATTGGTGGTAGATGATTTAGAATTTATTTTTGTGGGACTAGAGATGGTGGGGGACAAGTTAAAAGAGGATGTTAAATCTAAAAATAATGATTTTTGGTTATTCTCAACATTGAAGTTAATATTAAAATCACCATAGATGATAATGTTACATTTAGAGGATTTATATGAAGCTAATGTTTTATCAAGGTTAGATAAAAAGGATTTTAAGTCTCCCTTTGGTGACCTACAAATAAACATAAAGAAATTGAAAGTTTTGTATTTGGCACTTCACAGCAAACATTGTCTCTTTCTGTGGATATAACTGGTATTGATTCTACATGACGTTAGACTTGACATAAATAATACCACAATTTTTTAGTTTCTCGAATATGGTGAAACTGGTCTACAGCCTTGTGGACAAACAGCACTTATCTCATTATCTCTTAGCCCAAGTTTTGACAAGCACAGAATGTCTTGTTGAAGTTCTTGTATTTCTAATTGATTGACTGTATTCTTTAGACAATGTACATTTAAGTGCAAGATTTTAAATTTGTTCCCTAGTCAATTGTGATTATGTGTTTCATTTCTTGAACTGGAAGGCACAGGGGATGGGAGAGATAAGTTTGGGGGATTAAAATTAGGGTCTGCTGTGGACACTTTTGGAGTTTTTTTTCTGGGCATTAATGTTGTTGGTTTTATTGATGGTAGATGATCTTTGTTTGTGGAATGAAAATCTTTGAATGAATAAATATGAATACAAGTACTGATAAACCTGATACCATAGCAAATTCGTTTTCTGATTAGTAAGCAATGTTTCTGGCCCTGATGGTATTCTTTCACTTATTATGACTTATTCTTGTGAGATGTATTAACCTAGCATATTGGGTCATGTGGTGCCAGTGTTCAAATCTGGGATAAGTCAGATTTTAAAAATTATCGACCAATTGCGATTTAGTAATCTATAGCAAAGGATTTTTTAATCCCTGGTTTTTGGTTATATTTATCCACTTGTTAATCCTATAATAATTCAAGAACGGCATTGCAGATTGTTTTGCCGATGCTTGAGTGTCGTTAAATTTCATTTTTTTGTCATAGGTCCTTGCCAAAACACCATATCAATCAACGTATTATGTTATATTCAAATACCTCTGTAAAAATCACTACGCTAATGCTGTTATTATTTTCAGAAAAAAATTTAAGTCAAGGTGCCTGCCTCGCGCGATTTTCGGAGTTTTAGATAATTCGACGTAACAGAAAAACTGCGGGGGTTGTTGATAAATTCTCATGCCAGCACAAATTAAATATAATGCTCTATATTCACAGCGACAGCATATTACCTACATCTCGTCGACCGTATAGTTCAGCAGGTAGCGTATCAAAAATATTTTTAAAATAATGTATGGTAAGTTTCAGATATTTAACAAGTATACCAAAACTCTACTAAATTAATCAATAAGTACTGTTATTAATTTTGATCTCTTGACTTTCGTAGTTTATTCGTTTACGAACATTAACTACGATGACATGCCTCAATTTTCCGCTGGCCTGATGATGACACCAAAACATTGGATATTGTAAACCTGATAGGTTTTACAATTACATATCAAATTACGTAGAAATCTATGGTTAATTACAGCTATTACGGCTAATTGCATATCCTCTTCCATTCCTTCAAAAATAATAACTACCTAAAAAACAACCGATATTGGTGATAACTCATTGGATATTAAGACTAGAAATGTTTAAGAACTAGAACGCAATAGTGACGCATATACACAGATTAAACAAAGACAATTGGTACCTTTCATTACGAATATTCAACACTGCTTCGTTTCTTAATATTCCGTTTCTTTTTCAGCCCTTGATTGCCGATGAATCGCGATACAAGTAACATTTATTTTTTCCTACGCATCTTCATCATAATATGCCCATTAAATAATTGATTACGATATATTTTAAATTACCAGATGTCCTTTACGACTTCGAATCGCCTATATTTCCCAAAATTTTTAAAATGACATTTTGCACATTACAATCCCTTTATTCGCTATACATTTATGTTCTGTCAGCCACAGCGCCTTTTCCATACAACTACATTCGGGTTTTTAGTTAATTTCCGTAATGTTGGAAAAAAACAGTTGCTTCTTTTTTATTTTTATATCGTATTTGTGCGATATATATCGTATATAACTTCACACACATTCGTATATGGCATATCGTATATAACTTCACGGACATATATTCAGCCGGGCTGTGTGGAAGTCAGTATTTTACTTACTAACCAACCGCCACTTAAATCGTTTCGTAGTTGTTTGCAGGAAAAGATAACTCCAATATTATCGCCAATTCGAGTAATAGTGGTAAATATATTTATTCCATGTTTCAGAGTTATTTTGCTTCTTAGCTGTTAAAATTAATGATAGATAATTTTAAAAACAAGTATTTCTTAATTTCTTATAGGGTGCTATATCTGTATAAGAAATGCTTTTAAGTATGGTAGTTTTATGTATCATAACGCTACTGGAAGCTTATCAATGTCATGCTGTGGTATGGCTTGTAAACAGTAATATTTTATACTTTAGTTATTTTTGTGGAGAGTGCATAGAAAAGACGTCGACTTTTATTGCAAATATATGCTATATTTTCTTAATAATAACTTGTGGTTGTGGAAATTATTAGGAAAAATATATTTCTAATGACTACCGTTGGGTTACTTATAGTTATTTTAAATTTAAGAGCTAGTGGTGGTATGAATATTATAAAATTTCGTTGATCATTAATCGATTTTAATATAGTCTCTAATAATGAGCCAGTGTAATTTATAGAGACAGAATTGAATATCAGAGTTATGGTCACTTAAAATGACGTGCACTTCTAAATTTAAAATCTTTATAAAAATGTTAATTTAAGTAAAAAGCATGTGTAAAAGTTAAAATTTTTACTTATTTAATATAGCCCTTTCCTGGAAGGAATAGAGCTACTTCAGTTTTCACTCTTACATTTTCACCTCTATGATTATGTATGGGTAATAAATGGGAAAGTAAGCAAATGATTGTGCAGAGATTTTTTTGGATAGTATTTAGTCACCTGACTGATGTTACATGTCATAATATCTGCCATGTAATTAAGATTTGTCTGACCTAGCAAATTCAGTATACTGGTGTAATTAATAATTTCAGTTGCTAGTTTGTAGAACTTTTGAAGTATATTGAAAAAATATTTACTGTATTTACTCGCATAATTGCCCCAATTTTTCATGATTTTTTTTTACAGTAAAACAAGGGTGGGTAAATATGCGGTTTTCCCCTATCATATGAAAGTGGCCATATTAGAAAAAAATGTGTTTTATTCCCTCCTCATAGTTGAGGTGAGGCAATTACGCGAGTAAATAGGGTAGCTTAGGATCACTTCGTGTTCGTACCACAGCCAGTTTCATTATATTACAATATCATCAGTTGAATTAATTTTGTAATGATACTGGTATAACTTAAAAATACCTGTTCACAATGAAGATTATTAATATGTTTCTTGATTGGAAGTTAGTTATTCAACTCCAGTATTGTAAGAGAATCAGTCAAATTTATGCCTATTATGTTTAAAATAATATTAAGAAGTCATCAACAAATGGAGAGGCATTTGGCTTTGAGGTTGCAGAAGTATTTCCAAGTAATAGTTGTATAATTCATCCTATTGGCAAATTTTTAAATCCTTAAAATGTCTGATAAAAGTTTTCCCTTAATTTCCATCAATTCAAAACTTTGTTTAAAGGCATCCATGTTTTTATTGCATATGTTTAAATGGTGGGGAAATTTCCATGCAAAGAATCTCATCAATATAAAACTGATTGTTCATTTATTATAATGTACACATTGATTCACATAAAATTATTATATCATTTTATCTCAATTTTCCATCATGTGAATTGCTCAAAGCACTTATAAAAAGTACCAGTATAATTAAATATACAGTAAGTTGAATAAAATATTAATTGGGATTATAATGGAATGGCTCTTAATTGTACTGAAGGTTTGCTTTGGATGGAATCTAAAAGCTTAAATTACAATTTAACAATAATTCCCTTTTCTTTAAAAACATTCAACATATAATTCTTCACTGGCCATATTTAGAAAGTAACAATAATTCATGCAGATGCTTTATGATAAATCCTTTGGCCCCATTTCTCAAATGCCTCATTATATTTTTTCTAAGTTTCTGAGATATAAATGAAGAAACTTTTGATATGGAAGTATATATATATTTAATTATCGACTTTCTTACTCATCTCCATGTATAGAATAGTTTGGCTCTGCGCATTTCTAAAAATAAATTAACTTTACTCTTTAAAATATATGTACTCCTTAACTGTAATGCATATATTGTTCTGCATCTATAGACAAGACACAAGATATGCTTTTCTAATCCAGGGAAAATGGATATGGTACCTGTACATGCATATTACACAACATTTTAAATATCTATTTGTCTGTAGGTTTATGCATACTTTTATATGTATACTTAACATCATGCGTAAGTATATTCATAGATTTTAGGTAACTCTTCATGCATGTTAATAGTTAATATACAAAAAGCGCAGTGGCTCTCAGAAAGGACACACATAGAAAATAATGATTTTTATTTCACCATAAGTGTGCTCTCTAATTATAATAGTATTTAGTAACTTTCACAAATAAAATTGTTTCCTATTACAGTCAAGGAATTTTGATAATTCTATAAACTTGATTGATGATAATAGAAATTCATGTAATTGGATCATTAGGAAATGCTTTTAGCTGTAAATAGCGTATTTTTAGTTGAGTTTATATGGTGATCATAAGTTTTGTTCCTAAAAGGTAGACTTCAGACTGACTAAATTTTCACTTTTTACTAAAGAAAATTACGTTGCAAAATGTTGATTGTATGCAAAAAAAACTTTTGATGCAGTTTACATTTATGAGACACTTAAAAACATTCAAGTTATTTGAACTAATGCTAGAATGTTATACTGTAGGAAATACCAGAAGAATTCTAGTCCTGTATGTTTCACTTGTCTGTACCATAATGTTTAAGATTTTGAAGAATAATGTTATCAGTATTAGTTGGTCATGCAGATATAATTCAATAATATCTTTTCCTTAGTTTCTCAGTAATACTCTTAATAGCTCATCTTATTTGAGATTTGAAATAGGTTTCATTTGAGACAGTCTGATGAAGTAATAATTGGAATGCCAAATGAGCTGAAAAAGGGCAAGTAAACTATTTTGTAGGACTTGATGTTATCCATTTTTATGCTTTATTTTTACAAGTTGGTGCTGAGGATATCTATAGTGAGGATTTTTAACTTCAAAAAGATCTTTATCATGGTGTATAATAATTTAAATATATTTTTATTCCTAACATTGATTACTGCATTAAAGGTTTTGCAATTTTTATTTGGTAATAAAATCTCAATTTAAAGTTTACAAATAATAGAAAATAAAAAATTTTTAAAAGTTATCTTAATTTAGCATTTTAAGTCGAATGATTCAAAGAGTTAAGTTGTGCATTGCACATTAATACCAGAAAAATTGCTCTATATTTTCAAGAAAAATACCTTTAGTTTTAAAATTGATGAAGTAATAGTCATAAGCCTCCACTACTCATATTTAAGTTTGATGGAATGAAAACAGTTTTGTTCAAATGAAAAATATTAGCGAAGATGGAAAAATCAGATTAGTTTTTGTAACATAAAAGAAACAAGAAATGTAAAAAATATCAATCATTTCATAATAATGGACCTTTTGTAGTCTGTAGTTCTGTTGTTATTTTTTGATTTAATCCATTACTGACAATGTGATCTATCTCATCCTTGTACCTCATTAAATACGGAATAAAGGATGAAAAATTCCTTGATATTGTGACTATTCGTTTTTCAATATCTTTACTTTTTTACTTGATATTAATGGCTAAACATGCCATAAATGGGTCAAATTATTATTTTTCTTTAATTATGTATTTTGCTTGATGTAACATATAATATTTCTCATTGAAATGTGTAAGAATAATGAATTTATTGAATCTTTTCCAGTTGGTGGTTAAGTTGGACTTTCCAAGATATATTATCCTATTTCCTCATATTTGTTCTTGTATTTAAAGAGATTCAATCATTCTCCACCCTCCAAATTGATTTTAAAGATGTCAAGGATTTTATAAGTGAACATGATCAGGTTTTCATTCAAAATTAATTCCTTTACTTTATACAGCTTCAAGAAAAAATATTTTAATCTTATAATAGTTTTGTAGAGGTATCTTACAAGTATCAAGAAATCACAGTGAGCAGCATGTTACATTTAAATGTATCTGCCCATTTAATCAACCACAAAATATTTGCTAGGGTAGGTTTTTTACTGCTCCATTCCCTATAAGCATAACTTAAGTTGGTTTTCTTACGAAGAGAACAAAAATTTTCTATCAAATGGATAAATTTTGTGCACAGCAATACTCAAATCCATCAGTTAAATGCATATTTTTCATGATAAATCTCTCTGTTCTCTAATGATTATCTTGATTTCACCAAAAGACATCCTTGATTTAAAGGATGTGTGTATAATATAGCACAGTGCCATTTCTCAGTTACATTATTTTCAATAGTTTTTACCGCAAAGGTGACAGTTAATGACATATTGAAGTGTAGAAATACATATTTAAATATTACTACCCCTTATATATCCTTCAAAATGCTCATTGTCCAACAGTTCATTAAAAGTAGATGATCTTCATAAATGTAGTATTTTTGAAACAATTAGTATATGAGGGCTTATATCAACTGAAGTTTTGATTAGAACACTATGTTAGATGTATTTTTTGTGCAACATATATAGGAATGTTTGGGTATGATTTTCATAAATTGAAGAAGTACATAATTGCAGTGAGCATATTGTACCTGATTTTAATACCATTTGAATATCTTAACCGGATTAGAAAGCAAATGAATTTAAAAAAATAATACTGAGTGTTTCTTGAATTTAGCAATTATCTACTTATAACTGCTTCAATTCCATTAACACCTCATTTTTGGGTTCTTTTGTAATCTAAAGAATTTGATTCACTCTTTGTGTATACAAGTGCATTATATATTTTGCAAGTTCACATAGACGTTTGCAAATTCTATCTCATTAATGATCCAATTGTTTGTACATGATTAACATTCAACACACATCCAATAAACAAGCTTTTGAGGGGTTTTAAACTCAATTCATTCCTAAAGCTCTATATTTGTAAATAAATAGTTAATGCAATTATTACACATACTGGTACATTTTTGTCACATTTCGCTAACCTACTAGCATAAAAAAATATCTAGAGAAAAATCCCTCATTAACTTGTTAGGAAGATTATGTGCTTAATAGAGATATACCATGATTCCCAACCATCCTTTCTCTTAATCTCATCCTATAACCATACCCAGGAACTGTAAACTGTTGTTAAATTCCAGAATTATATCCAATTGATCAATTTTTTTTCATTTTCCTTTGTTTTTCTTATTTTACCCGTGTTCATCTCAAGCCTTTCATTAATAAGCATCATCAGCACTTCATACTTATAATTTAAATTTTTAAATAAACTTTTAAAATTGTTTTTAATTCCATTGAAATTTTAAAAATAATTTTGGTTTGAATAAATATCTTACTTTAGCCAGCAGCATATTTCAATATCCAGCAGTACCAGCGTAAAAATTATTTCACATCAGCAATCTCTCTGAGGTTTAAGGTCGTTTAAATTTTGATAAAAATATTTTTTTAAATAAGTTAATATTAGCATTTTTTCATACTTTAAATTCGATGGAAAATTCAACTCAAAACATTTTACAATAATTTGTTACAGTCCATCATAGCTTCGTGTTTAACCTTTTGTCTTTCATCTTCGATAAACCAAATTTTCAATTTTTTTCATCACATTTTTTTTGCCTAAAATTCGTCTCCCAAAAAACTCTTTTACATTCTGTGTTACCCATGCATTTCCATCTCTCATTTTAAGCTTACTCTTTCTGTATTTTCACAAACAGATCCATATCAACTCAACATTTTGTCATTCATACTCTTCTTTTTTTTGGCTCAGCTATCTTACTCTTTTCCCTCTCAGCCTGGACCCCAAGTATCAAACTAACGCATTTTCTTTCTTTTTGCCTCATCCTCGTGGGCTTTCTTGACGATTGCCAACTTTGAGTGAGGATCAGCTGGTGGGGGAAGCGCACGATAAGGTGGATCTCTTGTTCCATGAAGCATCAAAGTCCATTCCTTGATATAACCAGATTGTGGCGTTTGTGAATTGAACCCCACCTGTGAAGAAGTTAGACTGATATGACTATATGTTTATGATAAAATTTACACATTTATGTTTTCAAGCAGGTCACAGATAAGTAATTTATATTTCCATAGTAGAACACAAAGAAAACAAGGGTTATTCACCATTCGTGAAATCGAACTAAAACATCTTTGTGGACAAGACTCATGATTTCTAATTATAAATAATTACTCATAATGGAATAAATAGCTCAAAGTTCATAGAAGTACATATATGTATTAGTGTAATTCCAGGATAATTCAGCAAGAATCTACTATCCATGGATGTATTAAAGGGGAGGGGAGGGAGTTGCCCCCCTCTGGATCCGGCCTGTGTTAAGGAAAAACAATATCTGGTTAGGTCAGGGGATCAATGCGGTCATTTTTTTGAGATCAGGCAAGCAGGTAGGGACCCCCTGCGATATGCTTGAAACAAACCACTAAAATATTAAGCCCACCAAATCTGCCGGTGGGAGCATGCCTATCCCCTTGCTTCCCCCCTGGAAAAGTTCCAGCAAATGCCCATGAGTATATATATATATATCATCATCATATCATCATAGGTAGTCTGTCTGTAGACAGGTCCGTGATTATTCTTGGTTAAACCTGGTTCTCCATATACTCCTATTTTCCGCTGTCCTCTTCGTATCTTGATAACTCTCTTTCCCTTTCAAATCGTCTATCAGCTGAAACCTTTTCTTAACTCTTTCCCTTTTCCCATCTAGTTTTCCTTCTAACACGTCTTTAATCATACCCTCTCTCCTCAGGTAATGTCCAACCCAGTTAGCCTTCCTCTTTCTGATAGTCTGTATAATCATTCGCTTCTCTCCTATTCTTCATAGAACTTCATCGTTTTTCATCCTGTCTGTCCATTTTATCTTCAACATTCTCCTCCAAGTCCACATTTCAAAGCTTTCCAAGTATTTGATGTCATTTTTCCTTAGAATCCATGTATCTGCCCCATACAATGCTATACTCCATACGTAGCATTTAATCAACTTCTTGAGGATATCTTCCCTTATATTCCCTGTAAGTAGTTGTTTCTTTCTCCTGAAAGCCGCTTTTGCTTTTCATATTCTAGTTCTGATCTCATCCGTACATTTTGCTTCTCGTGTTATGATGCTTCCAAGGTATTTATATTCTGAAACTTGTTCTAAAGGCTTTCCCCCAATACTTATGTTCAGATTCTCTTCTTTACCCAATATTCGAATGACCTTGGATTTTTCTGTATTTATTTCCATACCGTATTTTCTTCCTGTTATTACTAGTCTATATATCATTTTTTGTAGCTCCTTTTCCTTTCTTGCTAGAAGTACTTGATCATCTGCGTATTTTACTGTTCTTATAATCCTTCCTCCAATTTTGAAATCTCCTGTGCCTTCTAAAGCTTCTTGCATTAGACTTTCTCCATATATATTGAATAGGGTTGGCGATAGGCAGCAGCCTTGTCTTACTCCTCTACCGATATTTATTCCGCAGGTGTCCACATTCTCAAACCTGACCTTTACAACTTGATTCTCATATAGAATCCTAATCAGTCTCCTGTCTTTCCAGTCTACACCTATATCCTTTAATATCTTCATCAACTTGACCCAATTTACTCTATCAAAGGACTTCTGCCAGTCTACGAAACATGCGCAGATATCTTGACTGTACTCTATTGCCCTTTCTGATATGATTCTAACTACTCCTATAGCATCTCTAGTTCCTCATCCTTTTCTGAAACCGAATTGATCTTCCCCTAGTATTTCTTCTGCCTTTTTCTCCAGCCTTTTATTAAGAATCCTCGTGATGATCTTCGATGTGTGTGACAGAAGGCTTATCGTTCTGTAATCTTTACACTGCATTGCCTTTGGCTTCTTCTTTAGAGGGATCATTGTTACTTCTAGGAAATCCCGAGGCCACTCTCCCGTGTCGTAAATCTTATTAATTAATTTCGTGATCGCTTTTAGTTCTTCTGATCCTATGACTTTAAGTATCTCAGCCGGTATTCCATCGCTGCCCGTGGCTTTCCCCTTCTTTAGTTCCACTATCGCTTTTTCTACTTCGCTCTCCATAATACTTGGTCCTAAGTTGTCTTCTTCAATGTTTTCCTCATTTTCCAGTTCTATTTTTCCCGCTCCTGCCTGTTTGCTGTATAATTCCTTAATGTATTCTTCCCATACCTGTGCTACATCCTTTGTTTCTGAGACTATCTTCCCATCTGTATTCATAATTCCCATACCATTAATTCCATTAGATTTCTTATCTTCTAACTCGAGTGCTCTAGCGTACATCATATCGTACCGTCCTAACTTCTCCATTTGTTCTATTTCATCACATTTTCCTTTTATCCAATTTTCTCTAGCTTTATCTGTTACAATATATATATATGTATATATATATATATATATATATATATATATATATATATATATATATATACACACACACACACACACACACGGTGTTCCAGGAGGAAAGGTCAATATTCTGGGAGGTGATAGTATCGGTCATTCTAAGAAAAAAGTTTGCATGGACAAGTGTCCTATTCCAAACAGTTTCCGAGATAGAGCTATTTGAACGTTAAAGGGTGTGGGAATGTATAGGGAACAGACAGACAAACAAATTCAATTTTATATATTAGATTATTATAGCATACCTCTAATGTCCATGTGCCTTGTGGATACTCTCCCCATGTGTGGGTTGTCATGAATGGCCACTTCGTGAAACCATCCAGCCTGTCATCATCATTTACTCGCCGGCTAAGAATCATTGATCTGCTCAAGAAATTAAAAAAAAAAGAAGGTGCAAATTTATCTGATAAATTATTTCATGAAATTAAACTGATACATAATTTCATGAAATGGTTTCATCATACATTGAAACAAAAAGTGAAGTATCAAATTTTCTAGACGCTATTGAAAATGTAATTGATTAGTATTTACTTTTTTAACCCTTGCCACATGCCTTTAAAAAAATGTCGTTTCACCTCCATGGGGTCATTTTGACCCCATCTCAAAAAAGTTTTTTCAATTGATAAAAATATTTTTTATTGCAAATTTATTATTATAAATGAATTATGGTTACACAATGAACAGAAACACTTTATTAAATATTACCATTTAAAATTAAATTAAATATAAAAGATTGAAAAATCTGAAAAAAATTAATTCATATTTTTACTCTAAGTCACTATCTTCAGATATGGGTTTGTAACATTTCAAGTACAAATTTTTGTGTTCAACATTGACTTTGCATACAAACTGATGGCATTTGTCACAGAACAAATTGGTTTTATTATCAACTTGAAGTGCACATATTGAGCATCTTCCTTGGTTATTTTTGGGTTGACTTTCTCTTGCAATTTTAGGAAGACATTCACCAAACCCTGTGTTTTTAATTGAGTTCTGAATCTTTCTAATCATATACTTCTTATTCTGCATGCAACTTTCAATTTCAGATTTTATCAACTTTTTGGCTAACTCCAGTATGAACCATCATCTTGCTGTATTTCCATGAGAAGAAGGATAAGCTTTCATACATTTGGTATGCATTTATTTCTGCAGAATTCACTATATCAAAACAGATTGCCAGTGGCCACCTTCTTGTAATTCGGTACTTTTGCAATAACTTGGGAAAGGTCATGACAGTGACTCCAGTGCTCAAAGTGACAAAAAATGGAACTACTACTCCATTGGAACTTGACCAGGGAAGGAAAATTTGAACATGAAGAAATATTGTACTCAGCCCCACCAGGCTGGGTAAGTTAGGTGAAGTGCTTTTGGTTCCTTTCCACATTCATTGTGTTCCTCCCCTTGGGTTTGGTTGCGTTCATCTTAATATACATATCAACCAAAATGACTCTCAAGTACCACGAATTGCCAGTTGGCAAAGACGCTTGCATTCAGTTTCTGTTATTGATAGATATTAACACTATGCTACCCAACCTGAGGGGAAGAATACAGTGAATGTGGGAAGGAACCAAAAACACTTCACCTAACTTACCCAACCTGGTGGGGCCGAGTACAATGTTCCTTCATGTTCAACTATATCTTCCTTGGTCCGCCACAGTTCCAATGGAGTAGTAGTTCCATTTTTTACTCATTGTGAGCACTCGCGACACTGTCATGACCTTTCCCCAGTTATTGCGAAAGTACTTGTAATTCTTCTGATGGAATACTGTTGAGACATTTGATCCACAGTATCCATTCCAAATTTGGTTGCATTGTAATATAAGATCACCTCTGGTTCTTTTGTTTGGGTATCAGAAACCTCAAATTTCTCATGCTGCATAGGCAATAAAACAACTGATTTTCCTTAACTTGGAACATAGTAGGCCACAAGAGTGTTATTTGCATAAACAAAATTAGAAGATTTAACTTCACGGGTTTTGGATGGTAGCATCTCTGCAGCGTCATCTTTGAGACATCTTGTAAACAAATATTATTACAAACTTGAGATGACAAAGCTTACATTGTATACCAATGCTCTAAGAAACCAGAGGCAGTCAGAGTTTAGCAGTTACTAGTTGCTGTTATAGTGAGGAAGAAATGAATGAGTATTCGAAGATGCCACCAGGTATAATATCTTACTTCAGGCATGTAAATAAATATTTATGTTTCCTGCAAGGGGATAACAATAAAATTATTGGTATATATGCAACAAAGTTCTCTTTAGTCCTTTATAAAATATTTGAAAAAAGAATTATTTGAGTTCTCTTGCACCTGGGGTCAAAAAAGACCCCAGGGAGGTGGCGAGGGTTAAAGATTTTCATTTTATTAGAAATGGTCGATAGATATGAAAGGTAGTTGTCATGTTATAGACTAAAAAGGAGTATGAAAAAATTATGCAAATATAGAATACAAATGATAATAGATTCTTTCTGGATTTATAAATGCAGTATTAGTGACTGAATGATATTATAAATGCACAAAATACTTTATGGACTTGAAAATCTTGCAAAATTCTATGCTTTTCATTACCAAAATGAGGAATTGATTGTTAGTGCAGTGCTTGTAGTCACATTGGAAATGATGTCAGAGCTGGTCACAGGTGAAAGTCACTTTCACTTTGTGCTTAGATCATGTCCATGAAAGGTTATTAAGTAGCACTAAATACTAAACTATTGTATTGGGTGAGACAATGAAAGTCACAAACCATAAAAAAGTATTCAACAATAAAACATTAAAGTCAATAAAACTTTGTGGAATAATAAAATGAGGGGCTGAAAAAGTATGATTTTACATCTATATGAAAATTTACTGTAATGGAAATCTCTTCAACATTTCTAGCATTTTGTAACATTGTAATTATTTAACATCATAAATGAACATTATTTTGGTGAACAAACTCTTAAGTTTTAATAAATATTATAGAAAGTGGACAAACCTTGTTCCCATTGGAGATGTAAGGAAGAGTTCCACGTCTCCTCGTCTAGTTGCATTTAGAGTGATAACAGCCTGGACATGCTCCAAGTACCCGATTTGAGTTTCTGTTCCTTCGCAGGCACGGGTTTTGATCTTGAGTTGGATTGAACGACTGCTTGGTATCTCTCTGCAGAGAAATAATTGGCATATTGAAAAAAGAAGCATTGTACACATTTTTAATATCGGTTCTAAAGGTACAGTCAATTTTAAAATTTATCCAATACTTATTCATTGCCATTTAAATATGAGGCTGAAGTGCATTATATCCCCCTGACTGTGGTGCTGCCAATGCCTGTGGCCGCAGGCACACAGCATGACTTTAATCTCCACCATTATTTCCTTGGGTCTAGTAATTGGGGGTTGGCTTTGTTCCATTTCCTCCCCAGAGTTGGGTAAAGTGGTTGGGGTTTGGGTTCATTGCATGGTCATCCACTGGAACTTTTCCAGGGGGGCAAGGGAATAGGCACGCTCTCATGGTTGTTTTCCTTGACACGCCTTATCCAGAGGGACGCAATGTCCCCCTTGCCCCCTCCCTCCCACCAGACACCCATGGTTCATTCTCTTTTCCTTATTCACTTTTGACTGTTACTATTTAAAATGGTGATTTTCTCGACTCAAGTGGTTCCAGTTCTTACCCTTCTGGGGGGGGAGGGGGTGTATATTGCACTTCAAATATTATTTAAGATAAATGCACAATTATATAGTACAAGTTGTTGGTGCTTGCAGAATGCAAGCATTTCAGCCCATATCAAAAGTAACACCATAGGATTTTGAGGGGGTGCAGTGCGTCAGGCAGTCCATAACATCACTTCTATCAGGGTTGCTTCTATTGGGATCTCTGATATTCCTAGAGAAAAACAAACCCATCCACTCCGTCCTACAGCCAATATCCCAAATTTAATCATCGTGTTTGTGCTTTCAGTATTACGTTAGAATTCTAATTATTTATGATACCCTCAATCACAGTGCGTGATGCAATTAGTGTTTTGGATACAGTAAAAACTTACATATCAGAAGAAAATATAAGTGATCTTTTCATAATATGTGTAATATTGAAAATTAGAGTAAGTTAACTTATATTTTTAAGGGAATAAATTTGATGTTAACACAATTAAAGAAAAATTAGAAAATATATTTTTGTAATTTGATTTTTCTATAACCTGATTATTGTTTGCTTTCCCTTGAGATTGGATTTATAAAAGTTTCATGGAATGCAAGCTTCATCGCCGACTGGCATATATTAACATGAAAGCTTCCCAACCCGAGGAGTGAACACATTGAATGTGAGGAGTAACCTAAAACACTTGCACTAATTTACCCAACCTGGTGGGGCCGAGTAAAATTTTCATTCATGTTCAAATTTCTCTTCTCTGGCCAAGCCGCCTTCCTACTGCTCCACATAATTCCAAATCTTGCCACTTTCAGTGCCTTGTAGTTCCATATCTCGCCCCTAAAGGTACTGCAGAGGTGGAATCCCCTTATTACCAAAGTACCATTTTTTCCTCTTTTCAACAATGAAAATCTTTAACTACTATGGCAATGATCTCAATGCTTTTAAAGGGATCTGATATTCTACATTACGATTGCGGTGATTTAATGATTTTAATGGAAATTAATGCTGTCATAACGAATTACAGTTGAACTTCCATAACTTGATTCTCAAGGAAAAGTAATAATTATTCGAGTAATAGAAAATTCAAGTTATGGAAATATATTTTTAAATATTTGTATATATACAGCGGCACTTCTATAATTCAAATCTCAAAGGAAAGCAAAAATTATTTGAGTTATAGAAAATTCGAGTTACGGAAATATATTTTTTCATTTTTCTTTAAATGAATTAACATCAAGATTATTCCCATAAGCATATAACTCTAATTTTCAATATCATGCATATTATGAAAACATCACCAATATTTTCTTCTGAAAATATGTATGATTTTAATCTATCCAAAACACTAATTGCATCATGCACTGTGATTGAGGGTATCATAGATAATTGCAATTCTCACGTACTACTGAAAGCATGTTGTGTTTCGTAGTTTCTTGGGAATTTTTAACTGTTTTCAATTGTTAAACATATTGACGTCATACCTATATCTTGATTTTTTAAATCTAAATATGCACTAAAGGCATGGATGATGATGCCATAATCTTAACAGAAAATATCCTAATTTTTCCATAAATTTAATGTATAGGGTACTGTCTTAATGATGATTATTCTTATTGCTCATGCAGTGCGATCTGAGTCACTAAACTTGAAATATGAAAACTTGGACAGGAGCCGATTGCCAGAGAATTTGGAAATTATGGGTAGTTGCCTTAATTTCACGGAAAATTATAAATATACTGCTATTACTCATGGAGTTTATTATTTAATACATATAGACTCCACATGACAAGTGCTGTTGCCCTGGAGATCGCGTTGGTTTATTTATGAGTTTAGATCTTGGTGTATGGTGATTTCTTTTAGGTGCTTGCAGTATGCAAGCATTGACTACTTGTATAATATAAGATAGTATGCCTATTATGAGTGCATCATTTCCGAAAGCCTTTGAAATGGAAATATGTTCCAAATGAAATAACTTTTTTTGCAGTTATTACTGTCTGATTTTTCAATCAAACAATAAAATAGACCTATTAGCTTATAGTTTAAGTCTCAAGACAAAATAATATTAATAGATTATAAAATCTCAGTTGTAGGCTATTATGGAAAATCACAGTAATTAAGTGAAACTTGTGTATCTACATAATATATAAATTTGTTGATGTTTTTTTGTCATAAACACTCAAGTACAGCAGAATCACTGAAATTAATAATGAGTAAAATAATTTTCTATAAGTGTTCTTCCACATTATAACTCTGTGGTATAAATCACTTGATTGATTTCCAGTCAAATGGTCTGTGCATTCTTTAACTACCTTTAATATCCAGTTGTTAAAAATGCGTAGCAAAAATACAATGCTCTTATATTTGAAAATAAATCTTGTCTCATCCATGAAAGAAAGCAAGAATTAAAAAAAAATGTAATTGTAGATCATTACATCCTGAGATTGAGGGAGTATTAGTATAAATAATTGTGATGACTAAATAAACTATAAGTTAATTAATTAATTAAATAATTAATAAATTAATTAATAGAACAAAAAGTAACTATAAAAATAAACACAAAAATATATCGAGTTTTATGAATGTTACTCAATCTTAACACCTCAGACACCTTTTGGGACACCTTGTGCATAAATTTTTTTGTTATATACAGAATTCATTAGAGTTTTATGTACTATCCTGATGATTTAATATTTTTTAATCATCAAGTATTTGTTCATGTGCTCCCATTTTTATTGATCGAAAGTGGCATGTAATAACTGTTATGATGGAAATGGCGTATGCCACACCCTTAGTTTCTGAATGCTTTAATAAAAGTGTGTATATGGTCATGTATCCCTTTCTGAGAGTATAGCTCTGTTGAAAGTTTATGGACTGTGCACAGAAACCCATTTTGGTCTGGAAGAGTCTATTCTTGAAACGCGGGCTGCGTGAGGGAAAGGGTAAAATTCTACGTCATTCTCTGCTGAGATTCCATGTAGAGCTGAGTCCCAAGGTCATTAATTTCTTCACTTTCCCTCCCCTTAAACATCTTTCCCTACAACATGTGGCAGTTCATGCATTTAGGGGCCGTAAGCTTTCAATACACCTATACCCCCAGTTCTGAAAACTGATTTCCATGTCCGAATCACTGGTATCAGATCATTTTATAAACAGATAGGGCAAACCCATAAATGTCATCCATGAACTCCATACTTCTATCTAGCACTGTTTTTCAAAGCATGGGTCACTATCAGGTACTAGGTTGTGGAACAAAATATGCTGGATTTCAAGTCTCGTGTCTCAAGTCTCCCTAAGGACTGCATAACCTTACAGAGGTGGGAGGGTTCGTGTACTCTTATGAACCAAAGAGCTATGTCGGTGGGAGATAATTCTCCTGGTAGGACCATCCAAGCTGGAAAGGTCTAAGGGGAAGGGTCAGACTAAGAAACAGTCTTGGGGGTTTTACATCCTCCTGTGCAAGGGCAGCAGCTTGCACAGTACCTCTGTAGGTGGTGATCATGTGGATCTGAACAGCTACAGATGGGTAATCACTCTTGTGAAACTGGGATAAGGAAAGCAAGGGGAAACTACCTCATTATATTTCCCATGATAGGCTGAAAAGCTGCAAATACCTCTATGGATCTCTCTGGGGTAAAATATTCCAGAGGTAAAATAGTCCCCCAATCGGATCTCCGGGTGGGGCTATCTTAGGGGATGCGCAGAGGAAATGTAACATTAATAAGAAGAAAGCTAGTTGAGAGAAATTAAGAATAGGCACATGGAATGTTAGGACTATGAATTCAGGGGGTAAACTAGAGAACCTAAAAAGGGAAATGAGAAGGAATAATGTAGGTATAGTAGGTCTTAGTGAAGTTCGGTGGGAAGGAGAAGGCGAGATAAATTCAGATGAATTTAAGATTATTTACTCGGGAGGAGAGAAAAAGGAAAGGGGAGTGGGGATTATAATGAGAAAAGAGATAGCTGAAAGAATTAGCAAGGTAGTGACAGTTAATGATAGATTAATAGCCATAAAACCTCAGATGGAGCCAGTGGAAATGCTTATAATTCAAGTGTATATGCCAACAACTAATGCTGGTGATGACGAAGTAGATGAAATGAATGAACAGATTATGGAGATAATGGAGGAGGGAAAAGGAAGGATAACCACCATAGTAATGGGAGATTGGAACAGTGTTGTCGGAGAGGGACAGGAAGATAACATAGTGGGAAAATATGGACTAGGGAAGAGAAATGAAAGAGGGGATAAACTTGTGAGATTCTGCCATAGAAATAGATTGATTGTAACTAATACATGGTTTAAGCATCACCAGCGGAGACTTTACACATGGAGAAACCCAGGAGACCAGAGACGATACCAGATAGATTACATACTAGTGAATGAAAGATTTAGAAATAGCATTAAAAATGTGAAAACACTACCAGGGGCAGATAGCGATTCCGACCACAACCTTTTGGTGGCAAATACACAATGTAGACTGAAGAGCATTAAGAGAAACATAAGAGTTAACAAGAAATGGAACTTAGAGGAACTCCTTAAGAATAAGGAGGCTATCATGACTGAGCTGGAGGAAAGGTTGGGGGAGAGAGCTGAAGATAATAGGAACAATGTAGATGGGGAGTGGAGATACATCCATAGCAACATAAAAGACGTAATGGAAAAGAAGGCAGGAAAGATAATGGGTGAAAGAAACAAAAAACCCTGGATCACAGCAGCCATGCTGTAAAAAATGGAAGAGAGGAGAAAGTGAAAGAACATAAACACTGAAGAAGGCCAAAGAAAGTACAAGGAGTTAAATAATGCTTTAAGAAGGGAAACAGATAAAGCCAGAGAACAGTGGATAAATGAAAAATGCAAGGAAATTGTCGAGTGAAAAAATTTGTAGAATAGACCTCATGTATAGCAAAGCAAGGGAACTATTCAAGAAAAAGGCAAGAAAAATAGGACGTAAAGGAATCATGAACAAAAGTGGTAAAATAGTCTCGGAGCCAGACAATGTAAAGAATGTCTGGAAAAAATACATTGAGGTGCTGTATGACAAAGAAGGAAAGCCAAGAAATATTGAATTAAATGAAAAAGAGGATGTGGAAAAAGACCAGCTAGGACTAAGTATTTTTGAGTCTGAAGTTAAAAGAGCAATTGATGACATGAAAAGAAGAAAGGCTGTTGGGAGTGATAATATACCAGTGGACGTTCTTAAGGTTTTGGGGTCTAAAGCAGTTAAGCAACTCACAAAATTTTTTAACCAAGTATATGATACTGGCATATGGCCTGAAGATTTTTTAGATGTTGTGATGGTACCACTGGAGAAAAAGAACAATGCAAAGAGTTGTAAGGATTACAGAACTATTAGTTTAATTTCTCATACAGCTAAAGTTCTAACCAGAGTAATAACCAAAAGAATTGAATGTAAAATAGAAAAGGAGCTGCAAGATAATCAGTTTGGTTTCAGAAGAGGAAGAGGGACTAGAGATGCTATAGGATGTATGAGGATGATGATAGAAAGAGCGCTAGACGTCAATAAAGATATGTATTTTTGTTTTGTAGTGGGAGAAAGCTTTTGACAGAGTGCAATGGGATAAAATGTTGGGTATTTGAAATAAAATAAGAATATATTGGAAAGATAAAAGACTGCTTAAAAACCTTTACTTTGATCAAAAGATTAGAGTCAGGGTTGAAGGAGAAGAAACAGAAAGTACTTCAATAGGGAGGGGAGTGAGGCAGAGATGTCCTATTTCACCAGCAATATTTAATATTTATGCAGAAACAATAACAGAAGAAGTGTTAATGGAAGAGAAAGGATTTAAGATAGGAGGTGAAAGTATTACTACCATTAAATATGCAGACGATCAGGGATTAATAGCAGAAGATGAGAAAGAACTTCAGAGGATGACAGACGGACTAGTGGAGGTTGGCCAACAATATGGAATGAAGATCAAATGCCTAAAAAACAAAAGTCATGGTGGTTTCAAAGGAACATAAAGAATTAAATGTAATGGTAAATGGCCAAAAATTGGAACAAGTAAGTAGTTTCAAATATCTTGGCAGTATTTTAGCGCAGGATGGAAGTAGTACACAGGACATCAGAAGTAGGATTGCAATGGCAAAAGCAGCATTTAACGAGAAGAAGGAGCTTCTCACAAGCAAGAAAATAAATTTAGAAACAAGGAAGAAATTAGCAAAATGCTACATATGGAGCATAGCTCTTTATGGCGCAGAGACGTGGACGTTAAGGGTAAAGGAGGAAAAATATTTAGAAAGTTTTGAGATGTGGGTATGGAGGAGGATGATGAAAGTGAAATGTACAGAAAGGAAGAGAAATGAAGAGGTATTGGAAATGGTTGGAGAAGAAAGGATGCTAATAAAAACAATCAGGAAAAGAAAAGCAAATTGGATAGGGCACATATTGAGAAGACAGTGTTTACAAAGGACGATCTTAGAAGGAAAAATTAGTGGAAGAAGAGGAAGAGGGAGAAAAAGAATAGGAATATTAGAGAATATAAAGCAGGAATATGGTACTTATAGAGGTATAAAAGAGGCTTCTAGGGAGCGAGAGAGAGATGGAGGCAGCGATTCGGCTAAAACCTGTCTGCGGACAGTAGCATGATGATGGTGACTCAATCTAACAATTGCTGAGAAATATCAAAATGCACAGAGAATAGACTTTGACTATTAGGTAAATGGTTTTCCTCTGGCATATGTTCATTCTTATTCCAAGTTTTTGAAACTCGAACCAGATGATTTGCTTTTGTGAGAGGTCACGGGGCTGAATCATTGTTATTTTCTGATAGATCATGAGGCCAAAAGTTTGAAAACACTGGTCTAGCATCCAGGCCCTCTCAGGGAGACCTTGGGGTACTTGCAGATTTTGAGGCCTCTGGCCATAATGAAAAAACACGTAAAATAAGACAATAATTAGCTGAAAATAGCGAAATGTAATTTGAATATTTTTTATTTAAAAATACTTTTATAACACCGACATCAATCTAAAGTCGGCGCATAGAAATTTTTTCGAGCTCATTGTAGGTTGAATAGGGAATACCCGCGGTATATCCGAATCCATGTTATCAAGGACAGCGTTATAAACGAGGAGCACTTTATTTCAGTGAAAGTTATGGCTTTAATGTCACCATTTGGAATTTGCGTTCATCGAATTCCTCTCTGTATAACTGACTCACATGGTATCGGTAATGGCACCGGCTTCACAGTGAAACCTTGCGGGAACTGTCTTCCACTGTTTGGCTAGGGCGACCATGGCGCCAGCGTCAAGGACACCAAAGCCAAACAGATGGTTGAACTCCAGTCCAACGCCGTTCATCGTCCAGTGGAATCTTCCCCGGGCGTCGAACAGCGAATTTCGTTTCGAAGTCAGGACGGTCAGATGTTGGATGTCTCTCCATGTCAGCTGTGGACTGTGAAGGGAAAGCATGTTGGTTAGTCTATATCAGGGGCTCTTTTAACTTAACGTGCGGCTCTTATTCATTTACACTCAAGGGCGTACCAAGGCTTATCACGTCAGAATGCAATAACGCGGTGTGACAAAGACTTTTTGGGGATGCTTAAGGGAGATGCAGTCTGTCTGTATTGCTACGAATACAAGTTATGTTTACTGCTCATACATTTTTGTGCGCGAAATGTGTCTTGCGGCTATCGAACTCAGAAAGATTATCATATGCGGCTCTTAGGGTAAGCAGTTTTGGCCACGCCTGGTCTATATTCTCGATAGCGAATTCTATACAAATATGCACCTACTCTAAATTCCCGTGTATGAAGCGCAGTAATGCATAAGACTTATCATGGTGATCTCATTTCGCTGTTTCGAGGCAACGCGGACGATGGAAGAAGGTCGTATATTTTGAACGTAAAAGCGAATTTCCCAGAGGGCGTCGTAGCTTTCCTCGAAGCTGTAAGGCAGTCTAATTATGAAACCTCCCGGATTTGGTTAACAGGCGTTTGGAATAAACGAGATTCGAAGGAGTCAATGGAGAAAAATAAGAATTTCTCCACAGAGGCACGAAAAGAAACTAACCTTTGGAAATGTCATTTAACGAATCATTTAAATCAAAAAGTTGAGAGAACTGGATAATCGTTTTTTATCACGCATATACGACGTATAGGATTCTTCGCATAGCAACGGGCGTCCCGATGAATTTTGACGCCCGGGCGAGATAGTACTCCGTTAATTTTTGTTGAGATATTTACAAAGTGCATATTAATTATTTGAACGCGCTGTAAAAATTATTGATAATGAAAAGTTAAAAGAAATGCTATCAAGATTTTCGCCTGTTCTTCGATATAAATTTCTATCCGATATTTATTCACTTGCAAGTAATGATAAATGATCGGGATAGCGCCCCCAAAACTTTGGCGCCCCGGGCAGCCGCCCTGCTCGCCCGTAGCTCGGGCCGGCCCTGCGTTAGCAAGATTCGCAAATGGATAGTCGAAAGTTGGGACGAAGCCATTCCTGGCCGCGGCGTAGAAATCTACCGCCCGAGGAGAAAAGAAGCCCACCCCAGATCTCGACAATGATACAGATAGGCGCTGACAGCGCTATAATGCTGTCCTTAGAAAAGTGCCGCCTGAAGCAGCCGCCTCTCAACATCGCCTCACGTCACGGCCCTGTTGCTCACTATATCGGGAATGGATTCGTCAAATCGGAGATTATTTGGAAAAAAATCGAAAATATTGCAGTTGAAGATGACATAGCGGATCAATCGGCTAATGCCATCGGTGGATGTAAAATTGAATCGTGTTGCGAAATCTTTTGATAGCTTCTGTAATGGAATTTTATTTTTGGTCTAATATATTTTCTGGTTATAAAATCCTCTGCATGAAAAAGTATTTATTTCGCGCAAAAAGTACGGTGAAATTTTATGGAAAATATCACGTAACGCGTGCGTTGTTCTCGGAATTAAGGGCATGTTCATTTATAGGAGAGTATGAAGCAAAAGTGAAACTTTTACCAACCTTAATCCGATAGAAAATGTTTGTCACGAAAGTTTTTTGAAAATTAATCAAACGTGAGAGAAGTACGCTTTCCACAAAATTCGACGGAGAGGAGTTTATTAATTGAATTTATCGCTCATTATATTAACCTACCTCTCTTGAAGATTTCTTCTTTGATTAAGAAGCACTTGTCTCAGAGATTGAGTTCGACGGTCGGGATTTCGCTTATATATAAGGTCTACTCCTTAAGGGACCCTTCAGAAACGGGAGAAGAGCGATTGGTCCGTCATTAATCGCATCCATAGCTTTCCTCTCTCTGGCGCTTAAGAGGACGAAACTTGGGAAGAAGTAATTGTGTTGTTCTACGAGATTTTATTCGCCGTTCTTCGCATCTTAGGGGAGTGCTCAGGTAGTAATTATTTTTTTGCTTAGACGTTGTTTTATTTATTTGAAATTATCTTTTGTAAGCTACTTTCAAAACTGTCGCCTTAGAAATTTATTTAGTATTTGCTGCCCGAATATAAAGCAGGTTCGTGGCGTGCATATGACGAGTTTCTAAATAGCTTTCGAAGAGGATTTTAACGATTACGTGTTTTCAATTTCTTCCGAGCCAGCATCTAATCCGTTGAGCTCCCGTTCCGTGATTAAATCTCGCTTCAAAGCTGGCGGAATCAGAACGCTAATGTGATTCGGCGACGATGTTGCATCTACACTCCTGCTGCACACTTAGCATTTTTATTACAACTTTTATGCTTCTGATAAAGTTTCCTTCGATGAGTTTTTTTTAAGTATCAGATCGCAACTTTTCATGGTATATCTTCATTATAAATGAATTCTTTGACAGTATCTTTTTATCCTGTGAAATTTCTCCCCAACGTTTCAAAAGCATTTCAAAAAGGCTAAACTTTCTCAAAGGAATTTTCTTGATTTGTCTCCAAGATTCTAAGTAATGGGGATGGATTATCTTAACTATTGTATTGAATTTAAAAGTTGATGTATTCTGATCGGGCGAAGGAAAATACTTTATTTTACTTTTCGTTTTTTCCTCACCACCTTATTGAACATTAAAAAATATTTTAGATATGGTAAACTGGTAACAAATAAAAATCTCATTTAGTTCAGAAGAATGTGTGCCAATTGGAACTTTACGCTCGTGATAATATTGCATAGGGAAAAAACAAAAAATGGCGACGCTTAAGTGGAATTTCGTACTCATTTTATGAAAACAAAGCGTTAAAAAGACATGAAATAGGGTCCATTTTACAATAAACTAATTTTTTCTTTCATTAATTACCAATCTTTTTACTTCTATTGATTTTTTTGCCTACCCAACTGTGCTTTAATTTTCTTTGCTCAATGCGAGATCTTCGATGAAATTTAATCAAGAACCGTCGGTTAAATTAAATCCCGTGGCCGTGTACAGTATTCTCACCGTAACAAATCTACTTTCCTGATTATTATTCCTTCGACATGGCGGAATGCGGTCGGATAACTACGTTAGAGCGTCTTGACGTCGAGGACCCCCGACTAATGCCCTCGAGGCTTTCCGCCAGGAATTTTCAATAAAGCATTGTTGTCGTTTGTTGCTGCAAAGCGAAGCATGCCAGACACCGCCTAGGGACGTTGCGAAATTCAGGATGACAGGATGAGCCGGGTAGTAATGAGCCGTTTCAGAGAGATATATTCAGAGCGAGCGAGAGGGAAGGTTGGTTCATGGGGAAAGAGTCTAGGAAAGGGTATTGGGATTTGGGGGAGGGGAGGAGGAGAGAGAGAGCGTGCGGTGGACAAGGATGGAGTCGTTTGTCCGTTAGAATTGCAAGAAGCGAAGGTTGAAGAGGAGCGTAAGGGAGCCTGCGATATATCCTGAGGGTTGCCTGCTGTCCGTCACGCAAACACTCCAGTTAATTACCAGAGGAAATATTTAGCGGGTTATTCTTTCCGAAGCTCATCTCCTCCTCAATAGCGGATAAAAATCGCGAAAATCTCTTTGCGATTCATTCTGCCGTAAACGGAGTGTCATTTTGTTATTTTTTCAATTGAAACTTATTAAAATAACACGTCAGGACTGTTTTTGCTTATTCTATCAGTTTGTACGTCAAGCACGGTCCTTAAAATGGAAAAATATTTTCAGTGGAGCAACAAATGACGTCTTGGGGTAATAATCAGGGAACGAACTTGCAAATTAATGTATCTCGGACAAATTGTGCTCGCGTGTTTGTGCTTTGTTACTAATAAAAAAATATGTTTAAACACAGAGCTTGCATAATGATGTGCACAACAGAAAACTGTGCTCAGCATAGAGAGTAGTGACGAACAGGGTTTTTGTAATTTATTCGAATACCATTCTTCCGAAAATCAGTGGAACTTTACAGTAAATGAAAACATTCCAAATTGTTTATTATTTTTCAATAGGTTTACATGAGAAATTAATTCAGATTTTGTAAATGCAGACAACAAAATATAAGGCATTCATTCATTCAGCGATTTCTCGTTACACTTGACATCCAGATTTTCCTGTTTTTCAGGTAAAATAAACTTTAATGAAATCGTCGCTCTGGCAGTAGGAAATTGCCATAGATACCGAAATTTAGTTTCTTTTTATAAACAGAAATCACTCAGAGCAATTTAGATGCTCCCGCGACAGAATAATTTAACTTTATTCTTTCATCTATTCACCAGTTCAAGTCTCGAGTTCGTATTCAATTTGAAGTATTTTAAGATGTATCTTCGTCGACTCCCGCAATGAAGAATTTAATTATGCACCCAGCCAGTCACTTAGGTAAGTTAGTATGCGTATAAAGTTTTTAATAAATGCAAAAGTTGCCTTCGAGTTATATGTGTGTGTATATATATATATATATAATCGCTAATTTACAATGTATTTGTGTGTTATTTTAAACTAAGTTAACCCTATCATAACTATGCTTCAGCTACTCAAAGGGCGAATCAGGTTTAATTTAAGTTCGTTAAAAATAATCATAGAGGGCACTGGGTAAGCCCGGTCATAGGGGGTCCGTTTCGTTTAGTGTCATTCTGGTTTTAGAGGCGATCGTGTCCTTGAAAATGGCGGCAGGTTTCAATGGCGCGAGGCAACGGTAGAAGAATAATTTGGTGTCGATGCGAGAAACATCACCCGAAGTAGGTGAGGATGCATATTTTAAATCAAATAGCAATTAGATGAAATTAATTTGGATCTGTTACTTCAAATTGTATATGCGTATTTTTCCAAATTCTGTTTACCTTAACGTCCACCTATATTCAAAATATTTTACGTGGGTATATAATAAGTTTTACAATATGATGTGACACATTGTTTTGTACAATAATTATAATATACAGGACACCAAGTGCTATTAAGTGTTCTATTTTCTTGCAGTTCACGTTTTTAAAGTTTCCTGGACGAAATATATTTATTCCGTGAAATTATTTTATGAGTGAAGTCGTTTAAAGCTACATCGCGTTTTTCGTATGTTTATTTGAATATAGCTATTTAAGTATAATTGTTTGATCGTATTTTGTTTGGCGTATGACGTAATCCACTTGTTTAAAAGATTAATGTCCATATGCATGTATGCAAGATATCGGTAATATTTTTAGAAAGCTATATCTCGGAGAAGTGTCTTGGGAGCCATATTCCCATAATTCTCTGCGTCATATGTTTTTGTTAGATGAAAAATACCCGTTAAATATTAAAACGTTCGATGTCCAAGGGTTAATTGCAAGTTTTTCTTCCAAGCCCACGCAGATGGTAGATAATCTTAACGTTGCGTTTTGTGGTAGCTCAGTGTATCATATGTGATTCATAACATGGTTATATTACAGTCGTAAACCTTTCTGACAATCCCCTACGTATTAACCTGGCTACGTCAGAAATCCCGTGCTGTAACTGCAAACTCTTAAAAATATAGAAACGAATCACGTGATTTGTTGGACTAAAGGTCAACTCATAGATATAGGGAAGAATCTTCGCGGAAGTTTTCAATCTTTCCACTCTTTGCGGTCGACCTGAAATGAAATATTTTTATTACCTCTGTAAGTAGTGTTGTATTTCGTTTCGTCAAGATTGAAGGGGGCGGAACATGACATTTCATATGATAGTCGAAGATCGACCGTGCGGAATTTTGCAGCCAAGCAGTTCGTCGAGAAAGAAAAACGTAATTATTTTCGTGCAGGTGGGCGATCGGGTTTCATTATACGAAGATTATATTTTTTATCTGAACTTCGCTCCAACCGAGAAGAGTCAGCCAATTTGAGTTTCCTCCTCTGCCTCTTACCTCGCAGACTGAAAACGCAATATTTCGTAGAATGATAATGGCTCGTCCAATAGAAATGCTTCCTACGAGTGAAAACGTCCACGAACCTCCTTCCCTTCCGGTTTGAGTTGATCTTAACGGGTAGCTTGTGTGTGGAACGCAAAAGGAAAGTATCATTTACGGTTAGCTGCTCTCGTGTATCATATTACATAGAACGATTTCCTAAGAATTGTTCAAGTATAATGATTTAGTCTTGTAGGTTAATAATATTTTTTCAAAGAAATAAGAGACAGAAACTGATTTAGTGGTTAATAAGTGACAGAAGGGAGGAAAAATATCACATGAATAAAATTCAGAATAAGCACTTCAGTATTAAAATTGTAAAATTAAATACTACTTATCTTAGATAACTCCAATAGCCATAAACAGGTTCTGACAAGATTGGAAAGGTGTACTCCATGTCGGAGTACACAGTTTCCAAATGCGTTCTTTGGGATTTCACACGTTCTCAATATTTTTCGCTGAGATGAGATGCTAGCGAGGTACTTTGTAAAATACATGAAAGTCCTTATGTAAAGTTATCGTTATTATTGACCGATTTTAACCAAAATTGGAATCGGTCGACCAATTTTAGCAAAACTCCCCAGTACCAAATTTCATCAAAATACGTCCAGCGGTTCCCGAGTTGAAACAAAGGAACACTGTAAACTGCATGTAGGTCATGTAAAGTGATCGTAGTTATTGTCCGATTTTAACCAAAATTGGAATCGATCAACCAATTTTATCAAAACTCCCCAATACCAAATTTTATCAAAATACGCCCAGCGGTTTCCGAGTTTTAATCTGCGGACGGACGGACGGAATACGACCTCCCCTATATGCGTTCACTTCGTGCAAAGAACGCATAAAAACCAGATGCGCATTTCGGATACAAAGCAGCCGTCCTCAGTGGTGCCGAAATGCGCATCTGTTTTTTTATAATCTTATTATGGCTATTGGAGACATCTAAGATAAGTAGTACTTAATTTTTCAATTTTTGATGCTTTAGTACTTATTCTAGAATTTATTTTAAGCCATAATACGAGCTCGATAATTCTCTAATGAATTCATTAAAGGAATAATTAATACTTACATTTGTTAATATTTGTTAACACTTCTTTAAAGTTCGTTTCAATCTTAAAATTTAAAATTAACTAACAGCACTTGTCCTATGTGAAAAAAAGAAATACTTGAAATTGAATTTAATATCGCAATAAAACTTTAATTAACAACAAAAAATTACCCAGATAGAATTTTTAAAAATTTCTTGTTATTATTATTGTTATTACAGATAGTTATTGTGTACTTACTTTGCTTCCAGAGCTAAGGCGAACACACCAGCTGCTTCTGGCGCAGCTGCTGAGGTTCCCGAATGCGTAGTTGTGCACTTTCCATAAAGGTCCGTGGTTGCCTTAGAAAATTAGAGAAAATACCGTAAAAGCATACGTGAAACGGGAATTTGGATTTGATTGTTAATTTTGCGGTGAAATTTTGAAGAAGAAATATCAACATATTTTTTGAAGCTTGTAATTATAATTGCTTTGCGTGGTCAAATTTCATAACAAACGAACGAAGGGCATAGTGATTTATTTTGTAACTTGGAAGATAATTACTTGCAAATAGAAATATTTAGAGTTAATTTATTGGGCATATGTTAGGAGAATCTGTATTTTGTGAGAAGTTTTGACTTGTTTTGGCGTAAAAAGGGTGTTGTGAGAGTAAGAAAAAATCTTTTAATGGCTTTTCGTTACTAAGAGTTGTTATATATCCACCCAATTCTTCAGTTAGCCAGTATATCCATCATAGAGACAAGACGCTGATGTATGGCAGCAAACTCACTCCACGATAGAAATATGGTTAAGTTATACGTATAGACATTCAATTTCCAATGCGCATATTTTGATGTAAGGCAAAAAACATCCATCTATTAGTCCTGAGGAGCATTTTTAGCCTACTTTCCAGATTGGAAATAGGCTTATAGTTTCTTCGTTGTGGCTGTCTGTCCCCCTATTAACATTTGAACCAATAGACCGATTTTCATGACACTTGGTAGAAATCTCTTGCTACTTGGCCAAGCTCCCGAGAATAGTTTATGTTTCGAAGATTGAAAGTCCCGGCTTCGATTCCAGGAACTATTCTTACCATTTGATTTACATGGGAAATCTGAAATCCATCGTGCAGTTTAATTTTCTCTTGCTCATTAAAACATCTTAAAATTGTAATATCGGAGCAGAATTTGAGGAAAGGAATGGAGATTTCAATTTTCATCATAGAATTTAGCTTTTCGGTGGTATTTATTCGAATTTCGCGTAAATACTAGCGTTTTTTCAATTTTTATCACGCATTACGGGAATGTTGCCATTGCAACGACTATTGTTGGACTATGATTCGACATAGTCTAGTATAATACATACACACGTTTTTGCCACACAAATACGCGTGATCAATTTAGTTTTCTGTTCGAATGTATCTGTAATAATTTATAACACTAAATTATGAAATTTGGGAACACAAAGTACAAATCATCCGCGGTGATTTTAAAGATATTAAAGCCAATATAAGTATTAAATAAATAATTATGTGGAAATTAGGCATCATGAGTTACGTTTGGATCATCATGTTCTGTTTTCGCTTGTTGAAAAACTAGGCTTACCTCCCTTCAAATAAGGCAATAGTGATACTGTCGGAGAATCGATCGCTCTCTGGGTCACACGTTTGCGTTGGAAAACGCTAAGAATATTTCAATATCGGTTCAAGAGAAACTAGCCAACTTAAGGACGGGTGACTATTTTTAAATTAAATTTGGTGGCATACCGTTGGACGAATTACCATTTTCGACATTCTTCTTGCCCTAGTTAAGTTTGACTGACATAAAGAACGAAATGAGAGAACGTCTGAGTGCGGTTAAGTAAGAGCTCATGAGTTTTACTGTCATCAATTCCTGTCAGGATAAAGCGACTGTGTGTTTCTCATCTCTCACATTGAAAGCGTTTATCCTGGAAAGGGGGATCGAGGGAGGGAGCTGTGTGTCGCCAATATTTTTTTTGTCTATGTGCCGAGGAATGGAAAAGGTTGGGAAACACCATTATGGGGTGATAACGTCGATCGTTGCATAAAAACTCTTGGCACACAAACAAACAAACAAACTTCAATGATGTAATGTAGTTGAATATTTGTTTTTCTTTTCATCCTTGCCTTCTATACCTCTCTACCCTTCCATTTATTTCTTCCTTCCAACTTCTCTATATTTCTTCCTCCCATATATCATGGCTCTCCTCTCTCTCTCCCTTCCTTTCTCTTTCTCTCTTTCTCCTCTTTTTGCTTCTACTAATTCCTATGCATCCTCTCATTTCATTCTATTCTGTCAGTGCACTCTTTAAAATTAAATCATTGTCCTTGAAAATTCCGTTATCATACAGAACCTTTAAATTGTAATACATGCTTAATGGTTGTAGCTATTACTTACCTCCTATATGTACGTGTAAAAGTATTGTCTTGCAAGATTGCTATATAGTCGAACAAGTAAATGTTAGTGCCCAGGATATTGTTTGTTTACCTCTGTAAACAAATTTAAAAAGCCCTGATTCACATAAAATTTTAATGACCCGAAGCACTTATATTTTTGCAGAATTTTAGGAGTGAAAGTGACGGCGTTAGAGTATAAATTGGCTCGTAAGCTGATTTTATAGTGGATATAAAATGAAAGTCAATCGCGAGAATTGTTTTCTTTTTTAATTTTAATTACCGAAAAGCGTACTTTTATGCTATTTGTTTATGTATTTGTATTCCGAACGGCTAATAAGGGAATCGTGTGTTTCATTCATAAATTAAACGCAAATTGGTAAATCATTAATTCAGGAATTCCGTATTTTATTTCTTTTCGTGATTATATGATCCTTTATTCCCAGAAATAGATGAACTTGGCAGAAGAATTAAAAAAATAAGCGTTGTAGCATTTAAGTGAATGTGAATGCTATTTTACCTCATTCATAAGGATATTGGTGGTGGATGTTGTTATAATAAAAAAATATTAATTGCCATTTTAGAATTCATTAGCCAAAGGGAAGGAGAATTGGCCCACTACTCGCGAATCAGTGGCAGAACTACATACAGCCTTTCGCCCCCCTTGCGAAAAAAACTTTTTGCGCTCCTTCATAATTCGTTATGTTTTATATAATATATAGATATAACTGCAGGGTCTCATAAATATATAGTCCCCCCTTCGGTCGCGGACTCTTAGGTATTATAATTCCGCTACTGTCGCGACATATAAATCCGATATCTAATTGTTCATGGGATCAGTCTCTTCGCGTAACTACTGTAGCGATAACATGAACAAATTCACCTTTATTCAGAATTTAAGGATGATTATATCTTCGTAAATTATAGTTTGTGCTTTGCAATTCGATAGATGAAGTTCAGAGCTTTTTGAGGTTGAGGTTTGAGATTGTAGTCGAGTCCAAGTACTTACTGCAGCCAATCAGATGTATAACTTACAATTAGACAGAGTAGCAAAGCGGAGTTTTGAATAGTCCCTCATTTGATCCTTTCGTTTCATTACTCGTAATCGATTTTTCATGCTTCTTTTCCACGCAGTGCACAAAATAAACGCCTAACGAGGTGACAGTGTTTGTCCGCCCGTCTCCGCATCTTTCATCTCATAAACCACTTAACTGACTTTATAAGATGAGGTATGGCCCATGTTGATCAATTAAAAGATTCCCTTTGGATAATGAGCTAAATACACTTTTGTGTGCTTATTGTTAATGACGAGCGTGAAGCTTACAGGTGGTAACTTATGAGGCATTTCCAGTCATTGGCCTTTCTTCAATGCGATAATTACGGAGTTTTGACGGTGAATTATAAGAGCTATCGGAGAAATTGAGGCATTGAATTATAGTTCACTTTTGTATTCATGAGCGCAATTATTTTTATGCATTATTTACAAATTGCCGAAGGGTGAATTTTTAAACTGCGCATTCCGAAACGAGGCACATTTTTTCCATTCTAGTTCAATGAAGCAGCATTAAAAAAGCAAAGTGACGTACTCTTTGTGGCGGACAAAAAGGGAAACGAGCGTCTCGTTTTATCGGGCGTGACATTTTCTACTCACCACGCCTGTGTTCGGGTCCTTAGCGCCGTTGCTGAAGGTGGATGCCAGCGTGGAAGAGCAGGATTCGTCATAGTGCGCGTTTTGTCCGTCGTTGATGGCTGAGTTGATGGAGACGGTCCACATGGAGGCGGCATAACCGTCGCAATTGCAGTCATCGTCACTGCCTCCGTCACCACTTGCCCACACGTATATGTTGCCGAGTCCGCCTCTTCCCTGCAGAACAATTGGATGGGAAAAATCAAACTCGTGGATGGTTGGAAGAGGAAAACCAACAATTTACAAGAAAGGCCTTTTAATAACCTTTTTTATCTAAAATGTAAGGAGGATATACTTTCGAAGTGGCTACAATTCTTTTAGGAACAACTCACTCGTATAAAAATACGATTGAAAAAGATCGTTTCCGCTTAAGGCTTGGCATATCTTCGAAGAAGTTTAAAAACAAACTTTTATTCTAATTCGGCACGAATTTGAATTTCGTCTTTAAAAAATGAACTGAATTCTCTCATCTATAGTATTTAAATTTTAACTTATTCAAAAATGGAATTTAGCAAAGCCCTGAATTGATTTCCATGCTCTTCTTATGGAGGTAAGAATGAAGAATTGGGACGGGAAAAAATTCCTAAAAGTGAATTCTTTTGGAATTACGGAATCATGCAAAATTTCGGATCTGTAGTCCGTCTAGAAGCCCTTTTGGCTTTTTTATCGTCGTCCTATGTATATAAGAAGCAGCTATTTATGATGGATAATGGCATTTGACAAATCATGACAACCAATTTTGATCGATCAATTACAGAAGCAAAAAGGTTGATCGAAAATGAGCTAAACTAGTTGTGAAGAGTCGTGCGGAAAATATTTTAATTACTTTCGCTCCATTGACAAATTAATTAGCAGGCGGACGGATTAATAGTTAATGAGCATAAATAAATTATTCAGAAATGAACACGCCTCTCAAGATATTCTTAAAACTTAAAACTCAATCTGAAATAGTATTTTATTTTACTAGTTTTGCCAAATGTCTACTAATGCTGTTTAATTTAATGATACCCAATTTTAACTTGACGTCGGAAACTTTAAAATTACCTTTTTCATGTTCTGCACTCAATTTCGAAACGCACGTTGTTGACAGCAATGACAAGGTATACGAGATAAAATATGAAGTTAATTCCAAAGAAAAAGAATAATAATTAAATTGATAGTGGTTAGAGGAATAACGACCGCTAATATTTTTATTTTAAATGTGATATTGCGTTTGTGTATTTTGTAACGGAAAAATATCGCTCAAATGAAATGTGAATAAATTAGAATTCTTAGCTATAATTAAGACATAAGATATTCAGCATGAATATGATGTGAATAAAGTGAAAGGCTCGAAATACTACAATAACAGTGAGTCAAACCGATAAGAAACGTTATTTTATATGCTTTGGCAGTGTTACGATAAATGGAAAAACGACTGGATTCAACCGGAAATTATTGAGCTCGTCTTATGGATAAAAAAATTTAAAAAAACACTTAAAAATACTTATTCTTGAAAGCAATGAACGATGAAACTAAAAATTAGATTTCTAAAAAAAATGATTTAGTAAAACTTAAGCGTCGAACTTAAGGTTGCATGGATCTGAAATATGGGCAGTCACAAAGCTCTCTTTATGCGGACGCGACGGAGAAGAAAATTAACGAGGGAGCATTTAATATAGCCCGAGAAGAAGGAGAATTCGGTCAACATCATTAAAAGAACACGGAAGAAATCCTTGAGACAATTTTGAGAGGGAAGTGGCTCTTTAGGATGGATTTAGAGTAAAGGATGTTCGGAAAGGGGCGAATATATTGTTTAAAAAATAGGGATCCTAATAAATTAAAAGGATAGGGTTGATTGTGAGAACTTCAAAAGAAAGGGTTTCGGGACGGGCATACCTATAAAAGAAGACTTTTTACAATGCTTTGTAATTATTAATAAAAACTCTCGTGTGTCTCACTAAAAATACCGAGTTCTCATCCCCTGCGCGTGTTTGTTCGTGAACTCCTTGTGGAATACTGGAGAGATTTAAAAGAGTTATGCCTCATTATAAAGTTAAGGCCAAGGGCAATGTGTTTAGATTTGAAATATTAGACCTAAGTATATATCACGGATTTGAATCCAGGAGCATCCCTCTCCTCTACAAGAAATACAAAAAGGAATATACACAGGGCATTTTAAATCAGAAGTTCCCAACATTTTTTTATGGAACGACACGGTAGCAGATTTTCGCGGCACATGGACGAAAATTACATGAGGACTATTATTCTTGAGTGGAGGGTCAAGTTACTTTTTCCAACCTTTCTTGCAGATTGATTGATTTGTGTAGCAAAAATGCTTTGGAACTAGCTCATAGCAGTTACTATTGAAAATAATTAACTAAAATACTCGATTTAAATTTAACTGAGGAAATTATCGCGACACACGTTGGGAATCGCTGTTTTAAATTGTAATTTTAAATCAAGATACGAGCGCGGTACTTGTACATTCGTATGAGTGAACAAAAGTGTTTTATATTTGTGGAGGGGAAAATTTGAATACATTCCAAAGTAGTTTGAAAGTACATCTGAACTTTGAAAATTTCTATTTTAATAGCTCTAACAATAGAAATTTGCCGAATTGTCGTCTCTTTTAGTTTGCAGTGGATATGAGCTTGCATTTGTTAATATTTTATCCAAGAAATGAGTGGCATCGAGTTTATGTATGGAATGGTTAACAATTTAAAGAAAATCGGACTTTAATGAAGAGTTTTATTTTTCAGAATCGTAGAAGAATACAATCAAGGTCCCTCATGACGAGGATTATCCAAGCTTTAGTTTTGGGAGGGCAAGGTAGCATATATCTAGAGATGTTATTGTAATCGCGAAAAAAATCGACCTCGAGATTTTGATGGATATACACGTTATAGGTGAGTCCGAGTGCCAAAAAGCGATTTTTACCAAGCCGCATGTCTGTCTGTCTGTGCACGGCTCTAGAGCCTAAATGGTTTAGCGAAATCGAATGACGTTAGTTATTGAAGCATACTATTACGTAGAATACAAACTATGAAGAGACGAACAATATAGCGCAACGACGAAGGGTAGTTTATTCTTGTCAATTTTCACAAAATGTTGATTTATTAAAAAAATGGCTTGAAAGACTTTGATTAAAATTTATTCAGTCATAGAAAATAAAATTATAAATAATATTACATTAGCTATACTTCTAAAAATAACTAACTATATAGCGTCCAGCGACATTATAATATACCTACTAGCGTAATTGCCTGTCAAATATGGCGGGTATGCGCAGATTAAGTATTAAATTTAAGGCACTTCCCATTTTTTCTCCTTTTCTCTATTACTCTCTCCAATCCTCCTCCCTCCCATTCTCCCTCGCTTTCCCCCTCTCTCCTTCTCTGAAAATAGACTTCCTAGTCTCAATCTCAATAAAGAACATTATATATATATATATATATATATATATATATATATATATATATATGTCAACAAGGTGTTGGGATGAGGAAATGAGTTCTCTCTCTGTAGCTGAAGAAGGAGTAGTTCCGAAAGCTTTACGTTTGTGATGTTTCTGTGTTTTTGTGTTATTTTACGTGTGTCGCTTCGACATCCCCGGGGCCTCGCCAACCTGAAGTCGTCTGATTGGTGAGTGCTCACTGGGTTTCCTCATCCCAACACCTTGTTGACATCCATATATTCATTTTACCTTTCCTTTTCCGTAAGTTGTTATATATATATATATATATATTATATATATTATTATATATTATTATTATATTATTATTTTATATATATATATATATATATATATATATATATATATCCCTCTCCCTCCTCGGTCTCCCTCACTCTCTCTCTCCCTTTACCTCTCTCTTTCTATCCCTCACTCTCCCTCTCTAGGAAAATAGACTTCCTAGTCTCAATTTCGCCGCCCTAATAAAAACCATTATCTATCTATCTCTCCCTCCTTCTCTGGGAATTTCTCCTGGCTTTTTAAATTCAGACCCTGAGGATTGGCAGCAAAGAGAAGATTTCTAGAAAGGTCTTCAAATAGTTCGAGAACTTCCTGTTGTTAATGACAATGTAGAGAGGGGAGTAGGTCTTATCGGAGAATATAGTGGGAATTTAACAAGAGATTAAGAAAAGCTTCAGTTCTTCCTTCAGGTGGTACAAAACGTTAGAAAGAGGCTGCCTGGTTGCAACAAGAAAACAATTAGCGATTTTTTGAAATAGAAAAGCGGGAAAGATAAAAAACTTAATATTTGTTACAAATTTTAAATTCTTAAATGTTTCATTAAAATAAATTTAAAGCGATGCATATTCTTTTTATACTCATTTGTTTATTTTCTATGATCACAGCCTATTTGTAATTTCCTAGGCTAAGTTAAGGACGTAATGCCGTTGAAATAAGAATAACACGCTTTTCTTACGCACATGAGATTCACCGCACTCTTTTTAATTGAGGGAAAAATCTGTTGAAATGTCATTTTTCAATCATTAGCTAATGACTAAAGTATTTAAGGGTAGAGAGAGCAAACACTGCTCCCAAGCTTCCTGAAATAGATTTTATGATACCCAGAAAAATATTTGGTCGATATGGCCGATTTTCCAAGTATTTAGGGACCTTAATCCACTCATATGGTGGAAAAACTTCAGATACTATATTTTTATAAGTAGTGTGTGTATTATCTGAAAAAATTATCATACTTCCATAGTTTGATGCCCCAGCCTGCTAAATTAACAGATATACCCTTATTTCTCTGACCAAACATTCAAGAGCCAGGAAAGCGATCTAATTGTTGTGCCAATTGGACAAAAGTAATTTGGATATTAAGGATCCTGTTCCCAACATTTCCTATAACAGGCGTTTTAATAATAATAGAATAGAAAGTGTTATTACAATTTTAATGTCGTGCATGTCGTCTCCTATGCTTTTACATGTGTTGCCTATTTTAAGACGAGCGCTAAACTTCAAACTGCGTCGTGATGCAAAGTAATGTGACTTGGTCAATACAATCTTTTGTATTATATTGGAGAAAAAACGTGTAATTTATCCTCAGAAAACCATTTTCTTACTCCCATATTTTTTTCCCTAGCTACCAAAATAAACAGACCGCCCCTTTTTTAGAAATTACCAAATTTTTGGGACCCTGGGTCCACCCCTAAATATTATCCAATTGAGGCAAAACGTCACAAACAATCTTTTTATATATAGGAACACCGAATAAGAGAGTGGGAGAGATACTTTTACAAAATCCATATTTATGGACCGCCCTAATATTTATATTTGGATGAGATATACGACAGGCATTTAGATTTGGGGAGAGTGGGACGAGCTGTTAAACTTTCTTTGCAGAGCTTGTCATCGTATAAAAATGCTTCTAAAAACTGAAAAAATAATAAACATTAACATTGTGGCTCATTTCTAGTTTTGTTTTTGTACGGTATACAAAATGCACCTCGAATCACTAACTCGTAACAAAATATTTCCGGGTTAACTCTTTTTTGGATACTAGCAGCCCGTTGCAGCTACGCTTGCAATTAATATGTATTGATCTTACCACATCATCCTAGTGGAAACATCGAAAATCCCGTGTAAACTTATAGGAAAATATAATCGTTTCTCGGAGTCGGATCCGGGACTTTTTCCAAGATGTTTGATTTTTCTAGAGACCACCTCATGAGGGTTTAACAATTATGAAATTTTCAGTTCTTAATTCCGTTGTGAAATGTCCAAAAATACCGTGACAGACAGACGGACACTTGAGAATTATTATAAAAGGATAGGTTAAAATAATTAACCGACGCCAATCACTTTATGCCCGCTCGCATCCTGCGTCGTGAGTTGCTACATTTTCGTGTAACGGCGTAGTACATTTCAGAAATTCAAAAATTCAGGAGGATTTCGAGTTGTGGATAGTGGGAGAGCGAGACATTTTGGGAAAAAAACTTTTAATTTAAATGCGTGACAGAATCAATTTATATGTTAAACCTCTTGACGAGTTGAGTAAGTTCGTAAAGCGCCAGCTTGCCAGCTTCAGAGGACGGGGCAGGAGTGAAGTCAATAATTCTCTTAGTAAACAACACTTCACCTGTTTATTCCATTTCCATGGCAGCCTAATCAAATGCGGAACTCCCTAATATCCTCTTCGCTTTCCTCGAAATTTCGAAAAATTTTAAAGGGCAGATTACATTGGATCGTCGGTGCACGGGATATCGAAACTTGTATTTTTTTTACATTGCCTGATGGCGTAGTTGGAAAGGAAGGTTTTAATTGGGGTTGGGAGAGAAATTTAATAGGTAAGTGGCAGTGCCAAGTTGGGAGGGAACCGAGGGGAGTTGCCGTTTGTTCAGCAGTCCAAGTTCAATTAAATCGACGGATAATTTTCATGGGGTTGTGATTCAACGAACATTTCTCGATAATAATTTGAATACGATTTTTGGTTAATCGAAAAATTTAATCGACTTTCCGTAAAAACGACTAGAATCGGAATCAAGTACGCATCATTGTTAATCGAATAGAATTAATGCAGTTTCTGCGACAAAACATTTCATTCCCTCGTAATCACGAATTGTGATGAAAATCTCGTTGTAAATACGATTTGTTGATTTTCTTCTGTAGTAAAATAGATAAAATTTCAAAAGCAACTTACTGGCACTCCTCCTCTTATGCCATGTTGGTTTTATTAATGATTGACTCTCGAAATAACTTCCGATGTAAGATTCATATTTTGTTGTTGATAAAAGTTAACACGAAAGTTATTGCATCTACAGAATAGTTTAATTTAACTTTATAATTGTTTGCATTTTTTAAAAACCATGCTGCCGTAGATAACGCATTATTATTTTTCAATTGTTTGTTTATATGGAATTTCTGGCTAATCAACCTCTTGGATTATTATAACCATTACTCATTCCACAAAGAAACGCACATTCAAGGGAGGAGGGAAACCCGTGCCGGCATTAGCATACTCTTTACGAAGAGCACCAAGGGGGCCAACTGCTTAGCGTCCCTTCCGATGGACGGAGCGCTGACTTGTGCGGTCTCCTTAAATCACACAAGTAGGGGACGGGAGGATCCCAGGTTGAAAAATCCGATCTCCGCCGGACTCGAACCTGCGTGGGAGGCCAATGCTCTAACCACTCCGCCACCGCCACCCCTTTATTTTTCAATGTCACGAAAAACCAGCTTAACTCTTCATGAAGTCGTGGGTTGCCATCTTAAAGATTTTGCATTGGATCCCATTGGGAACTAATAATAAAAAACACCGAAAACATGAAGTTTCAATTGTTTCTTATTGTATATTTTTTGGATGCAATAATTGACTAATGTCGTTTTCGAGTAACAATATATCTGCCATAAACTTTTAAAACATTCCTCTCTGGCGTGCCAATGGCATCGCCACTGCCTTATTAAGAATTTATGTGACGATTTTGATTTATTTTCTCTTATAATCAACAGCACATTTTCATTGAAAATTATCTTCTTACCAGTTTCATGTCATATCAGTTTTGAAGCATAGTTAAGTCAATGTAATAAATCGAGTGTTATTTTACTCGCCGTCCTCTTTTAGAAGTTCCTCGGTTACGGATCCCCTAAAGCAGTGATTCTCAACGGGGGCCATATGGCCCACCAGGGGGCCACAGCCTGTTTCTGAGGGGCCATGAGTAAAATATCTAAATTGGGGGGCCACCAAAACTTCTTTGTGGGCCACGAAAAGTTCAACTCTCTGTGAAAGTTGTCTTAAGTCAATGCTAATAACGCGTACTAATAACAATACTAATGACGCGTACTATTCATTGTATTCTGATTCAAATGTGCATGTTTAGACTGACGTAACAATTGGAATTGAAATGCCATGAAAATGGACAAATGTATTCCACTATACATAAATACTTTCTTATCTTCATTATAGTTAGGAAATAACTACACTGTACTCCAACTGTTAGCCCACAATTACGTGACTGAGAAAACTCTCCCCTACCTCTTCCTTTCCTCCCCTCCACGCCGTAGCTACAAAATGTTATTCTTACGCTTTCATTCAGCGGATTTTACCTGAATACGACAGCTATTAATTTGAAATATGCTTTTTTAATATAAGACAGAACACATTCATCAACGTTGTAAACAGGGAGAGTGAATGCCGAAAGATTGAAGAAAAAGAGTGGAATGCAAAGACATTACAGTGCCTGTTTAACTGAAGGTATTCACTTGATATATTTATATATGTTCTATATATCAGTCATTAACTGCTGATACATTCCGATAACCAGCAATTTTATTTTTGTCAAAATTAACGGGGCTTTACAGAAAACAAAAACATCTGTTCATGAAGCCGCTCTTGGAAATTCACCATAGCATACCAAAGCAATTGTTTGTTTGAAATAAAATAAGGCAATGAATTTAATTATTATAAATAATAAGTTCAGTCAAGTGTTCATCTTACACTTTCTGAACCATTTTCAAATTTGTTTTCAATGGCGAACCAAGGAAATATTATCATGCATTTGTTAATTCTTATTACGATTTTAATTAAATATTGCTTACCGTACTTTCAGTTTCTCTTAGTTATTTTTACTAACTGTAAGTTGTGGTTTAAAATAAATATATTTGGATAAAATTATTAATATTAAAAATTATCGCTTTTATATTTAGAATTAGTGGGGATTTGCATAAAACAAAGACATCTGTTCGTGAAGCCATTCTCAGAAAATTCAGGCATTTAATTTAAACAGTTGAACATTGATTGTTAGAGGAATACTCTAATCAGACGATGCCATACTGGAATTTATGTATTTGGTGAGTAGCTGTTTTGGCTGCTAATCTTGCCGAAATTATTTCTTCTGTAACTCCAAACTCTTTACTGTTATGATGACGGTCTGCGGCCATTTATTTCCTGGTTTTATCTACTTAAATTCTATTTATAAGTCTATAGTAATAAATTTGTATTGTTGTTAAATATTTCTTCATTTTGATTTGTTTTTAATTTTTTAATATCAGATTACCCATGGCTAATATTGCGATGAAAAAATGCAGACAATATTCCATTGAGTACCTTGCCAATGGTTTTATTCCATCACCACAGGACAGAACTATGCCAATGTGTTTTTTGCATACACTGCGTGGTTCACCGTCAACATTTGGTTGGAAAAAACTTGCGAGGACGTTTGCATGATGCCCTTGCTATTGTAATAAAGCTGTCAACTTTATCAAAACAAGTGCACTTCAAGATCGTCTTTTCCGAGAACTTTGTGGGGAAAATTAAGACGATTTTGAACGCCTACTAATGCATACAGAGGTCCGATGATTATCAAAAGGTAATTGTCTTCGGCGTTTTGCTGAACTTTGGGACAGTGTTGTATCATTTCTAAGTGATAAGCAGCTTGGAGAACAGATCGTTGCTGCTAAATGTGACATTTTATCTATCTGATATATTTGAAAAGCTGAATTTGTAGAACAAACAGTTACAAGGAAAGAACTGTAATCTTATATCTTGCAAAGAGGCAATTACTGCTTTCCTTGGAAAACTCAAGTTATTTTGGAGTAATATTGGACGTCGTGAGTTCATACAATTTCCATCACTGGTCACTCTTGACATAGAAATTCATGATTATGATATTGCTGTATATGTTCAGCATTTGAAGAATTTGTACAGTGATATGCAATGTCGGTTCAGCGACCTGCTAGAGATGAATATTCCAGATTGGGTGATGAATCCGTTTGGTGTAAATGCGGTTGATGTTGACATCACATTACAAGAATATCTGGTTGAGTTGCAGAGTGATATAACAGCTCAAGCTAGATTCAAAAACGGCAAACAGAATTTCTGGATAAGTAGTGAAATTGCAAATAAGTTTCCACAACTCTGGGAGAAGGCAAAGTTGTTTTTTATCGGATTTCCCACTTCTTATTTGGTTGAATCTGCGTTTAGTCGAGTTCTTCATCTGCAATCCAAAACTCGTAACCGTCTTGATATTGTAAAGAGAGGTGATCTTCGATTATCTCTAACATTGCTGCAACCAGAAATTCAAAAGCTTGCTAGTTTTCATCAACCGCAAGGATCTCACTAAATAAAGAGATTATAATATTATGGAAATATTTTTTGTTAGGAGCATATTTCATATGTATATTATAAATAAACAATATGTATATTATAAACAGGGATTATTTTTTATAAATAAACAGTGCGGTTGATAAAGTATCTTTTTCACCAACTAACGGCGACTATGTGGGGTGGGGGCCACAGAGGTAAATGAAAATTTGAAGTGGGCCACGAGCAAAAAAAGGTTGAGAAACACTGCCCTAAAGGATCTTCTCCGAATAGAGAAGAACGTTAATCGAATTTGCTACCGATTGGCCCGGTCTAGTTCAAAGTCATTTTTATCAGAAGAATAAAAAGAAAAATTGGATCGCTGATTTGGACAGCCTGACAAAATAAATTGGGGTGACCAAGAATGAGAGTAGGGATTGCTGAGCTCAGCCCTGGATATCTTACGCAATTAAAAACGACTCTTTTGGTCTAATAAAACTATTAATCAGATGATGTAATTATCCCATGTCTTATATCCTGCAGCACTTTTGGAAATAGATGACGGATGTCTTCGGCGAAATTTAATTAGTTTCTCTTTAGATTAAAAATTATTCGGTCAAAGCGAACATTTATGGAAGTAATGATTTTTTGGGTCAAATTTGGATATTTATTTCATTTTGACCGAAACATAATTGTTTTGAGGTGCTAAGCTTTTATCAAAAGTCACGAAAGAAAAATAAGATAAGAGTTCATATTAAGTTGAAGTGTGTATTGGACCTTTTGCAATTTGAGTCCAAGTTAAGTTTAGGCATGTAACGGACATTTTGAATTAGAGAGTAGTGAATGTTAGCAAGGAAATGACTTTTAGTAAAAAATGTTAGATAACGCAATGAAAAGTTTCGGTCAAGATCTTAAGTAGATTGTTAAACTTATTTTGAAAAATATTCTTTAATATAAATTTTTCGGAGTAGGTATTGTTTATCTCTCTGGAATTAATTTGAATGAGATTAATCAAAATAAAGTTTTGCGTAAAGTTGCAAACTTGCCCTTTTTTACGAAAATTACAAAAAACTAAACTCTGAATTTCGATAAAACGATGCAATCCATTAATAACTGGAATCGACGACATATACTAAAATATTAAAAATTAATATGCTATTTTTCTATCTTTTGGTTGCCACGAGCATGAAAATCATAATCAAATTAATTTAATATTGATCTTAGCTCTGTTTATAGATTACCACTATTTCAGCGATATTTTATCAAAATATATTCAGGTTTTATTAAATTTACGGCGAATAAATTTATGTTCCGCACTCCGCATCAAGTGCGATCGATTGGAATACTTCGCCATCACGTCAGATAGCAGAAAATGCGGAATGATTTGGGCGTGGCCGAGCCGTCGGCGCGAAAAAAATTCGAAACTTCATAAAATCAAATTCGCGCGGATTTTTTAATCCAATCATTCTCTTCTGCCAAAGTCGCCAGAAGGCTAGCGAGATAATGGATTAACTCTCGGGTAATTTCGTATTCTCAGGAGCAGAAAAAAAGCTGTTTAGAGATTGAAAAAGTTTCGGGAAACGGTCGCCACGAATGAGATGGGGTTTGAATCAAAAGGATTTCCATTTACTCTCTTTTCACATCCTCTCTTTCGTTGGCTGACATAAGAGTGGTTCCACTAGTCATTCGGATACACCATTGACCTTTAGAGTGACCCGCGGAGATGGTGGAGACTGTTGGAGCCACGGAGAGAGGGGAGAATGGCTCTGTATTGCGGGAGAGGGCGTAGTTGGGTGATGGGGATTTAAAATACGTTCGCTATGCATATCTACGGAAAGTCCGGCCATCAATAACGTCTGATTGTCCTCCCGTTTATTTTTTTCCCTGCGTGCGACCCCTGGAGTCTGCTTTTCAACGGAAGATGGGATGCGCTTCGGAAAAGGGAAGGTCGCAGAAAACAAAAGAGAGCTTTGCCTAATATGGGAAATACGAGGAGGGGATGAATAGGGTTGCGTAAATTGTTTTTATTTCGTTTGAAATTGCGCCGTCTGCATCTCTCGACCTTTTCCGCCATGTTTTATTTGCAAGATAAGGGAGACATGACGGACTGATCCTCGTACAATGCCAGAAATTCGACACGTATTTTTCGTATTCATTTTATAGCTATCAGAATTTAACGGTAAATACAAGTGACATTCTTGTAGGTGATTGTGTTGCTGGAAGAGCATAACACCGACGTTTTTATATCTATATATCTATCTGTATGAAACGAGAAAAATTCGTTTCAATTCTTTGCATTCCACCTAATGCTCAGTATTGTGGGTCTTTTTCTTTAGAATGAAAAGTATTATTATATTGAATTGGCCGAATAGAGATTCTGAATGTCGATCACGAACTCGGGATATTTTTGCATCATTGGTTTTGGAAACGATAACCGAGTACCCACCTGCCTTTTCGTCTAATTTAGAATTCTAAGAGTTGCGTCTTTTTGGCCTGCGCAAGCTCTTTTCTCGAAACGCATTTTTTTATCCTAATTAGACCTGCGCTCGTTTTTTACTCCAGCCGTGTCGTGCATTAACGCTGGCTCAGCGTATCTCCGATGCCGCTTCTCATTTGGCAACGGCAGCAGAAACTCGCGATGCTGCACAAGTAGATAACGGACAGAATAGACGGCCACCGACCGGTTCATAAAAAATTGCAGCTAGTTCGTTTAATTTACTTCGTTACGGGACTCGATTGCCCTGATGAACTGCATCGGTTCGCTCTGGAAACGTAAATAAACTCGCATTTATTTATGCGTTTACTTTTCGAATCTGTGAAGACGTGCCTTACACGGTCGTGTACGTATTAAATGGATCAAGTCGATTTTCGCTTTTTGGACGCTCTTGTTTATGTCCGTGAACGTGAAGGAAGACACGTTCGGTGATTAAAACATCCCTTGGAATTTCACTCGGAGAAGTGCTGTATTGATTTATCTTCAATTCGGAATATCTTAAATATCTAACTTAAAAACAATATGAGATATATGTAATTTATTTAGCCGTAAACTAGATTACATTTACCCATTGGGAATTTATCGATCGTTGGTTTTTGTTGAGACTCTTGTGGCTGAAATGTTGATGATGCCCGTGTATTATATGCGATGTGACTTATAAAGATCAGCTCGGGAATCCATTTCGATGGATTTTTTCATTATTTGTAATAAAAACAAAGCTTTGGGGCTCTATAAATAAAAATATTATTTATCGGATAAAATAATGTAAAATAATAAATGATAATAAATAAAAACAGACGAGCACGCATTCTCTTCGAACGAGGTCTTTATTTTTTTTGTGGAATGTTAATGTTTTCTCGTTTCCAACGGCGTGTGGTTTCGAGAAACAGCAGGCGAAAGATGGTAAATTCGGCAAAAACATTCTCGGGGGATGGGAGAGGGGGTTGGGGACGCTGCGGACGATTTTCGTGACGTGGATGGTCAGCTTTAAAGGCGCCCGTATTCCGCGTTCTCTCCCAACGTACAGGATTCTGGAGGCCTTTTCATCTAATTTTTTTGTTTCGGTCGCCCACGGTCGCCACCGTTACGGCTGCAACGACGCCGCAGCAAAAAAATCATGAGAGTAACGGCCATATTATATTCCCCTGATCCGTTTTGTTGAACCCGCCGAGGTGCCGAAAAAGGGGATATCTAAGCGATAAATTTGACTGCGGTTCAAGAGCCGGGGATAATTTTAAATTGCGTATAAAGCGTTTTTTTATTCTCCAATTGGTCCACTTGAATTCAAAAACAGTTCGTATTTGTGTTTGCAAATATCTGTTTGTATACTTGGCCTCATAATTAGTAGGCTTAACTCTGAGGACAATACAAGTTATGTTTCTCTAGTACTTTAACGTTTTCTTTCATGCAGTTGGCTTTGTTTTTGTAAAAATGATAATATGATATTTTTGCGTTGCTGTAATACAAAATATCCCAGAAAATATGTGCAGTTTAATGTGTTTCACTTGCGTTTGATGAAATCGCGGAAGTTTTCGTTTAAATGCCTTTATTTGGAAAACAAATATTCAGTAACCTAAATTTTTGAAAGGATTTTGTTTACTTAGGCGCTTTGTAATAGAAAAGGTTGGATATAATGATTACCTTCAAAAATCATCATTTTCTCAACAAGACGTGCTAAAAGAGCTACAGCTAAATCCGTCATGGTGGTGATTTCGACAAAGTTCGGCGTACGGATGATGAGAGGCACGATGTGAATACTAATGGTGGAAGGTTGGTTTATTCCACGCTTTTAACGTTAATGATTGAGTATATTTCGCTGAAAAAGGCCAGACTAAGTAAAATTTGCGACAACTGCATAATGATGCTTGCCTATCCTAATATAATAATAATATAGTTAAACCACCATGATCATCGTCCAGTCATCAAATACTTTATTTTTGACAGTTTAAAAATTGCATTGATGGGTTTAAAAATAGATGAGTCGTTTTACAATTTTTGCTACTTCACTTATAAAGGTGCACTTTTCACACTTAAATTTGAAAGGTATTTAAGTAAGTGGTCTTTAAGTATCTCACCTATCAAATAACTTACGTAAGGCCCGTTAAATTAACATTTATGGTTGGGGATAAAGTAGATGTTAGAGCGAAATGAGAGGACAATTTTTAGAAACAAAATCAGCAAACAAAGCACTCGTCACTTTGGGAACATTAATAATGGAGACGTTTGAACGTCTAGATATATTTATTATTAAATATCTTCATAGCAAGGCTTTTATTTACATTTGCTTGTTAACGCAAACAACCGCCTTTTACTACGGTGTATATAGTTTCTCATTCCGCATTCTTATCATACTTCGTGAACATGGATATTTTCATCAGAAGAGTTTTCATCTTCCTCGAATAAAAAAGCGGAAACGTGCTTTCCTTACCCACAATTACTTCAAGGAGAGACTAGGTAAGAAACATTTACTCCCAGGCGTGATCAATAAGAGAAAGAAAAGGGCTTCGTGAAAAAGAAAGATTTGGGTTGAAAATAACAGAGGCAGTGCCTCCCTTCGGACGACCCCCGTATTAGCAGCTCCTAATTGGAGTCATCGGAGGTATGGTAGGAGGTCGCGAGGTAATTACAGGGTCTCGAGAGCCTAATTCTGAAGCAAGCATTTGCGCTTTTCCAGTACTATCCATTTCAAGAGATCCAGAAGAAAGGTTTATTTAAGACTCCTTAACGAATACTATAATTTATGGATCCTAAAATTATCCTTAACATTGGATACTATTCTCGGGGGTATAACAAATTATTTGTCCGCCGGAAGTAATCGTGGCGATCTCATAACTCTATGGTGGCAATAATTACACCGGATGTAGTTATTAACAAACAAAATGAAAATTTACTGTGCACCTCAGACGGATAATTTTGGGCAGAGAAAGGTCCCGTTTTTTGCCTTAATATTGTACCGTGTTGCTGAAATTTTAATATTTGCCGCGTCGTTTTAATTGCCATTATTATATAACGCTACAGGATATGAGTTCGCCGAAAGTATGCTCTTTACTGCAACAGACAGGTGTGTACAGCATGCGTTTTTATGCAATGATCAGCTGTTTAGTTACCTTCAGCATAAACCTCGTAAAATTCAATTCCGGTTCATGTGTTTGAAAATATGTAAAATTCAAAATTAATTAGAGAAATTAAAGAAACTTAAAAATATATCATTCGTTGCTAATTTATTATTGTCAAAAGGGGATTTTTCTATTTTGGTCTATTTCTCTTTATTAATAGGCTGCCACTTGGAGATAAAATAAGTTATTGTAAAATAAGTAATTTTAAATTGGCGAAACATTTTCTAAAATATTATTTTAAATTATTTCAAGATATTTATTATTTACCTGATTAAATGAAACAGCTTTGAGATGAACCATTGTTCGTTTGACTAGATCCAGTTTTAATTACGTTTAACTAGTTGTTTATGAAATTTTCTCTGAAACGACTACACTTGCTGATGATGGTTAATTACGAATTATTGTCTTCTTAGTGAAATATAAATATATAAAATCAAAAAAGTACTTTAGATATAGTTTGGTATGCAATTTTGGATGGCGCGATAGTAATTTTTTTCCTAGTCATCATCTCAAATTCGAAAAAGATTTATCTACCTAATTAACGTTGTATCTGAAATGAAAATTTTAAATTATAAAGCTTTAATAGTTATGAAAATTTCGTTCTTCATTTTAATGGGATAGTAGAGAATAATAAACACCGATTTTTTCATTTATCCAGAGTACATATTCGTCGCAGCTGTCAATGCCCTTACGTTGAATCGGCGAAGTTTATGAAATCAGCTTATCTGTTGAAGCTTAACTCAATTTCTGGTGCCAACTGTGATTTGATAATCTTCGGTAACTCTCTTTTCAAGACGATCGAGGTCATGGATCTACATCTGCATAATACCCTACAATTTACTGGACAGGTGGATGGCAGATTGCACGCTGTTGTGATCTCTAATCGTTTTAGGAAAAAATATCCTCGATATCGTTCCGTCCTACAGTCAAGCTCACGAATGTCCAGGGAACAAAACCTTAAATGTACGTTTTTTGTAGAACTGAAGTATTTATTTACATTTCGCATGTTATAGCGACTAATAGAAACACGATTATATATTGATTAACAGCAATAAAATTACTAAATGTAAATATTTCACCCCGTAGAAAATAGCCAGGACGTTACTATTTAGAAGCGATATACATTTACAGTTTAGTTACTTCTTATTTCCCCTGGTCAAGGCCCAAATGTGAAAAATCCAGAGAACCTGACCTAAACGATTTCTTGCGATAAACGAATTGTCTTCCTGAAAACATTTCAAATCTTGACTATGAAAAGGAAATATCGAACCGATATAGTTCCATTTAAACGGCTAACCCTGTAGTATTATGCCTCACTCGGCACTGTCTCTTACATCCATTTCCTTTGAAATCCCAAATTGCTTTGACCTTGTTTCTTTATTATTAAACGGAAGACGTTCCCCGTCTTCTCCTCGAGTTTTTTCATTTCTCCCTCTATGTCTTTCGGTTTCCTGTCCTTTTGAAAAAAAAATTCCATGCCTTCTACTTGGTCTCCTTTTCCTCCCGTTGTTGCCAAGATCAAAGCGTTACTCAGGTCGCGCTTAGCTTTCAAAATTAAGTTACTACCGTCAATAAGTATGCATTACATGGAAGCACTTACACCTTATGACGGAGTTCGTTTCAATTCTCATTGTGTGCACCCCAACTCGCCTCCTCCACCTCTCCGATCTCTGGAACACTCAGCAACCGAAAACAAATTCTTCCCTCCGTGTCGCACAAATGTCAAATTCCTCCATTTTGTTTTCTTCAGTCACAGGGTCTCATATTTTCCTTGGCCTGCGTGCTCTTATCCCCATTTCGAAGTCTACGTTTTCCTTACTTGGTGTATTTAAGTATTTAGGAACTTTTCCTTATTTGTCTTTTCCTCCAAGATCCGCGCCATCTGCAGGCAAAGGCGCCTTTGATATAATTCTCGCTGACAATTTTCTCGTGTAGAAAAGAGGGAGAGAGGAAGATCAAAGGAGAAAGCGAGAGAAATAAAACGAAATAGACTTGCTATCTCTGAAAAAATATCGAGTTAATCCGTCAATATTTCTAAATGTTTTCCCCAAGATATGGATAGGTTATCTTTAAATGCAATTTTTCACTCTTAAAAATATCGCGATAATCCGTCGATAGTTTTAAAAGTTACTCTTTCAACGATATAAATATCTTTAAATGCAATTTTTCACTCTTAAAAATATCGCGATAATCCGTCGATAGTTTTAAAAGTTACTTTTTCAACGATATAAATATCTTTAAATGCAATTTTTTCATAAATATATTGGGGTAATCCGTCGATAGTTTTAAAAGTTATTCTTTTCAAAGATATAGATAAAATATCTTTAAATGCAATTTTTCACTTTATAGCTGCCGTCGAATTAATTCAATACGATTCTTGGGATTTAATTTCTTAGCTTTTATTATGAGAATTAATTTGAAGGAGAGAGAAATATTTTATTCCCCATTTATAAATTGCCAATTAACATTTTGTTTTCCCTTCTCTCTATCTCTCCATTCTCTCGAAATTTTAAAGACTCCTATCCTCCAATGATTTGGAAAATCCTAATTTCACAGAACAGAGCTCAGCGGTTTCATCCTATTGTTTGGAAGATGAAAGCTCTTTCGAAATTGAATTTTCACGGATTCGCTTGAAATAACGAAATAATGATAGGATTTAGGTTCTGCAGATGCTTTCAGATTGAATGGGTTCAGTTGATCTTTGAATCATTATTCGTCCATGTGGATAAGCGCATTATAAAAAAAACTGTCATACGAAACATTTATTATTATTTTGCGAAAATTTTAAATTAACCATCGTTGTAAAAAATCAGGCGAAAAACAATGTTTTTGTAGGCCAAATCGAAATATATTGCGGAGAATTTTTCATTACGCTAATGGAATTTTGTGCGAAGTCTTATAATTGCTTTTGCTCTGAAAATAAGCTCTCCTTGAAACATATTTCCCATAGTAAAACTTTTCTCGTAAATTATGGAAATGTAAAATTAGCAATTGTCGAAAATCAAATCGGGTTAAAAAGCAATAATTTTGTGATAGCTTTGGTACTATATATTACGCATAATATTTAATAAAGCTAATAAAATTTTCTATAAAGTCTAAAATTTGATTTTTTCCATAAAAATATGCTATTTTTCCTTTTCCTTCTGATGAATTTGCGGAAATAAGAATCACTAGTATTATATAGTTCCGAAGAAGTAGCCTCAGTATTCTTTGTTTTTTGTAGAAGCCTGTTCGAAAAAATTGAAAAAATTCCAATTGTTGCGCATACTTTCTTCATAAATAAGAATAATCCTATTAGTCGGACTACTCTGTCACATTCTGAAATCAAGCTTCGTACTTTTTTTCGATTCAAAAGTTTTTCGTTGTCATCGCGGTAGTATTGACGAGAATTTATTCTGACATTTTATCTCCGCCCGAATGACATTTTGGCGCGTTAAAATTCCTCTTCTATAGAAATCCAATCCTTTAAAACGGCGAGATGCGTAACTTAACTTAACGGCCACTCGCATCAAGTCGACCATCTCGGCTCGCGGGGTTCAATTTATGTGACCATCACTAGACATAAAAAAGTGAATTCGCCATTCCATTAAGCGAACGGAGAATTGGCTGAAAAAAGACGGGAGGGCATTAGATCCGTCTCAGAAGTCACACACCAAGAATACAATTGGATTAGTGGATTTAAAAGTGATGGCGAGCCGGTTCGCCCACGCACTTGATTGCCCAGTGAGGAGTGAGCGGGAGAGGGCGGAGGGTGGCGAGAGAGAAAGATGGAGGCGCTTGGAACCAACTTGGTCTCTGCCTGTCCTGCTCCTTTTCCGCATTAAAGGCTCATCCTAGCTAATGGAATATGGAGCCACCCCATTCGCACAAGAGAGAGAGAGAGAGAGAGAGAGAGAGAAGACTATTTCGACCAGAGGAATAATCGTTTTTCGGTTGACCTCTCACCTTTTGCTTTTATTTTTTAAAGCTATAAGAGCATCGCGCACTCTGTTTCCTGGTTATCCCTCACGGAAAGCTTTGATAAATGTTTTTCCTCGTGTTACGGGAAGGAAGTGGAAGGATATGGGATATGGCTTTCGTCGAAATTATCGGGTAATAACGGTCGAGGCACTTACGGTGCTAAGGAAAAGGCCCCAAAACAATCGGGAGATTCGCGAATGGTGGGATTATTCTGATAAGCTATCACGTTATCGTAATGGTCATTGTTATCTGAACGTCGAGTCTTGATTAATTTAGACCCGATCCTTACTATAAGAAGTTTCCTACTTCCTTGACACTTGAAGTAAGGAAAAAATGATGAATCAGATATTAAGAATGGGTTTTTTATTTTAGCAACGTAAACAAAACTAAAATTTACCGTAGCAACGGACTAGTGTTGATAGTTAATAAGGGTTTTTAAAAATTCTACTAAAAGACAAATGGATGAACGGACGGACTCTAAAATCAATTGAGTGTATGTCTTTTACCAGCCAAAATTATTCTGAAAATTTGGTTTCTCTAACTTGAATAGTGTAGAAATAGTTCACCGGACACGGAAGTGTGACGGACGGACTGACGGAAAAAAACCTCTAGAAACTGTTATTTCAAATTTAGACCAGATTACGCTGATTTAAATTATAATAGAAAGGAAATTTCTTACGTTTTAACCTTGAGCGTACTCCGATTACTGGAATACAGCACGATCGATATTTTTATTCGATGCATCAAACCGCAAGACGGCGAGAGGCAAACAGAATTGAACTCTACTTTTTATGCTGCGTGCAAATGTGAGAATGATTAATACCCAACCACAGACGCAGTGTATCGTACGAACGATTCGCATGACCAATGGACTAAAATGGAGCAAAAATTGTCTCAGGAATAACATTTCGCGTTGTTAAAAATAGGGAAAATATGCAAATGTGTAATTATATACGAATGTAAATGTAATTTATTAGTAAAAATCCTGTACTTGACCGGGAATCGAACCCGGGTCTCCCCATTTGCCGGATAGGTGCTTTAAACAACTAAGCTATGAAGCCAGCATGATTCTCCATTCTCGAATTGGGGTATTTATGGTGAAGAAGGGCTAACAGAGTAGTAAACCTCCAACACTAAGCGTCCTCACTGAGGCATCGCGGAAAAACCCCTACTTTAACTCAAGAAAGTGAGTTGGCTTCATCTAATAAGAATATTCCCGGTCAAGTACAGGATTTTTTCTCCTTCTCAAATTTCAAAATTCAATTTCAGATTTATGCCCGCATGCATATTAAGTCATCTCAACACCTTTGTTTCTTAATTTATTAGTTTTTACTGGGAAGAAAACAATAATTCGTTCTCTTGGAATGTACGTAAATCCAAAGGTCGAGTTACGCCCCAACTCTAATCTAGTTTAGGGGTAATATTTATGGCATATTGTATAAAATATAGCGTTAATCTCGCACACAAATCATGTATAATACATACGCGGACATCTTATAAAAATAGCATACTTGCCTTTAAATAGCCTAATCAAGATAACTCACACAGACGCCTATGATTCATTTTTGGGGTATGTGTTTTTAGTGCATGTGATTCATTTTCCATATGAAATGCCATTCAACATTGTTTAACTATTCTAGATATCGCTTTACCCTTTTTATCATGCTTAAATAAAAGTATTATTTTATTTCTTTCGAAGGCTATCTAATGAGTTTGGTATTTGAATAGCGTCGGTAGTGTAATCTTTAAAAACATTATTTTGCCATATAGCGTCATAGAGTTGTTCATATCAGGGTATATGAAGAGCGATACCGCATGCATGGAATGAAATATAATTAATTACGCAACTTGAAACTAGACTTTAATTTTTTGCAAGTCGTAAATATTACCTGCCGACATTTACATAAAACGTTTTTACAAATGTAGTTTTTATACAAATCTTCTTTAAATGATTTCAATTTTTCTTGAAATGTTTTTATTAGTTGAACATGAAAAATCAAAACATTTTATTTTATCGTAAAATAAATGTCAAGAGATTTCATCGCTAAATTTATAATTATTTCTTAAGCTGGTTGGTATTATAATGTTTTAGATTAAAAATGAAAATTATGCTTGAAAGTTTGCAGATACGACTTCAGCTATTGAAGACGAAAGCTTAGCTCTTGAAATACGTATCTAGTGAGTTTTTCCAGAGCATACCAAATTTCATTTTCAACTGAAAGTTGTGAGAACAGATGCCGGTAAATTGAAATTTAGTCGGAGAATTTTCTAAGACGAGCGAGCCAGTTTGTACTTGCACGGATTCATTTAAGTTTAGCTAATTGTTAGTTAAAGTTTCTGCTAGCGTTTCTGGTTTATTTTGTATTCGACAATTCAGGGCGTTGTTTGAATATAACTCCGTGGTTAGATTGTCCCGCACTTCGTCTCTATGCCCGCATTTCTTCCACTTCTCTGCAGGGCGATGTGGATTATAAAGTTCTCCATCGAGTGGCTCGAGAAATGACTCTCAAGTCCGTCGTGGTCACAGTTTCTCTGCCCTTTTGTCCGTCTTAAATGTTCTCTTTACCCGCCAACGCGTGAAACTTTCCCGTCCTCCCTTGAAATTCGCAACTTGTCCAACTAGCAACTAACTGACTTAGAACTTTCCTCTGCTAAATCTAATCTCCTTCCATCCAGGGTTTTATCCAGATTTGTCGCCGTAAACGGTGAGGAATACATAAAGGCGTAGATTCATCTTTTGAGCTACTAATATAATCGCAAGATTACACGGTTGATGAATATGAGGCAGATTAGCGTTTGAAAGTTTTTATTTTTATCTATGGCGTCATCTAGAACCTTTATGGGTTTGTTTACGAAAAATTTCCATAATCTGCCTAAAATATGTCTTAGGTTGCGACGCATACTTGTTACAAAATATTTTTCAAGTAGAATAATGTATTCTTGGTATTTCTTTTTTAGAGGTAATTCGTGTTTTTGACTCGTTCGTTTATTTTCATGGATTTAGCAACGGAACGCGGTTTAATGTGCGTTTGGCTTGCATCCTACCGAATATCGCTATAATTTTTCGATGTGTGAAATCGGCAACTGTTATTTTCTTAACAATCCTAGGCATATTCAGAGAGAATCACAAGAAAGTATAAGGCTAAGTTTCACAAAAATTGAAATGAAATTGAGCGAATAACAACGATTACTAATAAATTAAGAGTTGAATGTGTCTCGAGAATAATTTCGGATTCCGGATCGCTTTTTTGGCGAGCCTTAATTTTCTTGAAAGTACCTCTCCGAGAGAAATTTCCAGAAAATCGAGAGAAAATCCATTGCTTAGTGGGCTTCCAAGGAAATCCTTGCATTTAAATGGATATCTTAGTGAGTGAAGTCTTGAGCTCCAGGATTTAAGCAGCCGTCGGTCGCACTCGAGAAAATAAATAAAAATCGATCTGATAAATTACTTAGCCGTGCGAGGGCGCAAAGAAAAACATTCCGTCCAATCAAGGGCAAAGGACTTCATAAGATATAGTTATAAGGGTCGGGGACCTTTTCTGCACGGAGGATCACTTTCGTAGCCGCGAACGCTTAAATGCATTGGAAATCACAAGAGCTTCGGCGGGCCGAATGAGGGTTTACATCAGAAGTTACCTAGGAGATTATGTGGTTCCATAGTAGAGAAAATCAAGAATAAATAATTGACCAGCGTTAAAACCTCAACAGGAAGGGTTTTCAGGCCGTCATTTTGCTGAACTTGTGAAATTTATGTGAAATTTTTACCGATTACTTTTTCACCACAGCTTCGTGGGCCTGAGACGCAACTGTCTCATTTTACATTAATCTCTCGTAATTCGCAAAGTACTTAGAATAGAAAAACGATACGATACCTCTTAGGTGACACTGCTGCTGCCAACAGGAAATCAAATATAATACTATTGTAAAGTGACAAGGAAATGCTTACAACTATATTGGAGTGACGTCATACAAAGCAAAAATATACAAATATACTTAATAGAATTGCCCACTTGGAGGGATAACAAACGATACGAAAAGTAGTGGAATGACAGGGAAATCTTCCGCTGGCCGGTTTTAAGGCTGCGCTCTCTCGCCGCTTCCTCGTTCTCTCTCCCTATGTCTCCTTCCTCTTACTCAGGTTCGACACCCGTGACTGCCGGCTGGCGGTCCGCAACGTTGCCAGGTTGGAAGTCCGCTAGTTCGGCCTGTTCTCCGGTAAGAGGGCGCACCACTCGCGAAAGTCTATTGGTTAAATCGCACTATGGTAGCGTTCTCTTCTGGGCTAATGTCTGTTGCTTATAAAGGTAGAGACTCTGTACGTACGCGCAAAGCCGAAGTACTCGCGTCTGCCGAAGTACGAGCGTTTGCAGGAGTGCTTGCGTTTGTAGGGGTGGGTCGTTTGCAGGGGTGCGTCGTTTGCTGACTCGATAAACTGTCAGAGGGTAAAATGCTACTGGCCGCATGTGCAAAAATATTACAAATATCATTTTTGTGACAGTTTTACCTTTTTAAAATGCGCAAAATCCTTGCGCATTAATATTATGCACTGTTAAACGTTAAAAACTAGTGAAAATTTTTTTCATATCCAAATGAGAACAAAAATACTTCCCCTCATCCGAAAACACATAAAATTAACTTCAGACATTCATTCTTTTGGATTCTAAAAGCCGATGGATTTTAATCCTGCAACCTTCTTTTGGAAACCCAATGAGCCATATAATCTTTTAGGATATAATACGTGTCATTGCTCATTCATTTTCCAAAAATGAATAATTCCCAAAAAAATGAATTAACCTTTCGGGTGGAACTCAATTGGCGAACAAGATAAATCGAAAACGGTAAAACCGTTTTGTGGCTTTATAACTTATCTTGGGCATCATTCTGTTCTCATTCGTATTCATTTACATCGATAACGCACAAGACGATCTATGTGTTTAAAATTGGTAGCCGACAGATCTTTTACACCGAAAATGAATGACTTTTAAATTTGGTCAACGTCAGTTGAAAAATCTACTTGTATTTTGCAAACGATAGAAACGTTAACAAAATTTATTCTATCTAATTTGTTTGTTGCGTCTTTCTATATTATTATTATTATCCTGTTTTTATTGCCGCCACAATTTACACCCTAGTTGGCCTTTGTTGGCCTAGTTGTGGCCTTTTGACTGCCATAGGGACAGTTGATGCCACTTATTATTATCAGCCGCTTAATGTTATCAATGAAATTGAACCAAACGCGATCACAGTAAGTGGCTGCTGTATGAAGTGCTGGAGTTATTGTTTGGTTTTCAAACCTAAGACTGGGATTGGAGTCTCTGCAGTAATGGAGCCTTGTTTGGACCCCACTTGCTTTTCGTGATTTACGTGAAGAAGAACCGTAAGTTATTATACGTTTTTTGCTTCGCATCTTTCATGTTTGCACTCCAGCTTATCTGAGGCTCATGAATTTGTATTCGTCTCTTTCTCCTCTTGGGTCAAAGTAATATTTTACGAGTTTTATACAGAATACGGGAACTGAATTCTTCAAGAAGAATTCACTCGGTTGTGTACACTTTGTAGTGGTTCTGCTCATTTTGATCGATAAAAAATTTAATGCGTGCTCTAGCTCTTGCAACGATGCTTAAATTTTAACAAACAGTATTTTTTAAAATGCTACGCGTATTTTGTTTCTGAGTAGCTCATATAATTTTACATCAACTTTTAGTTAATCTGTTCACAATCCTCGTTTTCATCTCTTTTCAGACTTAGCGGTTCTATTTCCGAGATGGACTGCGTATTGTATGTTATTTATCTGTTTCCCCAAAACAGGAAAGCAAAAATGATTGGAATAAATATTTTTTCACTATGAGTTTCTCGAGAAAACTTTTGAATTGCGATTCTAAGAAGATTTTAGCAATGCATAGATAATAGGAAACGTTGTATCACTCCTTTTCTAAGATAGTTCAAATAAAATATTCAGAGGGTTTTCCCTCCTCTCCGCCGGATGATACTGCGTAATTGGTCTAGTTTGCACGCAGTTGCATGCATACGAGGATCTGATCTTAAATTCACGAAGGCAACTCATATAGCGTTATGGAGGCGTGGATTTTCCTCGGCGTTTTCTCTTTGAGAGGCGCGTATTCTGCTTGTTCCTCTCCGCAAGGGAATATTCATTCATGCCCAGAAGGAAAACTCTTTCAACGAAGGGATACAGACTAAGTTGTTCCCTCATCCCTATGAACGCGTCATGTATTCTCTTTTAGTTGCCCCAGTACAGAATATACGTATGCTCCACGAATATTGTTTTTCCTTTTTGAGATATATATATATATATATCCGTTATTTTTTAAAGTTACCTCTGTCCAAAAGGATATTAATGGCTCTTAAATCTTTGTAATTTTTTATTTTTGTTTCGATTTCTATATTTATCCTCTCTCCTTCCTGTTTATTAATATGTGCATTTAAATAATAAATAAAAATATAAATAAATAAACATTTGATTACTTTATTTAAACAATATTTTCTCGGTATGAATTGTTATTCTGTTCTAACTGCTAGCATACCACCGATGCACTTTTTTCCACCCGTAATTCCTCCGCTTGGAAATGAATAATGCATCCGCAAATATATTTATTGCGTTCATAAATAACGGAAAGCATGTTTTTCACCTTTCAGGGCGAAAGAGCCGTGTTACGCTGGCGGGTTATAATCGCACACTGCGGATTTTGAAATATCGATGCAGGACTATCATAGTTTGAGCCGACCTCCGGCTTGAAAAATGGTCTTTCCCTGCCGAGCTAGTCCGTCTCTTATGAATTATTAACGCAGGTAATGTTCTTTGCGCGCTTAACAATGCTTGCCTTTAATGCAGGTGGCGCATTTCAGCCGATAAGTCAGAGTTCAATTCGGAGCGTACCGATGGGATTATATTTATGGTAGATTATAAAATGAAATGCTCTATATATGATGCATACATATGTTCAACTATAATTAGCTTGTTATGTTCCTGCTTTTGTTTATTCATGTATTGATGGTTTTATTAAATAGTCTATGCAGCAGAAGCGTATTTTTAATAATTTGTAATTAATCGATTAAAATTTCCACCTGGCCATCAGGCCAAATTGTAACGTAATTAACTTCATAATAATAAATAATCTTAATTTAATGAATTGTTCCTTTATTTTACTTCCTACAGGAATAATTCTATGCACGGAGACCTAAGGCTTCACATTCAGAAAAAAATTGCCAGTGATAATGAATTGCCTACCTGGATGAAAGAGTGAGTTACTGAGAAACATTTGTTTTCCTTAATAAGTTATCTATATAGTTACATACTGTTACGATTCCCAGAAAAAGTTAAAATCTTGGTCAGAAATACAGAAAGAAAAATTTATGAATATTCAGTTAAGGCATACTTCTCGACGCGGATAAAAGACAGAAGGACCCAATAGTCTGATATATCCAAAAGGCAGCATAACTCATGCACCGGTTTGTACAGGTCACTGTTTGTCACGACTTCAACTATGGGATAGTTTATTTTCTCCCTCGTGTATGGGAATGAATGTAATATCTTTTTATATGAATGTTAAAAATTAGCCAAGCGTAAATTGACGGGGAATGAGACATTACTTTAAACTGATTTTTAATTGATGCTTTTTTTTACGCTTTACGAAAATCTTAAATAATTATATTCGGGAAGTTGAATGATAGATAACAAGTTTTCAATAATGACTGACAAATTTAGAATCAATATAGAAGTCGACGATGAATTGATGATTTAAATTAAATTAAATGAATTTATTCCCATGATTTGGCATCTTTTAATTACTGCCAAGGCGTCGTTTTCAGTGGTCATTTACACCAGCCTATATCACGATGAATACATCATATGATAAGATCCTTATAATAATTTTGACATTTAAAAAATATATTTAGTATGGAGTATCAGCTAATATGTCTATGAAACAATGGCGAAAGAAAATATACGCGAATCGGATATTGATTCTGTATCACAAAGGAAATAGGCGGGACGGAGAAGAAAACAATAAATATCGAGTGTAGTTATTGAAGGAAGAAGATTACGCAACGTAATTAAATGTGGACAAAAGAAATGTCTTGAGCAGATTTTAAGAGGAAAGGGAGCGAAGGCAGGATTTTAAGAAAGACAAAGGGAAAGGAAGAGAATGGAGATTCTAGACGGCACGAAGGGAGAGAGAGAGAGAGAGAGTAGGTGGGACATTGATAAGATCTGAATTGAGATGGCCTTGAGTATTAAACCATTGTCTGTCGTGAGTTAGAAAACAGTGAATTGAATTTGATGTTTCAATCGAAATAATACACGCCAGTAGTCTATTAATTTTTAAAATCTAAAACTGCACTGTCGAAAATGACATCACCCATTGCTGAAATAATTTTTTATTTTATTGTGAAAAAGTCAGTTCTCTTTTTAACGTAACTGCGATTTATCTTTCTTTCACTAGAGACTTAAGGATTGGCGACGTTCATCGTGGGAGTCGGTGAAAGTATTCCTCAATTTGGTGAGGAAAATAAATTTGCTTTCCTTGATATACACATATATATGATCGGAGATTAACATTTAATTTTTATCTCCAGACTCAGGCCAGATACAGGCTTACTTCAAGTCGTAACATATAACTACGTGTCTCATACATTATCAGTTCAGCAGGCATCTGACATATTCTTGTCAGTTTCTCTACAAGACTCATAGAGTGAAATGATGTGTAACATATTCATCATGGATTAATGAATAGAAGTACGATATACGATAAAGTTTGTGTTGTGCGTTTAGATAAAAAACTTACAAAAACTTTTGAAACAACGATAAGCGCATAGAACGAGAATTTTTTATACCGCGGTAGAGTGTTTGAGAGGCATAATAGATTTTCTGATGAATGTAAATCAATCAAACCCCGCAGTAGTCGACCATCCACATCACGATTTGAAAAAACAGTCAATCATTTGATAACAAGTAACAGTCCTATCAGCTTCAGGAAAATAATGGCCACTTTTGATAGAAGTGATGGGGTGGCTCATGGTATTGTCCACGATGATTAAGGTTATAGGAAGATGACAGCCAAGGAGATACTGAAAATCATGAACGATGTGAAAAAGCAAATATAATGAATCATCGCATTTATTCTAAGCTAAGGTCTACCTTGAGCTATTTTTTACGACCTTAATACCATTTACACTCTGTTAAAATTTTTTCAAGTGTTTTTTTCCGCCTATAACAGCGCAACTCTTGCTCTGCTGGGGGTTCTTCATATGTGTGCGCAGTACCGTAACTAGGGCCGGGCATCTGCCCCAGGCGCAACTAAAGAATGGGCGCAAAAATTGTTAATAGTTAGTAGTGCGAGGTTGCATGACACAAGGACAAAAGCGATTTCACTACTATACTTGTTCCAGACATTACACATAGCAGAAATTATAAAATTCTATGATGTTATTGATGAGTTTGTTGCATTAAAATCACGTAGAATAACTCTTGTATATTAAAATATTTATATTTCTGTATTTAAATTATTATTATTATATTATCTTCTATAGTTTATTTTTATTTATTAATTGTTCACCCAAAATCCATCTATTAAAAAATTGGCATTAGAGAATTTTCTATGGAGGGGGCGCATATTTGGTAGTTTGCCCCCGGTGCTAAAATAGCTGGTTACGGCGCTGTGTGCGCGTATCTAAACCCTTGCAACATATACAATTAACCCTACTCTAATGTGTCCAAAAAATATATTCTACCAATTGATTGATCTCCCTGAAAGAGACCAACATCCTGTTTAGTCCCTGAAACGTAGGACACCAGACGTGCATAAAATCTCTCCCTAATTTTATGCCACCCATTTTACATTAGTTTGCCCCTACCACGTATACCAACAAATGAACTTCAAATCCCCCCTGAAATTAGCCCAATTTACAATCGGTGCCCCAAAACCTATACCACGAAACTTACAACAAATAGCCCCGTGATTTTATGTCACCCAACTCACACTCGACTGTTCTTGCAACGTGTACCACAAAACTTACACAAAATTTCCCCTGATTGCATACTACTTAACCTAGACTAATTTGTCCCTGAACATACCACCAGACAGACACACCAACATCTCCTAAAACTTATGCCTTACTATCTACGCACATGCCCCTGTGACCTATAGATCTTATGTTACGCTTGCTTGCATTAAGAGTTCTTTGGGATCCAATGTTTTTGATCCAAGTTGTTACTTGTGAAAAGTCGTAGTTTCACCACTACAATCCTGAGCTGAAGTCCCAAAGTTGCTAGTGAAAACGCCCGGGGAGTCTCCGAACACAGAAGGGGAAGTTTGTCAAAGTGCCGGAAAAGTCATCCAATTTGTTTTTCATTTATGTTCACGGTGTACCAAGAGGTCAAGGAATAAACGGCCAGCAATAGTCCAATGTGGTGGGAGTTATCATAATTCAAGAAAAAAGGTCCCCATCTTGTTCAGCACGGATGGATGTCACCTCTATTACGCATTTGCCTAACGCTCTAGGCCTTGCCAACAAACCATTGAAGAATTGAGTTTCGATATCATGACTCATACACCATATTTACCATTAATAGTATCCTGCGATTTTTTTCTCTTCCTGGAAGTTACAAAATAATTTAGAGGTCACAATTTTGAGTCTGGTAATCAGCTAAACAATGCTTTTAAAGATATGCTCAAGAAATTAATTAAAACAACTTGCTATTATAAAGTTTATTTACTGCGCTACAATAACTTTCATTCCACCGTAATACACTTATCCCATCTTATTTTTCATTTATCAAAGACATGTGAAAAACCATAATTTGATAGAGCTTTTCCCTTCAGTCCTGTTGCTTGCCGATTTGCACTCGTATTTTTCTGTTTAGAATTTTAACTCTTTACGTACGGTTTTTATCGTGATTTTTGTCGATTATAATCTTTTTCAGTAACACTCAATATGTTTGTTAACTCTTAGCATAATTGAATTTTTCTTTGCGATGTCATTAAATTAACGAGAAATATTTCAATAATCTATAAATAAAAAGATAAAAAATTAGAATCTATTTGAATTCAATCGCCCATAATTCAAAACGGAGGTTATACCTAATCTATGAGCCGTTAGATCATTAAAATCTTTCTTAGGTCATATCTGGAATTTAATTTAGAAGGGATAACTAATATATATTTTAACCTACTTTACAAAAATGGAAAGTAGTTTTATGAGATCACCTGGGCATCCGTGTATGTGTGCCCCCCTAACATCTTCTTCATGAATTAACCGATTTAAACTAAATTTGGTACAAAGAATCTTCACATAAATTAAAGACCAAAATGACATATTTGGACCGAATCGACTATGTAGGCGTGCCACAATTGCAAAGTTAAACTTTTCGGTAATTATGATTTTGGAAGGCCCAACCGATTTCAACATAATGTTGTAGGAAGTAGGTGTGCAACATAAAATAACAAAATCAAGATGTTTAGTATAGATATAGAAAGCAAGCCTGCCACAATACAAGGAATAAATAAAATTCTTTTTACACGTATTTGTGTTGAACTGTCCGCATCAATTTTAACTAAATTTAATACTTATACACATATATACAAATCCATATTAGCATATTTTAACCGAATCAGCCAAACAGAGGTGCCACAATTATAAATTAAACACTTTCAGCAATTAAGGATTTGGAAGGAATTGGCTGAACGGATTTCAATTAAATTTTGTATATAAGATTTGTACAACAGACCATAATTAAACTAAGATGTTTAAAGCGGAGATAAACAGCAGGGCTACCACAATAAAAAGTTAAATAATATTTTTTACAAGTATTTCTAGAGAACTGTCCGCATGGATTTTAACCAAATATAGTATATTTAATCTTCATATAAATAAATAACCAAAAATTATATTTCAACCGGGTCGACTAAACAGGGCTACCACAATATCAAGGTTAGTATTTTTCTGTAACTATGAATTTGGAAGGTATTGGCTGAACGAATTTCAAAGAAATTTCGTTTGTAAGGCAAGTATAGAATGGGAAAACGAGATAAATATATTTAGAATGGATCAAAAAAGCAGGGCTACTACAATATAAGGAAAAATAGTTTTCTGATTTCAAAGCAAATACAATAGTATACGATTATACTACGGAAAATTTTACGAAAAGCACTTTCGGGCTACGAGAAACCTATGTACACCCCTACTTGTTATATATTAAAATTGTATTGAATTGAAAGTAGGCGGATTAGTTCTTTCCAGAACTACTTATTTCTAATATGATCATTATCGGCATTTATACCTTGCGTAAATTTTGAAATTATCTTCCCTACAAACGTGATAGTGAAATTTTTGTTTAGTGAAAATATTCGAGTCACCAGTTCTACCTAGTTATGCATTAAAATTCTGAGACTTGTAGCCAACTACTGTAATATATGGGTATAAATCACGCACTGCGGATATTTTCCAACACTGAGAAACTGTAAAACGGATACACATGTAAGTTTCGTGTGAGAAAATACGTAAATAATAATGTAACCCAAAAATATACACGAACAATGAATAGACTCCATAATTATACTGCGGACTCCTATGGAACCAACAAACGAACGAATCCAAACCTTTTCCTTGATTTCGACCTCGTTCTGTTTCTTCTGATAGTGGGTGCCCCTTTAATCTAGCCCTAAGGGTTTCTTTAATTCCAGCTTTCTTTGCAAAGGGAAGTCTCCCTTCATTGTGACGCACCCTGCGGTCTTATTTTTACTCTCAACCCGCTCCCGGCGGCCTTCTTCCCCTCTGCCGAACTAACCTCCGAAATATTCTCCTTCATTTCCTACCATCATATCTACCATCTCTCTCTCTCTTATCCTTTTCTGCCTCAATTTCTTTCTCTCTCCTTATCTCTCTCTTTCTAGCCTTTTAGGCATCCCGTATTTCCTCTGTTTCTACCTTTCCTACCCTGCCTTAATAGTTTCAATTTAACTTCAAGTAAAGACGCTTACCTATCTCTTTAGAGCTCTCTCTCGGTCTCCCTTTCTCTCTCTTGTTGTTTCTCTCTATTTCACTCTCCTGTTATTTTTCTACCGCTTTCCTCCTTATCCTTTATCGCTTTCCTCCATACCACCTTCTTCCTTTTTTTGTTTAGAATTTCTTACGTTTCGGATATTTGTCTCTCTTTGTCGTTCCTATTCTATTACTTCCCTATATCTCTCACATTCTCCGACTTTCTATTTTATGCTTGGAAAACGTCTTGAGGGTGATATCGTAGACCAAGTTAGATTTCGAAATATCTGGATTTAAAACACGTTATACCGCGTTCATACCGATTTCATTGTAGACGTGCACGAGATGGTTCTATCTTTAGTCGCATGGTTCGACTGAAATGCCTCAGAAAATACTATAATAATCTCTATTACCGCTTACGTTCTTTTTCAAGATCCAATAAGAAAAACTAATGTAGGTTTATATTATTACTAGTGTAATTGCCTGTCAAATATGACGGGTATGTACAGAGTAAGTATTAAAATTATAGTACTTCCCATTCTTCCTTCCTTTCTCTCTTCCTCCCTCCCATTCTCACTTCCATTCTACCTCCCTCTCTACCTCTCTCTCTATCTCCCTCTCTACATCCCTCTCTACCTCCCTCCTATTTTTGCTCTCTCTTGCTGTCTTTTTCCCACCTTGCACGATGTTGTCTAGTCCTTTCTCTTGTCATTCGTCTTCGTCGTTCATCAGCACTTTCCTCTAGGGGGCGGAGGTGGCGGAGTGGTTAAAGCGTTGGCCTTCCACGCAGCGATCCCAGGTTCGAGTCCGGCGGAGGTCGGATTTTTCAACCTGGGATCGTCCCGTCCCCCACTTGAGTGATTTGAGGAGGCCCCGCAAGTCAGCGCTCCGTACTTCGGAAGGGACGTTAAGCAGTTGGTCCCCTTAGTGCTCTTCGTAAAGAGTGGGCTAATGCCGGCACCGGGTTTACCTCCTCCTTTGAATGTGTGTGTGTTCGGTGTGGAAGTAGTAATGGCAATAATAATCCAAAAGGTTGATTAGCCAGAAATTTCATACAAACAAACTTTCCTCTAGGTTTTCTATTTCATGTACAAACTTTAAAAGATAGAGGAAGTTTGTATTAAATTAACCAATCGAAAATAAAGCTACCTTACTTATCAATTATTAACTAATCTTAAGTTCTATTTCTACTATTATATCACTTTTAATCACACGTCACTATTATATTTTTATCTTTATTTACCAAATTAAAGAAAAATTACACGAACTAAGCAATTTTCAAGATATTACGGGATTTTCTCGATAAAGATATACGCATAGAAATGTCGATATCGTAAATAACTACGCTATATTTTAATGTTTGAAGGGACATCAATACAAGGAGTTAGCTTCACGTAGTTTCACATTTTAAAGCTACTAAAAACGGTGCAAAAATTTTTTTTCAGTAAAGATCATGATTTAAAATTTTAATTTCATTAATGAATTAACTAAACCATTAAATAAATTTTAAGAAGAACCTAATACCACATTACTTTACTTCTGTTAAATATCCCATTTAAAAGCGGCAAATAACTTCGAATTATATCATCACATCTATTCTATTAATCAAATTTTCAGCAACAAATTAGTAAATAACAAACGTAATATTTCAAAATTTGTAAAATAAAATCTTTTTGAACGTGTTTAATTCATAAAAAATAAATTTTATATAGCACGTAGTACGTAAACGTTTACAATAAAATCAGAATCTCTGATATTGACATCAGTTTCTAGTTAGCACCCTGTAAAATTCAAATATGTATAATTCTTGAAGCGTAAGAAAAAATTGAAAATAAAACCATGCAACTAATTTGAAAGAAATTAAAATATTGCTAAGAAAGTGAAAAACACGCCATTACCAATTTTTTCTCGCGAACCCCTATGGGCACGCGAGCCACCGGTTGAGAAACGCTGCAATACACAATATTTATATTCACATTTATTCCATAATACAAATTATCCTCTACAATGTGAATAAAAAACGTACTTACCGAATTCTAACTACTTCGATGCAATAAAAGTTATTTTCCTAACCGATTTTTTAAACAAAACGAAAAGCAAACTCAATTATTAGTGGTTGTGTTAGTTCGCGTTTCTTCCACGCCTTAGAAACGGCGCTGGAGTAGAGCGTCACTGACAAGAATATTCCTTCACAACGACCTCCCGATCTCTGATGAACTTGCAGTCAGCCAATGAAAGCGCTTCCAAGCGTTACACACATTAAAGACATACAGAGAAAGGAGACTATTGCATCTGATTTATAATATTTTTAGTAGAGATTTGATTTACGCAAGGAGTTAGGACCTCAGCCTCATACCTTCTTTATTTTTATTTATAAATGTAAAACCATTAGATTACCTCACGTGAAACATGAACTAGTACGATATTTCCTCTGGAATAAATTGGTATTTTTCGTTTTTTTAAAATTCACTTCTACGTTTGGTTTTTTTCCATCTGACGCCTTAACGAAAGCAGATAGATATTACGTTTTTCGCAAATTGATTTAGTATTCCGTGATGTTGTGCACTTTTTCTTGTGGAGACTAGTCATGATATTATTTCAGACCAATTATACTAGGACACAAATTTTAACACTCTGTATTAAGCAATTAAAAAAAATCGCCATTTACTGTCTGCTTTAGCAGCTCTTTCCTTACTTGTTAATTTTCTGCGCAATTGATTTCATACGTACACTCATACCTCACTGCGTCGATTCAGTTTTCATCTTTTATTAAGAGTTTAGATTTGGAACGTCGAATTGCCAGAACGTATCTCATATATTTGAGTTATTTATTATGGAAAAAATATTTATATCAGTTTTTCAGGAACGTATCCACAGACGATGAGATATGGGCGTGTTTACATTTTCAAAGAAACTATTTGCCGTAGTGATAAAGTGCACAGTTATTTCTATTTTAAGAAATATATTTTGGCTCAAAGGGAACCGTAAACAACTGAAAAGAGAAGCAGTTCACACATATAGCACTTGGAATGCACTTATGGAAATTCTCGCATAGTAGCCACATCCATACATTTAGCGGTTAAAAAAATCCTCTTATGCGTTCGGTTTCTCCGTCTGTTTTTCTGAAACGTTGCTTCCTAGACGAAAGCAAATGGAAACTTCGTTTTTTCGCCAATCTATTTAATATTCTGCACCGTTGTGCACGTTTTCTTGTTGAGATCCGTCTACCTGGCTGACTGACGCACTATTTCCTAAACTAAATCAGCTATAGACATCGTTTTTTTGCCCATCGATTCAGTATTTCTCGTTGGGCACACATTCTCGGTTTGTCCGTCTGTCTGTCTGACGCGCTTACTCCTACTAAAAGGCAGCAGCTACAGATTTAGTTTTTTCGCCGATGGCTTCAGTATTCTGTTTCGTTATAATATTATGTCAGACTAATCATACTGGTATACATAAATTTTAACATTCCGTATTAAGAATTTTTAAAAACCGCCATTTGCTGTCTGCTTCAGCAGTTCTTTCCTCACCTGTTTACTTAAAATTAGCCTAAAATGAGCAGATAATATGCAAAGGACGCGGCATTATTTTTCGGGAGATCAAGTCTATTTTATATTATCCTTTCTCTTATTCTTTTTACTTTCTCCATATAGGGGAAGGTATTGTTATCATGAAAATAATCGATATTGAGATTTCAACGGGAATACACGTTTTGAGGTTCCCTGAACCAACATTTTTGTTACAATTACATAAGTTGATTAGTTTTTGGTAAAAATCGGTCAACCGAAAGTGGGTGTTTACTCTTGTCGCATCCTTTTTTAATATTTGCTTTAACATTTGATGAATGTAAAAAAGTATTGAAATAATATCCGTAGGAAATTTAATTTTCTACAACTTCTGCTTGAAATATTTCCCCATAAAATGCATTGTTTAAGAGATATCTTAAAAATTAAAATTTTTACCTGCCACCATCACACCGCCTACCAACGACTATTGTAAACGCTTTATCTTAGTAACGCTCCTTTTTATTTTCTTAATTGTTGGAGCTTCGTGATTATATCCAATATCAGAAGGCTACGGTTTGAGTTTATTTCAGGTCTTTGTTAAGTCTTCAAATTTTTCTCACAGTTCCTTAAAATATTTATTTTAATTTGACCTATTTGGAATTTTTAGAAATATTACAGGTATGGAGAAAGTCATGTGGTGGCCCCATCAGATTTTTTCATTTACACTTTACCCACCACGTCCTTTCCTCCACTGCCCCCTCTCGACTTCCCCGCGCGCCCTCGCTTGCCTTCCCTGTCACATTTTTCCTCGCTTTCGTTCCTTCTTTCTTTCTTCTACACCATCTGATTCCCATTCTCTCACCCCAATTCTGTCATCATACTTTCCTTTTAACTACATTTCTTCTCCTCGTTCTACTACTCATCGTCTCTCTGCCGTCTAATTGACTCCGGCGAGACTCTAGTTCAAAACACACACTCGCGCTCGTACTCACGCTCTCTCATCTTACAAAGAATCTCTCCCTTCGCTTCTGCTCGTTTATTCATTTTTTCTTCCTCTTCCCCTCATCTCTGCCCTCAATTCTCTATTTCTCTCTCTCATCTTCGCCGCCCTCTTCTCTCTCGCTTATTTTGGGAGAGGCGGTAATGATATCCTCGAGGGAATTGGAACTCGCGCGGAAGATCCGACGCAGAAGAGAGGCGGGATGGAGAGAGGGGAATGAGAGAAGGATAGGGAAGGATAGATGAGGGAAGGAGAGAGGGAGGGAGGGGAGAAAGTGAGAGGGAAGAAGGGAGAGAGAGAGGGAAAGAAAGGAAGGGATGGAGAGAGGGGGAGAGAGAGGGAGGGAAGGGGTGATAGAGGAAGAGAAAGAGAGTGGGAGAGAGAGGGGGTGGGAAAGAAAGTGAGAGGGAAGGAGGGAGAGAGAGAGGGAAAGAGAGAGGGAGAGAGAGAGGGAGAGAGAGAGGGAGAGATAGAGAGGGAGAGAGAGGAAGGATGGAGAGAGGGGGAGATAGGGGAAGAGAGAAAGGGAGGGAGAGAGAGAGAAATTGAGAGGGAAGGAGAGAGAGAAATTGAGAGGGAGGGAGAAAGAGGAATGGAGAGGGAGGGAGAGAGAGGAATGAAGAGATAGAGGGGGAAAGGGGGTGATAGAGGAAGAGAGTGGGAGAGAGAGGGGGTGGGAGAGAGAATGCCGGGGAGAAAGTGAGAGAGAGAGAGAGGAAAGAGGGACAGAAAGCCGATCAACAAGATTAGTTAGAATGAATGGCGTTAAAAGGGGAGACATATTTCGAACCGCGATCGTAAAAATGTCATAAGCTGCCTCTCATTTATGATCTATGTAACTGTTCAATTCTCATCCAGTTTCAGGTGGATTAAAAATAAAACGAATTACGTATTCAAGGGGGATAACTAGACAAGTCGATTCGCGACTGTTAGTAAGTAGGAGCGATCCGAATGTTTTTATTGCTAAATACTATGCGATTCTTTTCTTTATAGTTAGAAATGGAAATCAGGAAAAATTAATAATTTCACACGAAAAGTAAAATTATAAAAAATATGTATTAGATCAATATATTGAAATGATTTTACCGTTTAAATCTCCTAATAGTTTTATACTCATTTTTACTTATAAGTAGTTTTATATATAAGCGGTTACCACTTTGAAACCATCAAATAAACAAAGATGGTGCTCATTGTTTCTTTCTATTCGTTTTTAAGTTTTAGTTTTTTATAGAAACTTAGAAAAAGATATTTGTTTGCTTATTAACTGGCAAAATTAGTAATTTTGCGATTGAATAGGAATTATTTTTACAGGGAGCGTGATTAAAGATTTGAGGTTTTTTACTAAGTATTAATCCAGATACGAAATGAAATTGCCCATACCATGAATCTATTATAGAACGTTTTGCTCAAATAGACCTTTATGTGTTCGTAAAAATGATGACGTTGTCGTCGTCGTTATTTTTCTTGATTATACTTTGAACTAAAATTTTATTTATGCCATACCAACTTGTTTCACGTAGATGATCGAGAGATTGGAGATTTTCACCTTATCCGGGTGAAAAAGGCAGTTTTCGAAATCAAGAATTTAATATTAATTTTACACTTATGAAATGTCTTTGAGGTCTCGGGATAGATGGCAACCGGAATACAGTCGTAGCTGGGATACCCTCTCTCTTTTCCCCCCACCCCTCCCCCCTTTCTCTCTCTCGCACGCCTTATTACGAAACGCACTTTTTCGCCGAAAACTTATCTTCTTTCCCGGAACAACACCGTCATATGAGTTTCATCGCGACGCATCCCATAACTTAGACTTAGGTTTCGTGAAAAATCGAGCGCTCCAAGGCTCAGCTCCCTTTATAAATGCGGATTTCATTTCTCGGCTGCGCTCTTTCCCTCTCCCTTTAGTGCGCGCAACCTCCGTCGCTTCCTCTCCTTCCTTTCTCCTCTCTCCTCCTCCTCTCCTCCGCCGACGCATCTGTCTCCCGCCTTGTATCCACTCGTATCTCGGATGGGCGAACGAAATTACTCATCCTGTCACCTCGAAATCCTTTTCCATAAAAGTTCGTCCGCCCTTTTCTCTCTCTCTTTCTCTCCTTTCACTAGATTCCCCCGTCACGCCTGCCATCTTGACGGCGACGTTTTTCGCGATAAGAAGACGCTCGAAAAATAATAAAATGAACCTGTTGCGGAGTTTTCCCGGCATGCCTCACTGTTCGTCGTGAGGTGTGTCATGATGTTTGTTAATTATTATATTTTGGCGAAATGAGTGATTGGTTCTAAAGCGATATCGGTGGTGGGCTCGTTGGGGCGCCGGCGAAATTCTGATTTGTTAAGAAATTGGCTGAGGATTCGTTTTGAACTGTCGAAATTTTAGGGTTATTTCTTTAAAAAATAGTGCCATTAAATAAGTCATAAATAAATAAAACTAATCATTTTTGTCTCAACTTTCTTAAATTTCTCCATTTTGTATTTGGAAAGCAAACAAAGTACTTTGTTACAACTTCACTTGAAACGCGAAATTGTTACAAAGAAATAAATAAATAATTATTCTAGCTATGCAATGATTCTATATAAAATATTGTTTTTCTTCGCTCAAGTATTATGAAGGATTCGCGGTTTATCTCATAAATTACTCACTTGATTGATCGATAAATATCCCTCGACTCATTTATGCTCATTTTCTAAGGTTTCAGGCATTGCTTAAATGGCAGTGAAACATGATTTTCAGAAATTTTCTTAAATATCCGTAAGATCCCCACTTATTCCACATTTATCAAATATCGTTGCGTCGAAATGTCTCATCAATGTGAAGGATTCGTTTGTAGCTTAATTCATTATATAAACTACGATGTGGAATCCTGATACATAAAATAAAATCGCTTTCCCTTATGGTAGAGGCACAATTAATGTTTGGTTTGGGAGGATTGTCCTTAAAGTATGACACACAAAAGTCCTGAATATTGCCTCTCGGGTTAAATTTCTTGCTTTCTCTCAACATTCTCAAAATTGTGTTGTTTATTTACATTGTGCGCTTTCCTGTTCTCTGAGACTAAATATAGTGGCAAAGGGAGTATTTTATTTTTAGCAGAATCTTAAAATTTTTACAAGCTTAAACCTCTGCCTACTTCCCTTCATCGATTTTGAGTTTAACCAACCATTTTTACGATATAAACTCCCTTACCTGGTCGCGTTTCTGTGATACATCTCCTCCTAGACGAACCACCTACATCCTCTTCCTCCTCCTCTCCGTTACCACCTCAAGCGTCTTCATAAGTTTCCTTTTGTTCATTCGAGTCATCTCCAGAGAACTGTTTGAACAAAATATCTCGCGAGGGTTTTCACGGTGAAAGGTTTCCTGCAGACACTTGAGATGTTTTTTGAAGCCTTTCAGTTTGGCGGAGAAGACATTTTGACGTGCTTTAAAACGCGGTAAAGATGCGCGAGAGAGGAAACCTTACCTTGAAATTCGAAATATTTTCGTTAAATGCATATTTATGACATTCATTCACGTGGCAAAATAGTTCTCTGCAGTTTACCTAAGTTTGCATTTGTAATTTGAAAAAATGCGGTTGACTGACTAAAGGGGCGGGTTGACAAAAAAAACATGTTGGTGATATACCGCTGTGTTTATGACATTAAAGATGGAGTTATTATCACTTATTTTTAATGACTTTTTTCTTTTAATTTATAATTCTCCTTTAAGGAATTCCAGTATGAAAAATGTTTTCCAATTTGATTTCAATTTTATATCGTGTTTAAAAATCTCTGTAAATATTTTTTTAAAACTTTTAAGCCACACAAAACGTGCCATGGAAAAGTATAATTTCCTCTTGCAATAGTAGTTTTACTCCTAGACGTTCTGTACTCTCTGTCGTGACGAAATTTTCATTTTTAAGTCATAAAAGTTTTAGTGGCTTTCAGTCAAACCATTAAAGGTAAAAAGAATGTAGGAATTTTAACGTTTCTATGAAAGGCCTCTTAAAACGGTTATTATTTCATTCTCCGGCAATCAAAGATTTCTCATTTTCAAAGAGTTTTAATTTAATAATCGTTTCATTCACCACAATTTTTCCCTTCAGCCTTAATACATTTTGTTCTCTCTCTTATTCTCCAATTAAAATTCACTTTTATTTTCTGTACGATTTATTCTCTTTGTGATTTATTTTCGTTACGATTTCCCTTCTTATTTTATTTCGGCTCTCTCTCCGTCCATCAGCGTCTTCTAATTATAGAGAATACTTAAACATGCTCAATTCCTATAACGAAACATGAGATTTTTGTTTTGCTTCTTCCTTTTCCTCACCACAACTCAGTAGAGGTAGTTTTAATTCGCGCGCAGAATATTAACAATATTCTAAGAGGTTAGAGCGAGAAATTTTAGAGATAGATAGATATATCGCCAGAAACAGACTATCATTATAAGCACATATACACATAGGCATTTAGGTATTTACCTTTTTTAACCATCGAGGAAAATGGCGCCGCAGAAAAAGCGCGTACAATTATCTGACATTTCCGAAAAAGTTGCACATGACAAATTACTTCCGCACACATGAAAAATTAGAGAGAACATTGGTCGCCACTATGCAGTTTTTAGTCGCCAATGGCGACCGAGTACCTGGGATTGTCCAGCCCTGCGTGTTTTCGCATATACATGTATGTGTGTGTGTGTGTGTGTGTGTGTTATGACTAATATCGACATTAGTCTCTTCCAGTGGATAATGTCGATCATAAACTAAAAAAGGCGTTTCTAAAATTAAAAGGCTAACATTATTCAAATAAAAAATCAATCCACATGCATTAAATATACGATTGTTACCGCGCATATTTGTGCGTGTAAGCATAGATACCTACATGCTTTATTATGAAACAAAATATTACAGTTATTAATAAAAAACTGCGAGAATGCACTGAAGTGGATCCTTTCGGTCTTCGAGTCAGTCTCTACTAATGTTTGAATAAGGGTGATATTCTTTCTCTGTTTTCCCAAGAACCGTTTTTCTTGAAATCGACCCTCAATTTTTCATCTCCTCGCATTTCCGAAGGGATTCCGAGCAAGGGTCTCGTTTCGGGTGATGGGATACGTCTCCGGGCATCCTGAGAGGTTTTCTTCAGAGCATTTATGTTTGGGTATATGGCTTTACCAAAGACTTCATATTTTTCCAATCACATCTTTTACTGTTTCCGTTGCTCTAAAGCGCTTTCTCCGACCTTTGTTGTTTGTTTTACGTAGCCTCGGATGGACGATATTTTTTTGAGATCGATTTTTTATATATTTTTCCACTTAAACGAAACCATTCCATCAGAGAATACCTGTCGGTTTTGGCAACGTTGAGCGACGCAATCTACATCACGTTGTGTTGCTCTATTAGAGGCATGAGGTTCGGTTCCATATTGGAAGCAGGCGCGTTGTAAGTCGTCAAGAAAGTTTGCCAGTTTTCAAACTGTCATCGTGACAACTTTCCCACTTCGCGGTATGTTTTAAGTTCATCCAACCCAATCTGTTCCATCCATTGCGTGTTTTTACAACTATGCGTTGGTTACCGTTCGGCGCTGTGTTACGAAAAAGGTAGCATTTTTAGTTTCGTCATCTTGTCCGTAGAGCGTTTCGGATGTTTGAAGTAATGGACCATAAATGGTTGGTATGCGCACTGATTTTTAATGAATTATTCTCGAATCTGTTTAATTGCTTATTGATCTGGCTCAAATTTCCATTACGAAATTACTCTTGACTGAAAATTTAACGAGCAAAGTTTGATGTTTTTCTCTTTCATGCGCATTCTTGAGCATTATTTTTTTCAAAGAAGATAATTTTTAAAATTGATAAAATAGCCCAGAATATTTTTTGTTTTGGTAATATTAATCGTTTCTTAGCAATTGTGTGTATAAATATATATAGTTTTTGGTTTAGTTTCTCACAAGAAGAAAGCATCTTAGAGTGATAATCGTCTGAAAAGTTAGTGGAGATTTATTTGTGCTGCTTTACAGAAAGAATTTCAAGTACGCTTAAGTGATTCAATGAGTTGAATGGAATGTGAAAAAGATTAGTCTCTCTGGGAAACAGCAAATACGTTCTTACGGAAATTGCGTGATTGCGAGAGATAAAGTCTGTTTTTTTAATCAAAAGTCAGCTGGTTTTTACTACGATTAGTTGGAGGAGTTGAAAAAATAATGCGTTTTAATTCGGCGAAAGTCTTGCAAAAGTTTGGAAATGAAAAAAATATCTCATTATACAATCTTGAAGGGTTTATTCTTGAGGAAATAGGGGCTTCAAACGAGAGCTACCTAATGTTGAATAAACTTTGGAAAGGAGTCTCATGTTTATCGTTTTTTCCGAGGATTTCTGGCAAGTTAAAATTATTGAGCGCTTGGCTTTTCTTTTAAAACACTCAATTTTCGTTTTTCGTCATGCGCTACGCGTGGCTATTACGTACACAAAAAATTATTAATTCTTTCACTAGATCCCTTAATTTTAATATTCATGGCGCCAACAGACTTTCTTTTTTAACTATCGCAAATTGCTTTAAGTTTCCCAAAATCTTCTTTGAAATAGGAGATTAATTATTCGAGAAGAATTTTAATTGGAAATTTCATGTTATTCTTCCATCTTTTTATTACAACTCAAAACATTTGAGCAATCCTCAAAGAAAATTTCCCCTCCATCTTGTATTTTATATTTGAAAAAAATGAGTGAGATTTATACAATTACTTAGCTTAGAAGAAATGTATTGATTTCATAGAAACAAGGTAGAATTTCATCAGTTTCACAAGAACTCGATTATTTAGTTTTGAAATTTATTTTTCTCTTAAAAAATATATATTCACGGATGTTCTTCTAGCCTAAATGTTTCGCATTCAATTAATTATATTCAATATATTATAATCGGTGAAATAATGCAATGGCAAATGAAGGTTTGGACTAGTTATTTCAAATAATATGTATTTTCATTATCGGTTTTACGTAAGTTAGTACCGGCAGTCTCAAAATTTCTCCGACACATATCCTTTTTTGTAAATATAGATCACTCAGTTCAAAATCTTTTTTGTTCAATAGTAGAAAAAATACTTTACTACTTTCGCTATACATATAGATTAAACTACTAAGACTGTGAGTTATGTAAATACTTATATAAACATCTATTGAAAAAATATCAATGTTATTGAAAATATTATCATTTAGTTAATAATATCAGTTGTCACAAATAGAAACGAGCGGTATAGTCTACAGACAAATTTAACTGAATGGAATTTTGTTGTAGCTGTGTCTTAGACCGATCTGAAAGTATTTTAAGGCTACAGCAGTTAGGAATATATAAATACTAGTAGAAGGTTCTTGCATGCTGCAAGCATTTCATCTCACCTTGAAATAAAAATCATTTTTCAGGGAGATATTTCATCATGGGAAATATTTCTTTAATTCATAAGGTTTCTCCTCTGGACCGATTTTCGTTTTTTCTTTATGGAACAATAATAGAGTAAAACAATCACTAATTTTTACAATTTTAGTAATATCATAAATTTTCCACATTGGGTTAATAATGCCACACATTTCCGCAAAATTTTAAAATTGTAGCACATTTAGAAGTAAAATAACATTTATCAAATTGTTTAAAATTAAATAATTTTTAACCGCCGCAATAACAATTTCTTGGATACACGGAAATGTTCATTCGTTAGTATGAAATATTCTCTAAATAACATTAAAATTTCAACTCCCTATCTTGCTCCATAGTATCTAAATATTTACCTATTTGTTTAAACTTTAAGAATTTTTAACTGCCAAACAAACTTAAATATTAAAATTTGTATAATCTCTATTTCGTTTTTTTTTACATATCCTACCTCTAAAAAAATTTCAACTCCGTAGCACATTCGGAAATACATAAACCTTGAAAATTTGTTTAAACAATATCGAATGTTTAGCGGTCGCATTGTTGCACTTTTTCAAGATTTTCGTTTTTTCTAGTCGGTTTTGCACAAAATCCTACCTATGAAAAAAATTTCGAATCTCCAGCACATCTGGAAGTGCCTAAACATTAGTATCCTATATGTTATCATTATATATATGTTATACTAGTAGAAGGTGCTTGCATACTGCAAGCATTTCATCTCGCTTTGAAAAAACATTCATTTTTTAGACAGACATTTCATCATTAAAAATAGTCTTTTATTTCTAAAGAGATCACCTCCGCAGTGATTTTATTTTTTCCCAGATGTAAAAATAATAGTTTAAAACAATCCCAAAATGTTGCAATTTTAAAAATTTTACACTGTCTTCATTATAAAGTACCAATGCTTCACATTTTAGCCAAATTTTAAAGTTGTAACACTTATAGAAGTAAAATAATATTTTTCTAATTGTTTAAAATTTAAAGATTTTTAATGGTTGCCGCAATATATATATGGAGAGATTGAAATGTTTATTTGTGCAAATGCACTGTTCTGTAAATAATTTGAAAATTTCAGCTTCCTAGCTCATACCGTAGTACCTAAACAGTTATCCATTTGTTTAAACTTTAAGAATTTTTAACTGCCAAATAAATTAAAATATCAAAATTTGTTTAATCCCTATGTCGTTTTTTTAAGAATTCTACCAATGAAAAAATTTCAACTCCGTGGCACATTCGGAAATACATAAACCTTGAAAATTTGTTTAAACAATTGCGAATTTTTAGTGGCCGCATTGTTGCACTTTTTCAAGATTTTCGTTTTTTTCTAGTCGGTTTTGCACAAAATCCTACTTAAGAAAAAAATTTAAAATCTCCAGCTCATCTGGAAGTGCCTAAACATTAGTATCCTCCTATATATCATTATATATCGACGACTCTTACATATATATATAACATACTAGTAGTTGGTGCTTGCATACTGCAAGCATTTCATCTCACATTAAAAGAACATACATTTTTCAGACAGAAATTTCAACATTACAAAAGATTTCATTTCTGCAGCGATTTTAGTTTTTCCCACATGTAAGAATAATAGTTTAAAACAATCTCCAAATGTCGCAATTATAAAAATTTACACTTTCTTCATTATAAGGTTCTAATGCTACACATTTTAGCCAAATTTTAAAGTTGTAGCACTTCTAGAAATAAAAAAATATTTTTCTAATTGTTTAAATTTAATTAATTTTTAACGGCCGCCGCAATACATATATGGTAAAATTGAAATGTTTATTTGTGCAAATTTACTATACTGTAAATAATTTGAAAATTTCAGCTTCCTAGCTCATCCCATAGTACCTAAACAGCTATCTATTTGTTTAAACTTTATCAATTTTTAACTGCCAAACAAATTAAAATATCAAAATTTGTATGATCCCTATTTCGTTTTTTTAAGAATTCTACTTATAAAAAAAAATTCAACTCCGTGGCACATTTGGAAATATATAAACCTTGAAAATTTGTTTAAACAATTGCGAATTTTTAGCGGCCGCATTGTTGCACTTTTTAAAGATTTTCGTTTTTTCTAGTCGGTTTTACACAAAAACCTACCTAAGAAAAAATTACGAATCTGCAGCACATCTGGAAGTGCCTAAACATTAGTATCCTCCTGTTATATATATATATATATATATATATATATATATATATATATATATATATATATATTATATCCTCCTCCTCCTCCTCTGTAAGGAACGTCTATATAGAATGCCTAGTAGTTGGTGCTTGCATACTGCAAGCATTTCACCTCACCTTGAAAAAACATTCATTTTTCAGACAGACATTTCATTATTACAAATAGTCTTTTAATTCTAAAGATTTCACCTCCGCAGCGATTTTCGTTTTTCCCACATGTAAAAATATTAGTATAAAACAATATTATATATTTTACACTATCTTCATTAGGGTATTAATGCTACACATTTTAGCTAAATTTTTAAAGTTGTAGCACTTCTAGAAGTAAAATAATATTTTCTAATTGTTTAAATTTAAATAATTTTTAACGGCCGCCGCAATTTATATATGGTAAAATTGAAATTTAAATTTGTGCAGATTCACTACTCTGTAAATAATTTGAAAATTTCAGCTTCCTAGATCATCCCGTAGTACCTAAACAGTTATCTATTTGTTTAAACTTTAAGAATTTTTTACTGCCAAACAAATTAAAATATCAAAATTTGTATGATCCCTATTTCGTTTTTTTTTACAAATCCGACCTCTAAAAATATTTTCAGCTCCGTAGCACTTTCGGAAATACATAAACCTTGAAAATTTGTTTAAACAATTGCGAATTTTTAGCGGCCGCATTGTTGCACTTTTTCAAGATTTTCGTTTTTTCTAGTCGGTTTTGCACAAAATACTACCTAAGAAAAAAATTTCGAATCTCCAGCTCATCTGGAAGTGCCTAAACATTAGTATCCTCCTATATCCACCTTCTACTAGTATAATGATATGTGTATTTAAAAAACAATAGCGCTTTAATCAAGTTTTTGCATTTTACCCATTTTATGAGCTGAAATCTGAAAAACTTGGAATTTTCTTTTGAATTTTTGGAAAATAATAATTCAATAAAATGTTTTATCTCCACTAAAACGTCAACAGTTGAAATTATTTCATCGCCCATATAAATAAAATATAAGGTAAAAATTAATTTTGACTCATAAAAATCTCTAAATATTTTCATATTGCCTTCATAAATGATAAATATGGCGGTAACATGAGGCTGAATTGACATAAAAAATATGAGGCAGTCGTAATAGGCGTCACCGGATCAATAAATCGGCTCTCATTAAAATGAATTAATCTCCGTCGATAACTGCTTATTAAAAGCTTTTAGAATGGTTCTATCCAGAACCTTTTACCATTCACACTAACAGAATATGACAATCACTCATGTTTTTGCAGTTGATGCCTTTTATCGATTTTTAGCTAATGACCCTTTTCGATAGCGGATATAGCACCAGTTTCATATCATATCATGTTTTTTTAAAAATCTCTATTGCGGACAACGTAGAGAAAGTCGGGAGACCACGGAGTCTTGTCACTCACCTCGTTTACTCCGCGTACAATGGCCCGCATTGTCGCGTTTCTCGGTCCGTCTACAGTCTTGCCGTCGTCCGTGGGGCCCCAAGAGGCGCTGTATATGTCTATGAGGTCCGGCTCGTGGCCCATTGAGTTTGCTTCTATGAGATCGGTCATGTAAGGCTGGTCTAGCATCCTTATACCTGCGCGACAATGGAGAAGAAACCGTAATATCTATATGCAACCTAAGAAACGCATGCTACACTTGTATTGATCCGGTCGCATAAGATTAAGGATACTTCATCGAGGTAGAATTGGAATGGATTGAAGTTCTTTTTTCCTCAGGTTACAAAAACTCCCGAACTTTGTTAAGGCGTGATTATCGTATCAAATTTATTAAGCAACATAATATTCATTCCGGATACCACACATTTTAATTGTGTAATCCAATCGTTAAGGTAAATTTTCCATTTTTGACGTGTTCTGGTAAGAAATCGCATTGTTACGGCAACGGGAAATAACTTGGTATAGTTATAATTTTATTCACCAAATGAGGTGATTTGTTGAAACACGCATAAATTTTTGGTGGGGTACAGCAAGTAATAGAATAGAATGGCTCAGATTTTATTGAATATTATTAATTCAACAATATTCTATCAAAAGGAATGAGTTATGAAATTTTTATATTTTGACCTTTTAAAATATAATATGAATTTTTGAAGGAAAAATTCCTTATGCATCAAAAAAATTACAAGAATTTTATGTCGATTAATAAATATTAGTTAATAAATATATTATTTTTACTTCGGCAGTTAACTGAATTTCCCACAAATTGGGATTGTCAATATTTTTAGTTAAAACAAAGTAAATTTAAAATTATTATTAAATTAATCTCAGCAGTAAATATGTATTGTCTTACCGGCAACTTTGGAGTCATACGCCACACCGACACCACAAATGCCGTTGTCACGAGCGGCTGCTACTTCGCCGGCACAGCGTGTGCCATGGCTGCAGAAGACAAAATGGAAAATTTTAAAATATATTAATCGATTCCTCTATTTCATTTATATTTGATATCACTAAAAATTTCCTACGAGTTTTTTTTTTGCTTACGAATAATTGCTCTGAACCTCTGATTTGTCGGGCAAATGTAAATAATATTTGAGAGTATGCAAATAGATTTTTAAAAATTATTGCGCCAAAAAACTTAAGTAAATCCTGAATTTTTCATGAAGAAAAACAATATGATCCAAACGAAACTTATGATGCCTACTTCCAATTTAATCATTTATTTAATACTTACATATATTGGCTTTAATAGCTTTAAAATTACTGCTCTTTGTGTTCCCAAATTTTATAATTTAGCGTTATAAAATATTATAAATACATTCGAACGGAATATTAAATTAATCACGCGTATTTGTGCGGCAAAAACAAGGCGCATATGTATTAGAATGTACTGAATCCGAGTCCAAAAATAGTCGTTGCCATGGCAATACTCTCGTAATGAGTGAAAAATCTGCAAAAACGCTAGTATTTACGCGAAATTCTAAGAAATAAAATCGATAAGCAAAATTCTACGATAAAAATTAAAATTTTCATTTCTTTCCTCAGAGAATAGTACAAAACTCGCTCCGGTATTACAATTCTAAGATATTTTAATGTGCAAGAAAAAATTACCCTGCACGATGGATTTCATATTTCCCATGTAAATCAAATGCGAAGGATTGTTCCTGGAATCGAATCCGGGACCTCAATATTCGCAACAAAAACTATCCTCGGGAGCTCGACCCATGTAGCAAGAGATTTCCACCAAGTTTCATGAAAATCGGTGTATTGGTTCAAAAGTTAACAGACAGACAAACACAGACAGACGGACGTGCGCAGACAGACTGACAGACAGCCACAACGACAAAACTATAAGCCTATTTACATTATGGAAAGTAGGTTAATGAGCATTCCAGGGGCATCGCATCGAAAACGTTCGAGCAAAATTATGTTTCCTCATAATAAACCTGTCATGGAAATATTCCGGCGAAATATTCGTTTTCCCCATTAACATCATTGACAGATTTATATTCAGTTGAAATTACACTTAGGTTGTTCTTATTAGTAGCTCCAAATAGTTGTTTGGAGCTCATTTACGGTCGACAATTAAGATTTGCGAGCGATAAAATCAATTGAATCTAAGAACCGGGTCCACCTTGGTTCTTTATTTTAATTAAATAAAAAAAAACTTTGGTTAAATATGCACGTAGTGAATCCTACTCAAATGAAAAACTATATGGACCGTAAATATTTTCATAATTCGACCAATTTTGTTTTAGCTTCGAAATGTTTGTTGTAAATGAACGAATTCGTCCTTAAAACGACTAATAGTTCCACAGTAACATTTCATACAAACAAAATAATGGGAATTACTCCCAAGAACTCATATTAGCGTATTTCACGAAATAAATAATTATTTTGTTCACAGTTTTTTACTATGATGGACATTTTAAATTAGGTGCAAAATAGTTGCTTCATTTTGTAACCATTGAACTTTTTTTTACGACCTGCTGGTTCTCTCTGGCCTACACGCACTAAGTATCTTCGAGGTAGTGCAATTGCTGGTCAGTTAAAAATTTTAGGAAGAAAAGTGACTTTCCAATGACAATAAAAAAACCATTGAACGCTGCTCATCATCAATGAAGCAACTACAGCAAGTGAATTATGTACATTTATTTTACCAGGGCCATTGTCGTCTAAAGAGATTGACAAACAATACAAAATTCATTTATTGTCTATTCGAGAAAGGATTTTCATAGAAGAGAAAATTCGGAACCAAAAGAGTTTATATTTGGACTCTGAAGCATCAAAAGAATGCATTTATTCCCTTATCTTCTCTTGACGTCCTCTCTCGACGAGAAAGGAAAAAATAAAAACATCCTTTTCGCTAAAGTTTCTTTCCAAAATAACATTTCCCGCCGATGACGTAACTTTCCCTCCGTTCCACTTACCAATCCAATCGTCTCAACCACTTTCTTTTCCTAGAGACTTGCAATCCACTCCCAAGAACTCTGATTTCATCCCACTCATTCTTCTCCCTTTCTTTTTTCCTTGCCGCCCTCTTCTCCACTCTCCCTTCAACTCAGCTCATATTTACTCATCCTAAGATTCCCCATTCTAAGATTTCCACTCTTGTACTTCTCTTTCTCCCATTTTTCCATTTCGCCGATACTATATCCTCTCATTCCATGTCAACCTTCACTTCACATCATTCTTTTTCGCAATCACCTCTTCCACTTCCTTCCCTAAATGCAATCCTTCCTTTCGTTCTCAAATTTTCTCCCTTTGTTTCTCGCCTTTCCTTCTCCCTCCCTCCTTCCTCCTCCCTCACTCCTGCCACACTGCTCCCTCCATGCTTCCTCCCTTTCTTATCCTCTTTTTCTTCTCTCTCCTTTACCCTCACTTTCTTCTTCTCTCCTCTTCCACTCTACACCCTCCATTTTTTCTTTCTCCTCTTCCTCTCTGTTTGTTTGTATGGAATCAACCTCTTGGATTATTATAGTCATCACTCCTTCCACACCAAACACACACACATTCAAAGGAGGAGGTAAACCCGGTGCCGGCATTAGCCTATTCTTTACGAAGAGCACCAAGGGGGCCAACTGCTTAACGTCCCTTCCAAAGGACGGAGCGCAGGTCTCTCTTCCTCTATACTTTCTCCATTTCTTTTCTCTCTTCCTCTCTACGCCCTCCATTTTTCTCCCTCCTTCTATCTCCTTTCTCATCACATTCCTATCTCCCTCTCTCTTCATCCCTTCTTGTTTTTTCCCCTCACATTCTTTCTCCTGCTCCCATATAATTCCTCCCTCACTCCTCTACCCGTCTTCTTTCCTCACCTGACTGCTCTCTCATCTCTCTCTAAACTTCTACCTCTTTCCCCTTTAATCTTTCCGATAGATCCTTCTTCCTTTCCCTCGGTCGCATCCGCCTACCCTAAAGTCATTCCCGTTATGTTTTGGAAAGCACTTTGATCCGTGACAACTATATGCGGGGGAACAGACAGTTCGTAGGAAGGGTGTTACATCCGCCAGCTTGATCCGTGGCCTGTCACTAGCGTTCTCGAGATTTGGATTATTTTACACCCTGGTGAATGTTATATATTCTTCTTCCTATTTGGAAGAGGAAGCGACCCACCCGTGGGGTTAAAAAATCTCGGCTCCTTCGAGAGTGGTGGCGCGTGAATATTCACGCCGCGATAGTCTCCTGTGGAGACGTCACCGCTGCTCCGGAAACTCGATCCGTTGGGAAACCCACAAACCGCGAAATTATTCGCGGAATTGCTTCTGAAAGTCCTCAGCTTGATTTCCTTGTTTTTTTTTTATCACCCGATCCTGAAAGGATTTTTTTGTTGGAATTAAGATTAAATCGTTGACTTTGGTGGACATTTTTGTTTAGTTTTGAATGAAGGTTTACGCCCTTAAGATCTCAACTTTAATGTTGAGAAATTGTTTTTGAGGGCTAGAAACAATCCTTCAAGTTATCCCGAAATCTATAAATAAAAAAGGTGATAAGGTATCCGGTTAACGTAGATTATGTAGAAAGACAAAAGACGCTAAAGCCATATATAGTTATTTCTTTTAGGAAAAATCTATAGAAGATAAATAAATTAAAGCAACAGCATATTGTATAGTTTTATATCCAATGACCTTCAATTTACGTCACCCTTTGTGTTCTACAGCATCCTACTTGTAATTTAAACTTGCTTTACCAACCAATATTCCGTCAATCGGTGACCAAAGGTCAATGTTTCACAGGATCCCACTCACCTACAACGCTTTATTCATCCGGAATTTTACCTCGACATTTTCTCCTAGTCTTCTGGTTTCCGCAACGCAATAATAAGGTCAACTTTAATTTTTTCTTTTATCTTTTTTCCTTTCTTTCTTTTCTCATTTCTTTGCTCCCTTCTCCCCTTTGTTCTATAGAATTGATAGACGTTTTCCTGATTACTTTTTACGTTTGGTATGATTATTTATTTATTCTTATTTAGCTTCCATTTAATTTACTTCCGTTACGAAATTCAATATAATATGCCCAATGACGGCTGCTTTTGTATTATAATCAAATAAATAAATAAATTAATTAATAGAACGCGATGCGGATTATCGCATTTTACATAGATTTAGTCGTATGAATTAAAGGAATTCTTTCTTCAAATTTTACCTAATAAATATGGATAATCATTTTATTTTAATGCATGCACTATGAATTAGCTTCTTAGTATGTTTCTTTGTGTGCGAACGCCTACTTGACTATTTTATAAATCTAGGTGTTGCACGTGTCGAGTAATTACTTATACTTGAAAATGAGAAAATTTCGGCATCAATTTAAAACTTTCTGGAAGAAGCACATTTTCTTTGTGGCGTAACTGTGATTCAGAATTCAAATAAGATGCCAAATCCGAGCGTTCCAATGAATTTTCGAAAACGAGAAAAAAATTTCGTAAAAAAAAGCTTTGACACAAAAATTCGAAAGCATGAATTTATAATTGTACGATTTTCTCTCTCTCTCTCTCTCTACCTCTTTCGAAGTGTTCGTTATTAAAAAGCATTTTTAGGGAGCGAAGTTTAAAGAATTCGTAAAATATAATGGTTAGACTTTCCCCTAGTTAATGATGGGCTCATATACGTGATTTTTGAGAGAAAGCAATAGCTGGATCCTATTTCTGCCGCTTTATTAGTAAATAGTTTTATATTAACCCACAAAAGGTTTTACTTCAGCTATCCGCAATGTGGTTATACTCTAGTATTGTTTCGGTGCGCGTCAATATCTGATATACAAGCATAATGAACGAATGTGATTTCCCTCATTTGCATAAAGCAACATAAGCCTTGTGGCACGCAATGCAAAGTGGCTCAGAAAAGCTTTCACTCTGCGTGGGGCTGAGTAATGGCTCGGCGCCATTAAGGTTTTCCGGTCCGGTATAGTTCCCCCTGCTGATAGCCTATTTGACAGAGTCCATTTTGGGCACACTTCGAGATAGATCCATCGCTCAGAGTGGTGAGTGTTGAGTCATCAAACTTTAACCGCAGTATTTCGTATCCTTGCTCTGTTAATTTTAATCCAGAAAAATTTCAAAATCTAATTCTTTGAAGTGGGATCATAATGTTTTCTAGTTCCCCTGGACTTTGACGGTAGTTAAATCGATTCATTTAATTTCACGCTTCATCGGACGCTCTCTCAGTACATTCATCCCTCACTTTGTGCATGTTTTTCTGGAAAAGAACGTGTAAAGCGAAACCGTGTCAAGTGGGATAGAATTTAGCATAGAAGCAAATGAGGTTATATTTGAGGGACCGGCTTGATCACAACATGCGACAATTTATTTTAATTATATTCAGAGCAGCTTCAGATGTCCTTTCTTAACTCCTAAGTCGATCTGAAAAACCTTATGGTGTTTAATGCTTGGAGACTACTCCAAAACCGTGCTCAAGTAAAATTGATGGCCGTACAACTCTAGGTACTCCTCAAACTGAACACCGTGCTAAACTGAAACCATGTAAAGCGATATCTTACAATTCGAGGAATTATTATTCCTCATTAGCCACGTTATTTATCATCACGTTGCACGCTAGCATTGTTTGATGAAGCTCACATAGCTACGTGATTACCTTGGTTATTCGAGTATGTTATATCTATTTCCTCGCAATAAACAAAATATATTAATTATACATTTATTTACCAATTTTAGTCTTTAAAGTAGTATGCCATTAGTGGTAACTCATACAAGTAAACCCGCTCTAATAGATTTATCTCAATATGAATCACATTTTTCCGATCTCTAAATTTCATCGCACTGTAAAGTCTTCTGCAAATATCTTGCTGACTGTGAGACTTGTGAGACTTTAAAACTAAATGCCTTTAAATTTAATAACATGGGTTTTATCGGACCATGTTAAAGCTATTGTTTATTAGCGGAGGTCTAGAATAAAAATGTAAACCGAAAAAAAATCCACGAATGGATATTTCATACGCCGCTGGCGATTTTTCCTGTCACGCGTACGTACAAATGTATCAAAGTTTGAAGTTGTTCAAGGACTTAATAAATCTCTCTGTGTTGCCTTTTCTCTTTTCTTTTTCAAAATTACGCTGCCCCTAGCAGGAAGAAATAAAATGTAATAAACGTGAATCTGTCGACGCAGATGAATCCGAGTTCACACCACCAACTCGCTCTTCCTTTGATGTCCATCCAGAATTTCAATAAATGCTCATCTCCCTTTTATATAAAATCTAAATATTTTACGCGAAAAACGTCTTTAAAGATTTAAGAAATGGGAACTTATTTTAATACTTTCGCTCTCCAATCGAAATCACTTTAAAAAAGTTCAAGAACGAGACTTAAAAAAAAGAGAGATTTGAAAACGAGAGAAAAAGGTCATTTCGACTGTCTTTAACGTACACGCATTCCGTTACTCTCTTTTTTCTCTCTCTCACTTCAACCAAAGTTCCTCGATCTCTCTTTTAGAAGAATTTGAGAAAGGAGGAATTGCCCTTCGTATTATATGGACCGAAAATATGGCATCAAAACGGGACTATGATGTTTCTTTGGATACAAAATACGCTCCTTGAAACGGGAATGAAGCGACAAGCGTTTTGACGCTGCCTCAACGACTTTATCGTCTTGAAAGTATTTCGAGGAGTGTCTAGGAAAAAGAAGACGCGCGTATGTGTTATGCGGAGGGAAAAAATACGATGGGTTAAGTATCGGCATTCGAGCGGAAATGGGTCGTTCCCGTGATTTTTTCGCATTTGATCGCGAGCAATGGTGTAAATTTGCGTAGAATGCTGACAAAACTTCGTTTTAACTCGGATACACTAGGACTTTGGCAAATTTACAGATTTTTCTTTGTTGGTTTGCGAGTAGAGGTTGAATGAAAATCAGCTGCTTCCAACGTTTGTTGACTTTGTTAATTTGGTAACTATCAGTGACATTTCCAATGATTTGATTGAAATTAATGTATATTAAAATGCAGAAAGCTTTATCGTGTGCTGGTTTTTAACCTACTTTCCAGAATGAAAATAGGCTTATAGTTGCGTCGTTGTGTCTTTCTGTATCTCCTCCCCTATTAACTTTTGAACCAATAGACCGATTTTCATGATACTTGGTGGAAATCTCTAGCTACTGGGGCCGAGTTCACGAGAATAGTTTTTATTGCAAAGATCGAAAGTCCCGGGATCGGTTCCAGAAACTTTCCTTTCCATTTGAATCACATGTGGAATCTGAAATCCATCGTGCAGGGTAATTTTCTCTTTCACATTAAAATATCTTAGAATTGTAATATCGGAGCGGGATTTGCACTTTAAGAAAGTATTTTCTGCGCTAGAGGTCCTATTTTCCTGCAAAAAAACCACCAACAAAAATATCCCATTTTTTTGGAACCAGTGAAATCGAAAGTTTTGTTCTTTCTATCTTTACGTTTATAGGATATCCTTCGCCGAGTTGGTTTAGATTTGATACCATGGCGAGAGGGTGATTTTTTGTGCAAATCCTACTCAGTTTGTGTCAGTATGCCAGGAAAAACCGCGATAAACTTGAGGAAATGATTGATAAGCAGCGCTTTCGCTCTCTCCCGATTCGTGAAAGCGACTAACTAGCTGTGTGTACGAGTAAAATAAATCAGATCGCTCAGTTACGCCGCTTTTATTTTATTTCCTCTCCAAAAGCCAGCCATTAAATATCTCTTGCGTCATCAGCTTCATCCTCTTAAGAGCCACAGAAAATAAATCCTTCTGAATCAATCCGGATCTCTCTTCATCCCAAAACAAATATGTTATCCTACCTTATGTTTGCACGTTTATATCGGACGTATGCGGCGAAATATCCAACCGTAAGGAATGAAACCTCCCCGTAAAAGCCACGATTGCTTTTTTTTAACGGGTGGAATCATAGAGAGATGCGTTAAAAATTTAAACGATATCGACTCTTGACGTTAGAAGGCTGTCGTCATAAACCGAGCGAGCTGACGTCACGCGGGGTCGTGTTTATTAAACGATAAAAAATGGGCATACATTTCCTCCATAACGCTCCATGTTTTATCGATGTGGCTTGCCCATGTGGTGGCTTATCCGTACTTTTAAATCCTTGACTTTGATGCGTAGGTCAGATTATGAATTTTGCACCGATTACAGCAGAGAGACGGAGGATAAAATTTACCATGAAAAGGTTTAGCTTATCGGTTTGCCTAATTAATATGAGTCTCACGTATTTTATTCAGGGCATAAACTTGATTTGAACCAAATCGCTAACCAAAGCAGAAGTTAAAAAAAATTGATTCGATAGGAGATTTTGTTTTTTAGGCATGCTAAATCTTAGCTAGGGAAATGTTTTATAATATGGTTATTATTTCACACACAACGAATGCACAAGGTTATGAAGATAAAAATCTATAATTTACTATATGTTTTTACTCTCTCTATGGCCACCAATCCCAATCTTTGCTCCTCTCGGAATTCTTGGCTTTTATAATTCTACAAGATTTATCGGATGTTTTCGTCGTAGTGTGCGAACAAATTGGGTAATTTTTCTTTCAATAAAACATTTATAAGAGTGCACTCTTTAAAGTTTTTATTGTAATAGTTTAACATTAACTCTACATTTTTGTTAGTATATTTTAAAAAGAGTGGAAAAAGGACCTTTTAATTTAAATCGCCTTTTTTGGAGAAAGTGATTCAAACCAAAGCATCACCAAAAGTCGACTTTCGACCGAACCGTTAAACATACCAGTCCATATTTCGAAAAAATTTCGTTGCTATGGGTTTAACAATATAAAGTTTTCTTTAGTTATGGTTTCAACTTATGTGTATTATTAAACCAAATGTCATAGGTTGATATTAAAATTTTTATATCTTTGAAAAGAAAAATAGTGTTTCCATATTTTCCGTCCTTGGTAGTTATATTAAATTGTTTAGGTATCAGCTTGGCTAAAAATAATTGAAAACTTAAGTGAGGTAAGTTGAGGTTCTATTTGAATGAAGTAGGTATCCAAAATCGGCAAAGATTTTCGGAGATTTTGTTCACACTAGAAACGAAATAGACACGTATGTTTTATGTTTTTCCACCCTTTAAAAATAATATATTTTTATGTAAAGTTTTCATAGTTTAGCTTTATTTTTAAGAGCGCTAGTTAACCGCGCGACAGTAGTAAAACCGCCATCTCTGCCGATGGCTTAAATACGACCCCAAAATTGTATCACCAAACACAGCAAGCAACCTCAGTGGATTCGCATTCCCTTGGTAATGGGATACCTCTTGATTCGGTCTCTTCAAAAGGCGGAATCCGCAGAATGCCGTAGGTTCACGCTCCATGTATAGCTAGCGGCGTTCTTTCGCTTTCAGCAACGCGACCGTGGTTTGAATTCAAAGTGACGGAGAGGGGAATGTGCGCGCGTGTGGGATAGCATGGGTGTGTGCGCGGGCGTTTTCGCGCCCCCTCCTCTTCTCCTCGACTACGCCGGGTCCCACTCAAGTAAACACACTGACACCCAGAAAAGGACGTTTGGCGAAACATCCATTCGCGGAGGAATTCGGAGAATCCATTTTCAAGACCTCCTTTGAGGCTAAAGCGGCGTAAGTTTTCAAAGGTTGCGCGATTTCGGATGCGGTTGAGGATAAAAGGAGAGGGATGAATATCCGAATCCTTTTTTCTCCCAGGTCCGTTCGGTCAATAAATTAAGACGCGTTTTTATCCGCGCGGAGATAATCACTACGAACGATAAAGGGGAATTCTAAGTTATTTTTGCCCTCGAGAACTTTCAAATAAATATTTTTCTTTGTTTTTTTTTTATTATAGGAATTGGAGCGCGTTTTGGAAGCATTTTGAAGTGGTGAAATGCACCCTAATTTAAAAAATCATTAGTTCTTGCCAAGATATAAGTATTATATTGCTCAATTCAAAGTTTTTTGGTTTATCTTATCGTACACAAGTGTAGTTCCCTAGAGAATTGAGGTTGATTCACATTTACAGACACTACAACGACAAGTGCCGGCAAAGACACGACAACGTCTGATTCACAACATTGAAATAAATATAACCTTTCTCGCTATTAACGATACGACATCCTTTTTTCATGACAACGGTTATATTTATAAGAATCTCCGACTTGTCGTGACCTATCTGTGCTCGTTTGCTATTCATTATGAACTAGATGTCTAGTAGCTTACAGAGGGTTTGAACTTGAACATCAGTGCCTTTGTTTCTTGTGAAAAATAAATACAGGGCAGCGAGAACACGAAGAAATGTATGATCCTTCTCAAGTAATGTGATACCAAAATCAAGGAACGTGGAACGATATACGCAAAGTATTAAATCAATCTGGAATAATATTCTTCTTCATCCTTTATTAGTAACTAACTTCCGTGCACCCATTTCCTCTTTCGTTTATCTATTGATTATTTCTGGCGAATTCTTCATGTAGAACCATTGCGATACAAATCAGTTTCTCTTGAGAGAACATGTTCACAGACATCATGTCAAGAAATATACGGCGACTGGTGCAGTAGCTAGATACTATTTGTCGTTGTCGGTGGTAAACGAGATATGGTTACAATTCTTAAATTATAGATTAAATGGCATAAAACTCGACCTGTTATGGTGTCACTGGACACTATATACTTATATTTTGAGATATAAAGCTTTAAGTATTAATATTTATGAAATTCATCTCCATCTCAGGTCAAATTTCAATCAAAAGACACGCGGCCACTTTTGAGTAAATCGACAAGAATAAACCACCCTCCATTGTTGTGTGGTACAATTCATTTCAACATGGCTTATATTCCGGACGAGGCTGTTTTTGAACAAGAAATTTCATCAGATTCTGTAAAACCGTTTCGTTCCTCAATCCGTGTACAGATGGAATCGCCAAATTTAATTTTTAGGGCTAAATAGACGTCTTAAAGTTGCAAATTCGCCAAAATCTTTGAGTTAATTTTTCACGATCACAATAATACTTCTGTATACTTTGTACATGAGAAAGTACAAAGAAAGCAGCACGATAGGTTAATTTTGCCTTTTTTATCTTCTAATCCTAAAAAAATATATAATCTCGGTCGAAGATTTTACGAATTTCTAGTGAAGTAGTTGTCCCGATTAGGCAATTTCAACAGAATTTTGTTATATTATCTATATATTAAACGAAAAATGACCAATGAAATGTTATGATCACTACATCCGCTCGTAGAAAATTAAACGTAAAAAAATTTCCACTTTTTAAACACCGAACGAGGTCATGGAATAACAATCTTGGCTCAGTACCTCGCTCGCCATCGTTTTTCTCGCGCCACTCAAGATATTGCTTTCTTAGAAATAAGTATTCCATGTCGGAATGCATAGAGTTTTCAAAGACGTTCTTTAGGATTTATGTTAGCATGCCAAAAAAGATAAATATTGATGGCCTTGTCTAATACAGGGGTGCATTACATACGTCCCGCGGGCCAAATTTGGCCCGCCGACACATTCTTTGTGGCCCGTCAGGATTTAACTCAGCTGGTGCATTCCTCTTCCGTAAAAAATGCAAGTAAAATTTGTTATAGATATTTATCGCATGTGTGAACAAACATTCTCCTTTATGAAATTAAACAAGGCTCCATTACGTTCAGCACTGACAGATCAGAGTTTAAGAGACATTCTAAGAACAGCAACTATATACCAGCATTACACCGGATATAAGTGAAATGGCGGGAGAAAATTAAATTATATTTATTATTATGCGTTATTTGCACGAAGTGAACGCATAGAGGGGGGGGGGGGTCGTTTCCGTCAGTGCGTCCGTCCGCATGTTAGAACTCGGGAACCGCCAGACATATTTTGATGAAATTTGGTATTGGGGAGTTTTGCTAAAATTGGTCGACCGGTTACAATTTTGGTTGAAATCGAACAACAATTACGACCACTTTACATGAAGACCTACATGTATTTTACAATTTTCTTGTTTCAACTCTGGAACCGCAGGACGTATTTTGATGAAATTCGGTATTAAGAAGTTTTGCTAAAATTTGTCGACCGATTCAAATTTTGGTTGAAATCGGACAATAATAACGACAACTTTACATAAGGACACATGTATTTTACAACGTACCTCACTAGCATCTCGTTAAATACTCATCTGAGCGAAAAATATTGAGAGCATTGTGAAATGCCAAAGAACGCATTTGGAAAATCTGTGTACTCCGACATGGAGTACACCTTTCCAATCTTGTTATTTGTTATATTTGTTTGTCGCCTCATTTTTGTCGCATAAAAATTGCATGTAAAAATTGTTACGGTAATTGCTGAATCTACGATGTTGTACTTAAATTTTTTATTTAGATACAAAACTTTCATGGCGTGATCCGCCTACGTCCAATCAAGGTCGATTTTGGCCCGCGTCCACTTTTGAGTTGTGCACCTCTGGCCTAATGTCTTAGCGCTGCAAAACGATCGAGTATCGGAAGCGATGCCGAAGAAATATTGAATTTGTGTTTCACCGATTTATTTTATAACCAGTAGAAGTTGATAAAACATATCTCACTTGAAATAAGCAGTGGCAATCTAAACGTTAACGTCCATTCCTTCGTCGAAAATTATCATTTCACTTACAATAGCTACCTATGTGTATACCTAAGGAAAATAAAAGTATTTAAGTTCATTTCTTTGTCGTGGATAATCCATTTCCTCTAATTTTACTGTGCTGTTGACGCACCAAAGGAAATTAAACGTATTTATAGTAAATCTTATATACTTCAGTTGCTATGAAGATTGTTTTTGTTGACAACAATTAAACACACGGGGAAAATTTTGTAAGTTCCAAGTGAACTTTCCCGTTCGATTTTCTTGAAATCGGCTACTCCTTCGATAAAAATGTACTGAATGAAACATATGCCATTTGACTAGTTCTACAAATTTTGTTTAAAGACTTTTTGTTAAACATAATATTTTACGAGATATAAAGAAAAGTTCATTTTTGTCACCAGTAAAGTGGTACTCCTAGTTAGCTGTTCCCAACCTTTTTTACTTCACGAACCTCTTGAGTTGTAACAGTTCTGGCGGCGAATCCCTTATAATGGCGAGAAAATTTTTTAATAACGATCCTTTTTGAAGGCGTTTAATTCATTAAAAATTAAAAGTTTATATAGCACATAGTATGTAGACGTTTACAATAAAATCAGAATCTATGATATTTTCATAATTTTCTAGTTAGTACCCTGTAAATATCAAATATAATTCTTGAATCATAAGAAAATATTTAAAGCAAAACCATGCAACTAATTTGAAATAAAATAATATATTGGTAAGAATTGTAGAACCAAGAAAGTGAAAAATACGCCATTGCCAAAATTTTCTCGCGAACCCCTAAGGGTACGCGAACCACCGGTTGGGAAACGCTTGTCTATGTGAAACATTTATATAATTTTCTTACTTTATTTGCTCTAAGTCCTAAAAAACAAATTACATGAACATTCGCCCATAATTTTTGGAGATGAAACATGCGGACGGACGGACGGAAGTGACGTGTCCTTGAGCCGTTTCGCTACTATCGCTTCGCTGGTAAAGAACGCCTAACAATTCTACGATTATGCAAACATTCTCTCTCACTGCAATAAACTACTACGCACACTAAAGAAATCCTCCAAAAAACACCGCCTAACCCTTTACTTGTACAAAACAATTAACCAAACCCCGAACGTACATGGCCCTAAATGTTTTGGAAAGCGAGATGCGCATTTATTTTTTTTTAGAATGTAGTAACGGTGACTTATAACTGATTTCGGCTGCTTTGTAACCAGAAGACTCAAATGGTTTTCTCAACCTATATGTAATTATATGGCTATAAAAGCTCAGTACATAATTGGGTTTCAGCCATGGGGGGAACTAGAGATATTATTTTTGATTTGATTTTTTGAGCATGAAATTTGATCTTTATTTCATATCGAAGAAAATGAATGGTCCACGATTTTAAAGGTCATTCTATTGGCGATTGAAAAATACAACTATGCACATACTTACAACTCGAAAATTCTCTAGATATTGAAAATATTGAAATTTTTTAAATTTGCGTTTGTATTCAATAAAGGCGTCGTAGAAAATTATCCTATGACTCACCCGATTAATCACTCCTCATGTGCTAAATGCATTTTTATTCCAAGTTATTACTACAAGATACTCAAAGCAATAAAAAATAAAATTATTATATCCCTTAAATTGACCCTCCCGTTAAAATTGTTTAAATTTTTCACATTTAAATGTTCCACCCTCGTCAGTAACACTTATGGAAGGCTCGCAAATGTTTCTTCGCACGCCGTCGTGAAAAATTGAGATTTTTTGAGAGAAGAGATCGTTACCTCAAATGTTACGACCGCAGGATTATCCTCATTGGATTTTCGTCGCAGACGTCAAAAGGGCGTCCGTAAAAAGCATGAAAATGGAAGGTAGATTGTCGCGAAGACGACATTTCGATGGAAACGGCACTTTATAATGTCAGGTATTTTTTGCCTTTCTCGCCTCTATCTCATTTCCATTTTCTTCCCGCCAAAATGATAATTTTTCCGATTCATTTTCATTTTATTCTCCCTCTACCGCGTCCTACGAAGGCGACACCTTTTTTCGGTCCGTTTGCTTCTCTTAAAGGCGTGTCCTCTCTTTACCATTCATTTCACTTTCCTTAATCGCTTATGTCTTCACATTTTACTCCCCCCGACCGCCGGTTGTGGTACTTCGTTTGTTTTTCAACTTCCGTCCCATTAACCCTCTATCCTTTCGCAGCATAACGCCTTCTCTTTTATTTGTCCCCGTTTCGTAGAGTTTCCCTAAAGGCGTGATTGTTCCTGATATTCTCCGCGCTATGGTTTTGTTGCAAGTTTTAGTTTCCTCGTTTACAAAAGGATCTTTTAGGCAATTAATTCCATTTCGCTTAAATTTCGCACCTTCGCTCGTTAAGCAACGTTAGCAAAAACTGCTGAAAGTCACTGCTCGCCTTACTATGGGATTAAATTACGGAGTCCGGTATCTTGAAAGGTGTTAAATTTTTCTTTGATTAATCTGTAATCTCCGCGGCGATTAAATTCAAATTTCTTTGTACCAAAACATAATATTTGAAGGGTATTCGTGAAATTTTTAGCTCATTCTTTTATATGTGGTTGTGTGTACACACACACTAACACTATATATATATATGGCAACAAGATGTTGGGATGAGGAGTTCTCTCTCTCTCGGTAGCTGAAGAAGGAATAACTCCGAAAGCTTCTACGTTTGTGATGTTTCTGTGCTGTTTTAGTGTTCTTTTACGTGTGTCGCTTCGACATCCCCAGGGCCTCGCCAACCTGAAGTCGTCCGATTGGTGAGTGTTCACTGGGCTTCCTCATCCCAACATCTTGTTGCCATCCATATATCCATTTTACCTTTCCTTTTCCGTAAGCTGTTATATATATATATATATATATATATATATATATATATATATATATATATATATGTGTGTGTGTGTGTGTGCATACATGGTGACCCAAAAGTCCTTTCACACATGAGAAATTAACATAATTTATTTTGAACCTAATATGTTAACAACGTAACGTAGCTGTGTATGAAGTAATCCGTGCCCGCCAAGTCCAGCAGAAAAAATCGTGCCTCTAATTTTTGCATATCCAATACTCATCGTTCATAATGAATATTAAAAATAAATTAAGTTAATATCTCAAGTGCGAAAGGAATTTTGGGTCACTCTTTGAACACCTAACCACACACACACATACGGGAATAGCAAAACTTTCTTAGATGTAGTTGTGATGCAGGGGTCGGCATTCTGCGGCTCCTGAGTCGCATGTTGGTCTTAGAGGATTTTCGTGAGACTCCCTGAACCAAGTCTTTCTATCAACTGAAGCACCTGGAACAACATATTCGCTCGCCAGTTTAATTCTTGTAAGTGCACGTTTATTTCGAAGGCATTTCTCGTACTGCAGCTATTCTTATTTTGAGCTTTATCCTGAATTGGAAAAAGTGACATTTTTTGATAGTTCGATTGCCGAGCCCTGGTCTAATGGGTGAAGTGTTTAATGCTTTTCGGGGAAAAATTAATTATGTAGACAAATTTAATGGCGTCCTGAAGATAAATGAAGATTTAGTCCTCCAATCCTAAAATTTTGGCAACTATACTAATGTATAATGAAGCAAGAGGATCCAAACGGAACTTATGATGCCTACTTTCCATTTAATCATTTATTTAATACTTATATAGCCTATAATAGCTTTAAAATCACCGCAGACATGTTGTTTTTTGTGTTCCCAACTTTCATAATTTAGCTTTATAAAATATTACAAGTACATTCGAATGGAATGTGAAATTGATCAAGCGTATTCGTGTTACAAAAATAACGCGTGTATGTACATGCTACACTATGTCGAATCCGAGTCCAACAATAGTCGTTGCTATGGCAACACTCTCGTAATGAGTGATAAAAACTATAAAACACCAGTATTTACGCGATATTCTAAGAAATACAATCGATAAGAAAAATTCTACGATAAAATCCTTTCCTCACAGACAAGTACAAATCCCGTTTCGATATTACAATTCTAAGACATTTTAACGTGTAAGAGAATATTACCTTGCACGATGGATTTCATATTTCCCATGCAAATAAAATGGAAAGGATAGTTTCATGGAATCGAACCCGGGACTTCAATCTTCGCAACGAAAACTATCCTCGGGAGCTCGGCCCATCTAACAAGAGATTCCCACCAAGTGCCATGAAGATCGGCAATTGGTTCAAAAGTTAATAGGGGGAACGGACGGGCAGACAGACACAACGACGAAACTATAAGTCTATTTCCATTCTGGAAAGTAGGCTAAAAAGGACAATTTCAAAAAAGTCATATATAAAACCTTTCTTAAACATTTGGATATTTTAGTTTACCACTGCTATGAACTTCTCGCGGGCCTTTTTTTCTGGCATGTTAGTGCTCTCGGATATGTGGAAACTATGACATTAATATAATACTAGCGTAATTGCCCCTCAAATATGACGGGTATGTGTGAATTACGTATTTAGTTAAAATTGCCATAAAAATTAATGAAACCAACGTTTATATGCACTAAAAAGTAAACAATACATATAAAATTCACATAATTGAGTGTTCCAGAAAGTAAAAATAGTTTTGGGAGAATAGAAATTATATGACAAAGACATACATTACGCTATACAATTCTTATATGTACGCCCAAAATTATTTTTAATTAATGGAACATTTAATTTTCTCTCACTCTCTTTCTCTCTTCCTCTGTCTCTCTCCTTTCTTTCTTCCTTTCTCTCGTTCTCTCTCTCTGGTATTAAAGCGTTCAAAGCACTTATTCCTTACGCATATAGTATTAGGATTAAGGCGACAATACAATCTCGAGGTTTAACAATGATTCAGTCGGAAAGGCAACATATCCTTAAAAAGCTTAAAATTTTCCAATAAATATGATTTAAACATAGACCTTGAACGATTTTGTATCGTAGGCAAAATGTGGCGATGAGAATAAGAAATGTTATTTATTTTTCTTTAGAACGGTCTAGGTCCGAAGCGCGTAGGTCAGTTATTTCTAATTTTAATTTGACAAAGTAAGTCGCTAAATTGATTTTTACGTGTAATCTTACGAGAAATAGAAATTATCTGCTGGAGTCAAACCCTGGTCTTTTTTATGATATTTTTTTTCGTAAATGACTTTTACTATAAGAAACAAACGTTCCTACCAAATTCCAATTGTCTAACTACTCGGAAATTTTGTAATAGCATTACAGTCAGTCATAAATAGTTCTCAATTCTCCCGTTCCTTTATAATACCTTTTTAAGAGAGGCGCCACAGTCGAGCGTGAGGGACAAACGTAGCTTATTATATAATAATATTATATTTTCCTCATACTGTTTATTCTACAATTGCAAACATTGGCATACATTTAATAGTAATATCTATAGTATTTTATACAAACGCATAAATATAGTGAGAAATTTTTCTTTTATTGTTAGTTTCATCCATCAAGCTAGCATAAATACAAATAATTTCGCAAACATTTGTATTTAAATTACAAATATACAACTATAGTATGCTTTTTAGCGGTTCCCTCCTTCCGTCCGCCGTGAGTCAAGTTTTGAAACAGCGAGAAGGGAATTTAAGATTTTCAGGATAGTTTTCACTGGTAACCGTTATAAACCGTATTGATTTTGAGGTTCGTTCTATGGTCTTTTTGCTTTTTGGCAGAGTTTACAAAAACCCCATATGAACTATCTATACGTTACTATGGTAAAGTTTCCTTTTTTTTACGTTACAACAACAATAAAAGCGAAGTGAAGCGAAAAGGCAGAAAGATCATATTACAAATGCTAATCTACGGCGATATATTAAAAAAAAAATAAGGAGTCGTAGGAGGTTGTAGATTCCGAAAATTTACGTGGACATTCTAAGAAATCGCTTTGGAACCTGCTTTTGCAGCTCTTTTTTTTAACTTGTTTAATATTTTTTATTAACCAACTAAAACTCGTACGTACTGTACTGCGCTATTTAGATAGTCATTCATTGCTTAGCGGATGCCAACACGGATTCCGGAGAGGTAGATCATGCGAAACGCAGCTCGGCCTGTTCGTGGACGATTTGTTGCGATGCGGAGAGAAAAATACTCAGGTCAATGCCATATTCATTGATTTCAGGAAGGCGTTCGATAAAGTATCTCATAGGAAATTAATTGCGAAGTTAGGACAATGTGGTATCAATTCGAAAGTTGTCGGTTGGGTGAGAGACTTCCTCTCGAATAGGGAACAGATAGTTGTCATCGATGGGAAATACTCGTCCCCCGTTAAAGTTGCTTCGGGTGTTCCTCAGGGAAGTGTATTGGGCCCTCTGCTCTTATTAATCTATGTAAATGATATGTGCTCGGTTGTTCGTAGTAAAATTGGGCTTCTCGCCGATGACACCGTTCTATATAAAGAAATAAAAAATCAGGAGGACCATCAGTCTCTGTGTGAAGACTTAAGAGCCATTTCAGCGTGGTGCAAAGAATGGCAAATCGAAATTAATTATACTAAATGTGCCGCAGTCACGTTCTGGAAAAGTAAGAACAAAGATTTAGGTTTCGAATATAAAATAGATGAAATGAGTATTCGACAAGCTGAGTATGTAAAATATTTAGGAGTAACCATTTGTCGAGATCTTTCGTGGGACATGCACATTCGTCGAGTTATAGGCGCGGCCAACAAGAAACTGGCATTCATAGGTAGAATAGTACGGAACACTACAGAGAAAGTACGCGAAACATGCTACTTATCACTGGTAAGACCACAAGTGGAATACGCAGCGAGCATATGGGATCCGTACGAGAAGGGACACATAATTCAACTAGAAAGAGTACAGCGCAGAGCAGCCAGATTTGTAAAACAAAAGTACGAACATAAGGAAAGCGTCACCTCTTTATTGAGCGATTTGAACTGGGTATCACTGGAGGACCGTAGATTGCACTCAAGGTTGTAACTTCTAGAGAAATATAGGTCAGAATGTCTAAAAGAGGAGGTAGTGGGAATAATTGTGGCACCAACGTATATAGGTAGAAATGATCGAGACGATAAAATACGTGAGATCGATTGTAGGACGGAGCGTTATCTAGGCTCGTTCTTTCCGAGGACAATAAGAGATCACAATAGGAAATTTCGAATTGCGTTAGAAAATCTTTAGGTAGGATTTGGTGCATTGCACCCCCTGCCACCCACCAACTTGGTGAATTGCAGGGTAACTTGTAGATGTAGATGTACTGTTAAACCAATGTTACGATAGTATCCTATTATTCGAGTAAAGAAATATTGAATTCTGTTGTGATGCGTAAATGTGGATGCGTCGTGGTATTTTATTGTGAACGCGCTAGAAATGCAAAAAACAATTTACGGGCTTTATAGTAATTATTTGGGGGATTTTGAACGTGTATTTATTTACTGGACATGTGCATTAAACTCCCCCCTGCTTTCATAGGATGAGGATGCCGTTTCGGCCACATTGACCTTTCCCGTCTAACTCACGCTCAAGTTTTTGCGAAAATGTGCGACCAGGGTAATTAGCATGGTCTTCACCCCTCCCCATACCTGCTTCGCTATAATATTTATGGTTGTTTTCCAACTTTTGGTCACTGCCATGGTTGGGGAAATATTTAAGCCTGTCTCGCCCAGGCGGGGTGTGTTTAGGCTTAAAGGTCACCGCCTAAGCTTGACTGTGGAGAATTCACAACCTGACATCGTGTTTCGATGCAAGGTAACCACGTTTGCGCTTTATGGTGGTATAGTTAGCGTAGCATGTAACGCAAGTCAAACTTATGTGTCAGAATAAAGAAATTTGAATCTTATCGCAGCAATGAACGCGAAGAAATTTCGATTTTCGTTACATTTCGCGTTCGTTTTGCAAAATGTATGTTTTTGATTTAAGGATCTAGTGTAATTTCTCTTGTAGTCTCCACAGAAAGAACAAAATTGAAACAAAGTTTAGCGTTGGAGTTTTCGTATTTTTTCTTAAGCGACTAAACTTATAGATGCTGATAAGTTTATCGGTGAGATATGATTAGGATGTTGAAACTTAACTTCATATTCTATTTTGAATACATAGTTTAATTACGCAATGGATATATTTTCTATTTATCTCCTATAGTATAAATCAACGTGATAATTTTTAGTTAATTTCTAACCGTTTTGAAGAAACGAGTAATTCGCTGGTAGTGAATTTTTTTAAACTTTTTACTTTTTCATATACGAAGTATAATGTGAAAATATTGTCATCGCGAGAAAATTTAATTTCGAGATTTCGACGGAGGCACACATTTTAGGTGTCCCCGAGTCCAAAAAAGCGGTTTTCGCCATAATGTCTGTTTTTGCGAGGCCCTAGAGCAGGGGTGGGCAAAATTTTTACGTTGCAGACCGCATTAACAGTTGCAGCTTCTTAGGAGGACCGCATTAACAGATAAAAATGCTCCGGCGGGCCACGTTGCAGTTCACATCGGAAGTTATTTGAGATAATGCGAGGGATCATGTTAGTGAAAAATAATAATGAATAATATTTTATCACCATAACATCACTGGAAAAGGTTTTCCGACCATAATTTTAAGCTACAAATATGAAATTATCTGTATTTTACATTACGGTTTGCTTTCATAAAGGCGTTGCGAGCCACATTTGGCCCGCGGGCCGTGGTTTGCCCACCCCTGCCCTAGAGGCTGGACGGTTCAACAAAATCAAACGATATTTCGTATTTAGGTATAACGTTATAGCAGGACTTTCCAAACTATGGCCTGCGGACCACATGTGACTCGCGACTTCATTCAATGCGGCTCTCAAGCGGTTCGTGTTAAAACGCTGAGACCACATTGAAAACTGACCGCTGCTCAGACCTCATGACCGTCATTATCTCGGATTAGCCGTTCGAAACACAAGGATTCGTCACGAAACCGAGCTCAGGTACCTGCCCCCTCGCAGCAGGGAATCTTGAGCCGACCAAATCATTTGCAATAAAATATTAACTTTTTTATGTTGTTAAATTAGTGAGAAAGTAACTCAGTTGTCGAATTCGGGTAAATGCGCTGATTAAGAGCGTCTTTTAAACGTAATTCTACGATAAATATAAGATATTTACGCTCACATGTAATCTTGACGCCCAGGAATACCAATCTTTAAAGAGTTTTTGGGACGGGATTGTATTGAAAACATGAAAAATATGTCTATTATATGGAAGTTGGGTTGAGTTAGTTGGTTGGTTGGTTGAATTGGGTTAGGTTGATTGGGTTGGGTTGATTTGGTTGGTTGGGTTGCGGTGGTGGGGTTGGGTTGGGTTGGTTGCAGCACATACTTCCCAGATGCTCTTAAATGGTTGGTATTCCTGTGCGACCTTTCATTAAAATCAATACCTCGTTCATCACAGGAATTTGATTTTTACAGATGGAATCGTATTTTCACGATTCGCAGTTTTATCCTGCTATTAGGGATACAAAGAGCACAGGATCAAGATTTCGTAACTCGCAAAGCAAAGCTATTTACTCTTTTGTTTGAGAATGAGAAGAGGAACGAAAGATATAATGCGGCATTTTTGAAGATGTGTCGTTCTACAATTTATTACTAAGGGAATAACGAAGTCGCATAAACGTCTATTTTGCATTTCAGAACTCATACTTTCCTTTTCCTGTGATCTACATGTATTTAAATTATTCGCGATCAAATAAAATCTTAAAGACGTACAGTTCAGGCTGAATTTAATAATCCAAGAGGTAGATTAGCTATAAACACAAACCAAACCCAGTTAAGGCGTCTTCCACGAAAAGGCAGTGAACGAAGCCATCCCTGGGATGCTAACTGGTTCTTTATGTAGTTCATTTATTGCAATTTTGTCGTTTCAGAAGTGCGAAAATCACATGGCGATATGTGGAATCGCAAACAAATGTCCATATCACTATTGTTTGCAAGTATAGGGATTTATATTCGAAAGGCATTGGAGGAGATTAAAAATATTCTCTTTCACGCCTCGCATCGAGAAACGCGGACATTTATTAGTCGCAGCATCAATTCCTGGCATTTAGACTCCTCCGCTGCAAAGAGGATTGTATCGTGCCATCAGAACTTTCTGACCTGGCGAAATCAAACACAATGCATCTCCTCGGGTAATATGACGGTATCCACCTTTGCTCCACATGCGGTCCTATTGAATCGAAGAGAATGCGCTGGATGTTCCTTTGCTCCGCAAAACGGAAAGTTTTCCTTTGATGTGCAGGATCTTCTTTTATTCAAGTGCAAAATGCTCGCGAACGTGGAGGCCTTTTGTATCTGGTTCCCCGCGAACGAGTGGGAAAAACCATTCATTAGTATCGATTGTTGATGCATTCAAAGGCTAGTAAAATTTTCTTTTGAAAATAGCGCTCGTTCACGAACTGTTTGCGATTCTACTCCCGATGTGGTTTTAAATGTGAGATAGATACACGTAAGTGAGAACATTAAAGAATAGAGCTTTTTAAAAGGATTTAGTAATGTTCCAATGAATACCCTCACGTAAGACGAACAAACGGGAGAGAGTAACTTAATTCTCTCATAAAATAATGTGATTTGTTATTGAAAAGGCCATATTGCGAGCCTTAGAGCAATCGTCGCTTAATGCGACGGCGACGCTCGAGGGTGAAGTTGGATATCTTCTTTAAAATATTTAACGTCAGGCTAATACAGATACGAGAAAGGTCCAGACACTTAACAATTTGTACATTTTGAACCATTTTACAGAATCTTTGGTTAATATGTTATGAGTTAACACGTACAAAGGATTCCTGCAACAATTAACGATAAATGTAAGCTTATATAAATGAAACTAAACTGCGATGAAATAAGAGAATAAGTTATCGTTATAAATGTTATTGGTTCGTCTTCTTCAATTCTGAAACAAACACACTAGGGGGTCCGCGGGATCTTCGGCCTCGCTCAGCCCACTTAGTGTTGGTGGGGAGAATTACATTGCGCGCCTCTGGGAGGCTTTCTGTACATTTCAGAGAAATATTTATTTGAGATTTTCTTCATCGTTTGATGTTTCCGTATGTGTACCAAATTTCTTGTCGATTGGATAAGATTTGGAAATTAGTGCAATGCGCTAACGCAAATTGGGCAGTAACTATAAGGGTTGTATTCTAGAAAAACTATAGGCATTTGACTCTAAGCCATTAAAACTACCTATGTTGCTTGGATGGAAAAACAAAAAATACTGAAAGCTAAAAGGAGCGACAGTGCTACGCGTTTTCTTTTCAGTCATAATTTCGAAATGTTAGTCTTTGAAAATTCACACGTTGGAATTTGATGTTCAGTAAAAATAAAGAACGTTCTTTCAGGTTTGTAAACGTCCAAGTATCGGGTTTTTAGTTTGATTTTTTACCTGTTTCAAAGTAATAATGAATATTAATCTAATCTGAAACGATTTAGGTTATTTGATATCAGGTGTAAATTTACTTTAGACCAGAATTTTATATATTTCTCTATATTTGGGGGTTTGAATATCTGTACTTATTTTATTACCTAGTATTCGTTGAAATGCCTGAAATAAGTATTATATATCTTTTCGTTATCTCTGAGGTGAAAATTGGTTATGGAACGATGGTGAATTTTAAAAGTGGGTTACGTAAGTCACTTACCTAAACACCTAATGATACTTACGATAATATGCAAACTGATCAATTTAGGTAGTAACTTAACGGAGAATACTTGAATGTATCATTCCGTGCGGTCATGTCTACTTTGAAGCGCACGCACAAGCTCACAAACAGGCATCCACAATAGCAGTACAGACAAATATAGTATTTTGTTCTCCACCGGGAAAGCCAATTTGAATGATGGTCACAACGATTCTTGTAAGGGAATACTTGAAATACCTCGCGCACATAGAAGTGAGCGTTCATGTTTGGCAATGCGCGGGTTGAAGTAGCTTCCGCAGGATAACATTGGTTTGATTCACGAGATTCGGGCCTGGTGGTGAAGGATTCCACACGTTTGGGAACGGATAAGAGGGAAATCTTTGCCCCCGAGCACTTGCACACACACGCTCGCACACATTCACAAACAAAAACACATTCGCAAACGTGAAAGAAACGGCCTTTCTTCCTTTCCTCTCTCCCTCATTCCATTCCGTCGTCCGCTATCTCTGCGGGAAGCATACCGTCATAAGAGGACGGCTTTCGTCTGAAGGAAGTCTGAAGATTCATTCTGCTCCCATCCTGTCTTCCTGCGTTCTCTTTTCGCGGCGACGGAATTGAAAATTCCTGGAAAGAAGCGTTTTTTGCGGGCTTTTTTTTGCAAACGGATGGAATTTCATATTGAAAAGAATTCTCTCTCTCTCTCCATCTCACTCGTCTTTTTATTCTCCCAGAAAAAGCGTTCGGTCCGGTTTCGAGGAAAACGTCTGCTGCGTTATGTAGTTTTCTTGTATTAGGCGTTATTTACGCGACGACGTGAGGCGAGAAAATATCTATTTTTACTTTCTCCATATACGAAGTATAGAGAAAGTATTGTTTTCATGAAAAAAAAATCGAATTCGAGATTTCAACGGATATACATGTTTTAAGGTCCCCTGAACACGTTTTGACTATTTTCTCGATGATGCCTGTGTGTCAGTCTGTCTGTCTGTATGTGATAGATTGTTGTGGGCACCCTAACTCAAAAACTATTAATCAGGTCAACGCAAAGTTTTATATTTAACATTTTCATAAACGTTAGAAAATTTGGTTAGTTTTTGGTAAACATCGGTCAACCGCAAGTGGGTGTTTACTCTTGTCACTTATTCGTTATTTTGAAATATTTGCTTTAATATTTGATAAATGTAAAAATGTACTGGAACAAAAATTGTAGAAAATTTTATTTTCTACAACCTTTGTTTGATATATTTTTCCATATAATGCATTGTTTAAGAGATATTTTATATTTTTAGCTGCCACCACCACGCCACCTACCGACGACTATTGTTAACAATTGACGCTTAGTTAGGTCTTAGTAACGCTCGTTTTTCTTTTCTTAATTGTCAACAGGAAGTAAATATTGACAACGATCCCAGGGCTAACAACATGTAATTTGCCATATAAATATGGAGAAAGTCATGTGTTGCCCACATCAGTTTATTCTCTCTGTATTCCTTTTATGCCCTTCAATTCCAAATTATTTATCGTTTTTTTATGCTGCTTGTAAGGTATATTATAATCCATTCAATGCGGCAGAGTGTATTGCGTGTTTGAATCAATCGTGTCATACTTATTTAGAGGCGCTGCATTATTTAGCTTAATTTGGAAATTTTAATATAATTCACTAAGCTTGCTTTAACTTTGGTAAATCCATTATAAAGGAACGAAAAATAAATTTTCATTGAATAAACTAAACATATGAAAATTACGCAACACTGAGACCTAGGTTTCGGAACTATGATCATGCTAACCTAGTCCGCATTGTTGGGTTATTTTTATGTGAAACTAAGCAAAGTTTACGTATAGTTATCATTCCTTTAGAAATTTTCATTCCTAAAACCTTTAAGGTGACTTTTATAAAATTAGACATTTAGAGATTTTTAACGTTGAAGAAATGACGGATTTGAATCACGTCTCTCAAGAAAAGGTTGTAGGTAATTTATAAAGAAATAAAGCAAACTTTTATCGTAATTATCGTAACTATCGATCTAACAAAAAAAATATTACCGATAAATGCTGCATGCTGCGTAGTTTGTGAGAGAAAACGGGCATGCCACGTCATTAGGAAAATAATTCGAAACTTTATCATACCTGTGACGGATTTACGGTAATTTAGCACATCAAATTTGAACAAGAAAATAGTTTGTTGGAATTATTTGATCACTCAATGCTTCCATATTGTTAAAAATGCTATAAATATCCCGAAGATTGTAATATTTTGATAGCCGTAAGTTTTATCAAATTCATAAGTGAACAACTTTGCTAATGTTATGTTCAGTACCACTGAAAGTAACACAAGAATTTTGCATTCCTGATAACAGCATGCAAAATTCAATTATATTGTGAGTGGCTTTAAAATAATTTTGATGGTGATAATTTTCAGGAAATCGCTTTCATACTTCTTTGCGGAATGCAAAAAAATAAATTGACGATTTATGAAAGATGTTATGTCGATATTTTTTAATATAGAGGTTTTTAGCATTCATGGCTGTAAAATGTGTGAACATTTAATGAAATGATAGTGTTATTCTGAAAACAATACCGCAAAATAACAGGAATAATATTTAATTTTCGGGAAAAGCTACATATTTTTAAGTGTCGTGAATGGTTATTGATTATTCTTTGGTAACTATTATAGCATTTTAATGATTGGGTCATATTTATCGATAATTTCAAATTGAATTTTCGTAAAATATTACTATTGTTTAGTTTTATGATTTAGGGCAAAGTTTTCTGCGCGTAAAATACGCTAAAATAATTAAAACGATAATTAAGGAAATAATATAGGCTTTCTAGTTTTGGAGACAAAATATGAATTCTCAGCCAAGAATATCTTATTCATAGCAATAGTTAAAGAATTGTTATGAGCAATTTAAATGCATAAATTTTTCGGATTCAAAATTTTCTCTTTTTAAAACTGAACCACAAGCTCTTTTATTCTAAAATTATTGTAATTGGACCAAAAAGGATCGTGAGAAAAATAAAAATCGTCTGGGTCCAGACTAATAATACCATCGTCATGTTTACTTTGTTGAGCGATGCCATTACCATGTAGATGGAAGTTGCAAGTCTATTACAAAGATAATAGCGTGTAGTAAGGCCAAAATGACTTTGGAAATCAAATGATGCATCTTATCAAACTGGGTCGTCATAGGTGCGAGGAACGTAATTTTGACGCAGGATATTTCATGGAAATGAACAGAAAACTTCTTTTTAAAATTCCATTTGATCCATTTAATGCAATATTTACGGGGCACCGTCGTGCATCGGCTCTGTAAATCTTTTTGATAAGCATACAATACCATAACCATAGAGCTTCACTTGTTTAGTTTCTTCAGAATAGGAATACCATGCATCGGGATATAAGTTGATCCAGCGCATCAGCCGACCTAAAATTTTTGCCTTGAAAATGTTTTAGTTTTTTTAAATCGCCATACAATTCTTTCTACGTCTTTTATTTTTTCAGACTGAATCATAATCAATCTTTGGCCAACTGCAAGCAAATAAAAATCTCAGTAACTGATAACTGATTTAAAGATGGGAAGTACGAGGAAAATTCTAAACGTCCACAAGATATGCATTGTATCACATAGTGTCATTCTTTGATATACATATAATATTTCGATTTCCAATAAAATTTATCCAGATACTACCATAAACGTGTCTCAAATTTTAAGTTGCAAAAATACTGATTCAATATGGCGATAATCCACTTCGATTAGCCGTCTTCAGCTGTCTTCCGCCTGGATTTTAATGTTAATCATTTTTTACTCTGCTAAACGCGAGCTGAATTTTCTTGAAAGTTTTTTTTAAGCTTTCAAGGCCAATTTATTCGCCGCGATGCACGGTCTTTGGCCATCAAGAATTCTTGGAAGTAAATGGAAGGACTTGGAAGTATTTTAAGCAATTATCTACTATGTAAATCTGGTCTCCTGACGTTCCAATGAATCTTTTTTAGGATTAAAAATGTCGAATAATCTGCCCTTGTTTGTTCCAAGTAGATGAATGTAGAGCGTAATATGAAAGAATGTATTTTGCTACAGATGCAGTGATTGTTCCATTAGCTTTTGCGTAGTGTTCTTGGCTTATTTTCGACGATTCATCAATATAGTTTTGCTATGTCCACTATAGCTTATTCGTAAACTGTATTCTTCTTTTATATTATTAGTATCAATTGGAATATTTGTACAAAGCAGTTATTTTTGTAAACTTTTTATAGGTAATTTTATGTATCATGTTGCTTATGCTACCATAGGTATGTGCTAAGCTCCTCTTTTTTGGGATTTTTTGCGAAACTATTTTGGTAAGCTTGAAATACAAGCTTAGTTTTGCTAAATTTTGTTGTATTATAAATTTGATAGTCTGTTAAGAGCATGGCAGAAAAATCCCCATCGAATTACAGTATTCAGCATAAAAATATTCCAGCTTTGGTAAATGTCAAATACAAAGATTTTAATCGCTATTCTTCCAATAATTCTCTTCTGAAATATTTTACTTCTTTATCAATTATTCTTGTGCAAATTTAAGCGTGCTGGTTCATAAATTTCTCGGGTAAAAATTTCTAAATTACAGCATGCTTTGAACGCACATTTTTATTTCATTAATTTTTATTCCAAATATCACAATAACTTAACGGTTAATACGTTAATTGCTGTATTTAAGTTGGCCTGTAAATACATTTATATATTTAACAAAAAATCAGATTTAATATAACGAATCAGTATAAATTAAAAATTTTAATTTATTCTTTCTTCTTTAAATTAAAATAAAACCATCAACTAAGCGTTTCAATTACCAGGAGTATAAGATTTAACATTTTCAACCCGTCTAAAATAATCTCCCTAGGTGACACTCTGTATCTAAGGGGAATAAATGAAACATTTGAATTTGAAGCCCAGCCGACTCGCCTCTTGCCTACGCACAATGGTTATCTAAGAGGTAGTGCAATGAATAGCAGGAAGGAAGGAGAGAAACCGGGTGCCGGCTTTTATCCTGCTCTTAACGAAGAACACCAGGGGGGGCAACAGATTAACGTCCCTTCCGAAGGAAGGAGTGTTGATTTGAGCGCGCTCCTCATTTTCTCGTTTTCTCTTTTCTCAATGGCTCTTCTTCGTCTCCTTAGTTCCAACGCGCACAAATAGGGAGCCGGGCGTCTTTGGAAAAAATCCTCATTAATTAAGGATTCGAACAAGGTGTTGCTTTGGCAGATCACGGTGGGGCCAACCTCTAACCACTACACCACCGGCTTCCCCAACACCACCGGCTCCCCCAACACCACCGGCTCCCCCAACACCACCGGCTCCCCCAACACCACTGGTTCCCCCAACACCACCGGCTCCCCCAACACCACCGGCTCCCCCAACAACACCGGCTCCCCCAACATCACCGGCTCCCTCAACACCACCGGCTCTCTCAACACCACCGGCTCTCTCAACACCACCGGTTCCCCCAACACCACCGGCTCCCCCAACACCACTGGTTCCCCCAACACCACCGGCTCCCCCAACACCACCGGCTCCCCCAACAACACCGGCTCCCCCAACATCACCGGCTCCCTCAACACCACCGGCTCTCCCAACACCACCGGTTCCCCCAACACCACCGGCTCCCCCAACACCACCGGCTCCCCCAACACCACTGGTTCCCCCAACACCACCGGCTCCCTCAACACCACCGGCTCTCCCAACACCACCGGTTCCCCCAACACCACCGGCTCCCCCAACACCACTGGCTCCCCCAACACCACCGGCTCCCCCAACACCACCGGCTCCCCCAAATAAATATTCCTGTCACTGGAAATAGCTAACGGTGGCAATAGGAGGATGCAACGACTCCAGGATAATTTGAAATTGTGGCAAGAATCATCAGTTGGATTAGGTGAGAACGGATATTTTAATTCATGTAAGAACTTTTAACTAAAGTAAATGACAAATGCTTACAATGGAAGCCATATTCCCTAAATGTCCAGTGTTTTATGTAGCTGTTAAATGGGAAATACTCGTAAAATGTTATGGAGGGTGTAGAGTAGCGGGAAATGGTGGCGGAAAATATAAGTTGGCATGTGGAACGCAAAGAGGGAACATCTTTTACAGCTTGCCATGGGCATGGGCCCATGTGGCCATCGCCATTAGCGTTATTTAGATCTTAGAAATTTACCGTATTGGTGGCGTTGATAAATTCAACTCAAATTAATTTCCGGTTCCCTACTTCTCGGAAGGATCCAGTTCACGCCTCCAAAGCTCTTTAATTCATCTTCTGACGAATAAATGGTATTATTATACAAATTAAATTTAATGTTTAAATGCAGAGGAAGACGAAGTATTTATAAATGCCTTAGAATCCCGTTCGGCATACATAAAGAATTATCTAATTGCGTGATAAATTGTCTGCCATACCACTTCGTCATTCGGACAGTGCTGCGGCTAGGCTGTGATTTTTATTTTAGCGAAGCACTTCAATGTTTCATTAAACAAAAAAATATATCGGACTTTAAGATAAAGCATTTTCATAATGTAATTCATCTGTTATGTACAAGTGAGCAAATTTCACATTATTTATCTTTGCCAGTTTCCTAAACATTCCAACTTATTTATCGCGGCATCCATTTCAAAAAGCTATATCTTTTGTGATGCATTCATGCCCGCTCACAAATATTCTCTGGACAGGTAATAAATGCTGAACAAAAGAGAAACGTTTCGCGTCGCTTCTACATTTGCGCGGAGAATTATCACCGCTGGCGATGAAAACCCGGCTGATTCATTGCCAACCCATTTCCATCTTGTCAGTTTTCGAGGCTCTCGCTTTCTACTTATACGTATGTATTTATATGTTTGTATTCAACCCCATTCCCTTATAGTTGGAGAAGATATCATTACGAGGGAATAAAAGCATGGTTTGTAAGGCGGCGGAGGGGGAAACCAAATTCCATTAAGGGACTCGCATTTTCCCTCCTCTTCTTTTAATTCAATCTTTCTCTTCTGCAAGCGAGGTGAAGGAGATGCGCCCCGAAAAATTTGATGAGACCAGTGCCTCAAAGAAAGAAAGAGAGAGAGAACGATGATTAAACGGAGAATGGAATGAGTCCGGGATTTCCAGTCGTTTTTGGAGAGGCCAAAAAGAACGAGACGATTGGGCGATTCCTTTCCCCTTGAAAGGATCGCACCCTCTGCAACCGAATCGACGTCTCCGCTCGCCTCTCGTGGATTTTTTCCTGTTTCCGCACGGTTATTTTTTTGTCATTCTTTTATTTTTTGGCAGGAGGCTTTGCTAATGGCGCGAGTGAATTATCACGCATCGATAAAACGATTCATTGGCTCTTTATTTCTCTCTCTCACTTTATCCCTTTTTATAGTCGACCGAGCGTTCCTAATTGCGCAGCAGGACCGAGTGGATATTTTTAGTGAACCCAGGTGGAGCGCTAGGCGACTTGAAATTATTGCTTCAATTTGCGTTGCGGGACGTGCGCGTTACAACTGTAATTGTTCCGGCAGTATGTGCTAGAGACGGATTTTTAAACGCTTCCCAGTAATAGTCTCAGTCGAGCGTCTCAATGGGCGTTTAATTAAAGCGTGTTGTAAACCCATTTTGATTTGAAAAAAATATGACGGCGATCTCCAGCAGTGGAATTTGATAGACTCGGCCGAAAAAGTAGATTCATTGAATTTTGTCCGAGGAAGAAATTTTTTAAGATTGGGTTGCATTTTATGGAATCTTTACACTGTAATGAGGCTAGAATTCTGTGAGCTTGATCGAAGTTGCAATAATGGGGTTTTAATTGTAATAAATAGATATATTTTATTACAAAACCTCAATATCAAAAACAACATTTAATAAATTATTATTCGTATGCTCATCTTTGTATCATTATTCCTGTTTAAATGTAGCATCATTTTATATGCCTAACCCATTCGATATAGTAACAAAATTTACCCAATACGCTTAGTGGTATATCTTTTTAAAGCAGTAATATTCAATGCGCCTAGCAATATATATGTTAAATTATAATTTTACTAGCAAAAGTGAACTTGTGCCTAACATGGCAGTATTCATTTACAAATGTACCAGTGGTACCCGCAAAAATTATTGCGAAGTCAGTCATAAATCTGCGTGTTTATAAGTAATAATAGCAAATTTCTTCTTATAAAATTAGACAACTGATATTTTGATTGTCATGTTTGTTATAATAATTTATATGTACAATTATAATTGTCTCTCCTATATGAAAAAGGTCACGTTCCAGTGTTTAAATAACGAAAGAAGATTTTCTTTTGGTCAAACGTCAAAAATGCCCACAGCCCACACTCAGTTTACTGAATAATCATAATTTTTAATTATTAATGTTGCAATCTATTAAGTTTGACGTTACTACAACTATAATGACGATGCTTCATAAACAGCGCGAAGTGGATAACGCAATTATTTTGGCTATTTGAAGGCTTAATAGACGCTAATTTAATCGAAGGCAAAAATGTGGGTCGCCTTGGCAACACCCAGAAAGAGTACGAAAATGCCATAAAATTTCGAAAATGCGTGTTTATGAGAAATTATTACGTGTAACATCAAAACATTGCTAATAGAGATATTTTATAGTTTTAGCCGTCGAATAAAGCAAAAACGAAGAAATTCGGTCCATATTTACGTATTTTAATGAATGAAAAAAATAAACCTTGCACTTTGAAAAATCGAAACTGTGTAAAAATGGAAAAATATAATCGTCTCTCGGAGTTGAATCCGGGACACTTCCGTAAACGAAAATAGTTTTCTTGGGGTCTCCTAGTTGGCAGAAACAAAATGGCGTTTACAGCATTTCTCTATGACAAACTGTTCAAAAGATAAAAGGAGAGACGGACGGACGGACAGACGAACGGACACACATTGAGTAATTATATATAAAGATATTTGTGGCTACAAAAATTAAACCTCATTCCGATTTAAAAGAATGCTTGCGGTGATGCTACAGTTAACCGCAAGGCTATATTTTCATAACCTTTTTAATACGTGACCATTTTTAGATATTTCATATCCATAAAAATTAATATTCACGGCAAAAATTTGCTTACATAATCTTATTTGTTATATTGGTCGGTTACTTTAAAAATCCTTTAAATAGGTATGCATGCGCGGATGCATCATTTTTTAGGAATGACAAATTTTTATCGTTTTCTCAATAAGTGGAGATAGATATATTTTGGAGAGCATGGAACTTATGAAATTACAAAACCGATCCGAACTAATAAATTTATGAGCGTTACCAGGAGTTTTAATTTTGGAATCTTCCGATTCTACGGTTCCTCGTGGATTTGTGTATATTTCCTAACTCAAAATTAAGACTATGGAAAATTAAGCTTTTTCGAATGAAATTCAATTTTGGCTCAGCTCTCATAAAAATAACTGTTATTTATAGTTCCTCCTGAATTTTTCCATCAAATCTAGCCGGTAAACGTTTTATACTCATTGTAATTTTGCTGTTTGTTCAACAAGTATAGTTAATTAATGCATTTGCTAGTTCAACTCTTAATTCAGTTAAAGTGTGTTCATTACTCGTTATATAAAGTTATGGTGGTTACTTTAAAAGCGCGATTTTGTGTCGAAGTAATCTTCAAAGTAAATTATTTGGTGCACTTTCTGGATTGAATTTAATAGGTGATTAATATAAATACTTTTGGACTTAACTCTGCATTGAAACTAGTATAGGTCGGAGGGATTTAATGCGGAGGCTTTGAAAATATTAGAAAGCTCTTGCTAGATTGAAAGACTAGAGTATAACGTTAATATCGAAAAATTGGTTCTTGGGCGTAGTTATTTCGAGGTTCGTTATTTCCCATAGCAATCAAAGATCATAATAGGATATTCAACCTTACAGGTGAGAATTGATAGAGCCATTTTATTGATTCGTCCCCCACTAATATTTTGGATTACAGAGTTTTACACCTAAAAAGTAGCCAGTGGTTAGTGATCGACCGTATAGTTTAAATTACTTTCATTTTATAGCTTAACGTGCAAACTCTCTAAATTGGAGTGTGTCAACGGTGGTAACTGTTATAGATGCTGATCGCAAAAGGAGTCAAGTGATTCCCATAAATAATTCCAAACATATATTTTAGTATATATAAATTATTTCTTTGATGTTCAAGTATTAGATTTATTTTAATTATAATAAAATGTTTCTTTCCTGCAACGCCAGAAAGATAATGTTCTATATAAGCTCTAAAACTTTGACATAGGTGGCACATCTTCCAGGAAAAATTGATCAACAATTACAGATTTACAATTTAATGGGGTTTTTATTAACCTAATCCCTATCATAAGTTAAATATCTCTTGCTTGTGAGAATAATAGCTTTAATTCTAATATCATTCAAATTTGCGAATGATTTTGTCGTGTTTAAAATACTTTCATTTGGATTAATTTTTAAAAACCTACAGAGATACTTGAGGTCATTTAATCAATTCGATGAATTACTGCATGAGGTAATATTCGGCTTTACTACTTCCTTTAGTAATTAGAATATTGATGAATACCGTAAACTCTTTATATTTATAAACAATTTAGCTCTAAGTTAATTCAAAAGTGGAAAAATGCGTTCATTATGTTAATCTTAACGTTAGCTCCCTTAAATTTCTGCTCAGTCACAGCGTTTTCGATTTTCATTTAAATCTCTGCAAATCCGATCAAAAATCCATAGGATGGTAATTTTTCTTCATTATAGGTCGACCTATTTACATTAGCCATGAGCGTAGAGTTTCATACGCGCGTAAATTGAGCTCTGAATAGTTGGCATTCCTGTTCCACCTAGTTAAAGGCCAACTCAAACCGGGTGAGACAGACGCGGACATCTTCACTAGTTCAACACAAATGTTTGCGGCCCATGTGATGATTTTTTAGCCGTGCAGTTCATCGAGAAAGACAGGAAGGATATTACTCAGTCTGATATCATCAGTCACGATGGAGAGCGGCGTGCCTTGGTGCGACAGCAGTTCTAATGATGATATACTGCCGCCAAACGCTCAAATTCCCAAGATACCGAGAGCTTACAGCGCACCTGCACCGTTTGCCACGCCTACGCGAGCATGGATTTGCAGAGACATAATTTTTTCTCTCCCTCCTAGGAGTGAAACTCGAAAAATGCGGGTGGGCACTCGAGTATTAACGGACGAAATAGATATTTTTCAAATGAAAGAAAAGTAACTTTGAAAAAAGCTCCACTTTATTGAACAGAAATACTTGCGTGTACTGGGTCATATTTCTGCTCAATCAAGTGTTTTTTACGGCAATTTTTCATTTCTTTCATTTTAAGAAATGAAACTCCTCAAAGTTACGGCTAAACAAATAATTTTTTATATTTATTATTTGATCTTCGCTCCGCCGAGCCAGGAAATTTGAGTTTTGACTTCTGTCTCTTACCAGGCCGACGAAAAAATCTCTCTCGCTAGCGCAACAGAATTACTTCTCTAAGATGAAATACACGTCCGTATATGTCCTCTTCTCTGGTTTGAGTTGGCCGTAAAGCGTACATGACAGGAGATTTCCCTTCTCCTTTTTGATGACCGTGCGCCTGTGTGAACTCAATGATTATTGACGTCCTCACTGGTATGCGGTCGTAAAACGTGCGTCACCAAAAATGTTAGCCGACCTGTCCGAAAAGCTGCGACGAGTTAGGACGAGGTGTAAAATGAATCGTACGTAGAGTGGATACCTATTTCCAATGAGGTCTCGTTCGATTGATGAGAAATAGATGCGTGTGCAGACGAAAGATCCAATTAAATTTCATGTTCTCTATAAGGTGTAGTAACCTAAGCAAGTTTATTTCAAACAGTACTTTTATCAGACTTTGTTTTTTAACAAAAATTGGTAAACATAACAGAATGTTTGCTTTTATTGTTTTTTCCAAGCTTATTTACAAGTTCTTTCCATGACCTTTTTTGTAGTTAGTAATGCACAATTTAACTAAAATCCTCTGCGGCAGTTAATTAAGAACAAAAAACCCGGTTACATTCTGGCGCCTTATTTATTTTCAGCAGTTTCCAATTCCTGTTGCCCGCTTTCTCATTACGAGTGAGTCTGTTTTGGAGGGAAAAGGGGATTACTTTTTAGTCCGTGAGTAAACGTGCTGCTCACTGTGGTTTAGGGAAGATGGGCGACCATGGCGCCACCTGATTGCGGCGGACCAAACCGTAATCTCAAGCTGACCATTTTTTATTTATAAATTCTCTCGTAAATTTTTTGTCTCCGTGCGCTGTATGGCGGAGGGAGAGAAAGTGACGAAGAGCGGGAGATGGGGGAGGATAGGCGCAGGGAAAGTGAGAAAGAGGGACACAGGAAGGACATTGGAGGATATGGGATCGTATTTTGAGGATATTTAGAGATTATTATAAACTATTTACAGTGCACAAAATACATAAATAGAAAGTGTGTCCAGAAAAATAAGCCCAAGTGTTACAAGAGCCGCCGCGGTCCTTCATCTGTTGGAGAAAGTTAGTCCACGCGCTTGAATAAATACGGCAAAATCAACGGAAAAGGATCTTGTGACGGGATAGTATTTTATTTTCAGGCTGATTTTATATTGATGCATGACGCATAGCAAAATTAACATAATTGTATTAAAATCGGTGTAGTTTCTCGTCGAAAATGAACGATAGGTATTGGTGAGGTATCAAATGAATATTAGAACAACTGAATATGTAGACCTTAGCTACGAGTTATTTCAAAATAGCAACATGAATAAACAAATTCATAGCTCATTTTCGACATTTACCGAGACTTGCAAAATAAACATTATTCACATCTTCATTGTTATATATTTCGATATTTTGAGCCTACATAGCAAAGTATGGCAAGATGCATTGGATCTTTGGCCAGTAATTAGTGTTAAAACTTAGAAAGACGCCATTTATTTGTTGAAGATTTCAGTTGGATTACTCCATTATATTAGAGGTCGTTTTATGGGGCTCACGATAATGAAAAGTTATCCGTAAAATTTTACGTAAACATCCATAATTTCAAATTCAAATAATAATACAAAGACATTCAATATTTAAAATTTAACCTTAATAACCTCATTTAGACTTGATTTTCGCTTATAATATACCACAGAATCTTCAGGTAGCTCACGATTTAAACTCTAATCCGGCCCATTGACAATTTGCAATGGGCCTCGCCGAAGGATTCGCAACCTATTATGCTGCCCACCACACAGGAAAGGTTGCCCACCCTTGCTTTAATTATAAGTTATAAATTGAGTTTTACAGGAAGTTCAGGATTTCTACCGCTATCCTTTTTAAGCTGATCCATTTTTTTGCACCTGCAGATGAAGCTGGGTTATTCTTAACGAAAAAGAATCTTTCGGTTGACTTAAAAAAATCGGTGCCAAAATTTTATTTCTGATTGGTGCAGGCGTTTACGCTGTAAAAATATTTAAGCAGGAGGTATGTGAATACCATAAAGGGAAAAGCACCTGCGAGTTAGTCGGCCGCTTCCAATCTCGGGAAACATGGTCTCTCGCGAAATCCGTTTCTTTTTTTGTAGGCCCTGTTCCTATCTTCTCCGATAATATCAAAATTCCCTTGGAATTTCTACATACCCTTTAAGGTTTGAGGCACAAGTCACATGCGAAGCGAGCATAAACGTTGTTCGGCGAATTGGGGAATGGTTTTTGACAAAGATGCTCGTAGCACTGTCTTACGATTTTGGGAAATGTAAAATGTTTTGAAGCACGATTGAGGTAAGGAAATATGCGTTTGGGTGTTTGAGGGAATGGAGACCAGAAAAAGAAACCCGCACGAACATAAGAACGGTAAAACAAAAAAGGGAAGAAGGAAAAAAATTGGTAAAATAATATAATTTTCATAATAGCAAGATTTATTTTGATTATCATATGAAGCAAACTCCAATTAAAAGGAAATTTTTAAAATACTTTTTCGTATTAATCTCCTCGATATTGTAAAACCCCGAGATCACTGATTGTCAGGCCATTCCAAAAACTATTTCTATGGAAATATTTATCTATCTAGTAAGAAGTCTATGCCTAAGGCAGGATTCGGACTTGTAACCTTGGTACTGTAAGAGATACAAACGTTTTTCACCCTTTAGTCAAGACTGACGATACGAAAGCAATTCAAAACTCCAGTCAAAAATAATTGAACCGAAAGATGCGCGAGAAAAGCTACCGCGAGCAATAAAAAAACGAGGGAAAAAGACGAAGATCTGAAGTAGAGGTAATGGAAAAGACGAAAAGCTGTGTGCATTCATTGAAAAAGACAAAAAGAATAGGGACGTCCTCAGATACGCACAAGTGCACAAATACACCCAGAGCACCGTCGCCAACCCTCAACACAAACGAGGCGAGTCTCTGCGGAGGACTCGGTAATTGAATCTACCAGCAGGACCAATGGATGCGGAAGTGGACGAATGGGAGAAAGAGGATGGACGGAGAGTGGAGGGGGAGAAAGAGAGAGAGAGAGAATGGGGATAGGGATAAAGCTCTCTATAACCAAGTACGGCCATCCTTTTCCCCAACTTTTGCCGAAAACGGGGTCAATTTAATGCCCTAACGCTGGTCACATGATATGAGACGCCATTATAAGATAATTATCAAGTGCATTTATTTTATTTCTATTCCTTAAAATTCTCAAAATTCGATTTTTATGCCTACATTCCTATTGAGTTAATACTCTGTTTGGGCCCGTAATGACTGCCGTTGTAGCAGCCAAAAGGAGTTGCCCGTACTTGGTTATAGAGAGCTTTAGATAGGGAGGGAAAGAGAGAGAGAGAGTTGGCTATCGGACCATTTAAAAAAGAGGACTCTTAGAGATGGGCTGGGCCATGCATCCCCCTTCTCATTGGATTACCTCGAGGAAAAAGGAGGATAAAATGGAAGACTTTTCCGCAGTACGTCAGGGGAATATCCTGCGGCATTCGATCGCTTTCTCAAGGGCCGCAGAAAATTGGGAAAAGGCCTTTATCTCTTTCTCTCTCTTTCTCTTACACGAGTCGGACTCGAAAAAAATGGCATTGAGAGAAGGAAAACTCTCGAATTTCCAAAAGCTTATTCGACGCTAAATGTCAAGGGTTAAAAAAAATTCCGACGTATTTTTTCCGTAAAAATTTCCTCCAAAATTCTCCATTCGAATCCTTGACGATCGTTCTTCATATCGGTTCAGCAGATACTGCCGTATAAAGTTGGGTCGTTGAAAGTCATCTCATCTTCCAAATACTCATTTTCCGAGCTAAAGATTCTTACGCCTGACAATAAACTAGATGCAAATGATAGTGCTTTCAGTGACAATTATATTTTATAATAATCTGGATGTGGGTGATTTTGACGAAAATATTGACTAAGAAACATCGAATTTGGCATTAAAATTTAAAAAATAAAATATAAAGACTATCATAAAAAATGGGGACGTTATTGAGGTGAGGTTCATGAGACTACAACTACACTGGCGTGTGACATACCTTTACCGTCTTGAGCTAACTTTGCGCCTTCAAGATTAAAAAGAATCAGGTGGCATTCAGTCGTGAAATTTTAATTGAATTTCCCTCCTTCTCTACAGAGAAGTTGTTCCTGGGTAAAAACATCCGTTTTTATTTTTTCACGTGGGAGAATTTTTTTAAATGGCACAAAACTCCACCGCACGGAATTATTTTTCTCCAAAAAATAGATTTCCAGCGCCGGGTGAGCCAAACCCCGAATTCCGGAGTGAAATTACATTGAAGCTCTCGGAGTGAATTCAAATTCTCGGTGTTCGTGTTCACGCTGACGTGCGCACACGTTGGTTGAAATTGAGTTGAGTGTCCCTGACAATACGGGAAAGGGAGGAGAAGGGAGAGGGAGGGTAGGGAGAGAGAAACTGGCGGGACCACGAGTGTGCGTTACACACGGCCTATTTGCTTACGTCTACACCAAAATTTTTAAGGGAAAACGAAAAAAAATGGGATTCACATTTGCTGACGCAATATGAAAAACGCGTTTCATTTATCGAGGTTTAATTATAATTTCAAACTTAAAATTCCTTATAAATTTAGTAATATAATTATATTACATAAAGTAATTTATTCGGTGATTAATTTTTAAACATTTAACTTTCAGTCTATAACCGTTAGCTCAGAATCTTAACCAAAAGATTTTACAGGCACCCGGGGTGCCGGGGTGACGGTGGCGGAGTGGCTAGAGCGTTGGCCTTCCACGCAGCGGTCCCAGGTTTGAATCCGGCGGAGGTCGGATTTTTCAACCTGAGATCGACCCGTCCCCTACTGGTGTGATTTGATGAGACCGCGCAAGTCAGCGCTCCGTCCTTCGAAAGGGACGTTAAGCAGTTGCTCCCCTTGGTGCTCTTCGTTAAGAGTAGGCTAATGCCGGCACCGAGTTTTCCTCCTCCCTTATGTGTGTGTTCGTTGCGGAAGGAGTTATGGCTTTAATAATCCAAGAGGTTGATTAGCCATAAATACAAACCAAAAACAACAGTTGTAGGCACCCACTGCCTTTACCCGATTAAAAAATATTCGGTACTTGCCCTTTACCTACTCGCACAACTCTCTTGTCTGGAGTGGCGCCAAATGTGACGAGAGATGGAACTACGTGGAAGTTGTATTTGCTGCTTATTCGAAAGTCTCTTGTTTAGTGTTGCTATAGCGCCATTGTTGAAGCAAGTTAGTAAAAGCGAATAACTAATCAATCACGAAGAATATGAATCTGAAAGAACTATTTAAAGGTTGTTCTATGATGAAGTGTTCATTTTATTAAAAATCGAAAATGGACACAACGAAACAACGGCAGTATTTTACAACACAGTCGAAGGTGAACGGTCACTTAATGAGTTCTAGGGGTGCCGATGGTGTAGTAGTTAGGACGCTGGCTGCTACTCGCCCGATGCTTGAAAAAGTCATCGGGTACGAATCCTGCGCAAGTAGGATTTTTCCAAGGTCGCCCGGCCCCCTGTTTGTGTGGTTTGAGGAGACCGCGCAAATTAAGCTGTTCCGTCCTTCGGAAGGGACGTTAAGCCGTTGGCCTCCCCTGGTGTTCTTCGTAAGAGCAGGCAAATGCCGGCACCGGGTTTCCCTCCTCCCTCCCCGGTTATTCATTGCACTACCTCTGAGATACCCATTTGTGCTGTAAGAGAGGTGAATTGACTGGGCACTCAAACAAACAAACAAACTTAATGAGTTCTCTTGTCAATAATTTTAGTGGAATTGCGGAGATTAAAGTCGTGCTGGAGATTGAAGGCCCGCGGGACGCCTGCGGCGCCTGACTTTAGCCATTCTCAACCCCTCCATGCCAACGGAGATTAGGAGAACGTAGCAAAGCAAACGCTGAAAAACAGGCAAAGTACGTAATTCCATTTCTCGTGCACTACGTAGTTCCATTTCTCGTCACCTACGGCGCCACTACCGACGAGAAAATTGTGCGGGTAGGTAAAGGGCAAGTACAAAAAATTCTTCTTTGGTGTTATTGATGACATTAAGAACTACACATACAGTGAACATTTTTAACTATCTATAAACATTTGCTCATAATGCACCAATTTCTCTAAAACAATTCTTTGACAACATAGATCTAACACAACCTGCAAATTTCTGTCTTCTACCTCTTACCGTTTACTTGGTATTTTGATTTAATCGATTGCACAGATGGACAGTTAGAGCGAAAACATAAGTGCGTTTGTAAAATGAAACCCGCTAAAAATACTCCGTCGCGTTGTTCTTTGTTCATGTTTTTTCCTCCGACTTCTAGAATCGAAGGTTTTAACCATTTAGAATTATTATAGGTAATTTCCGGAAAAATTTATATTTTAAATGAAAACGGCATCAGTAATGCGCAGTAAAATGTCTGTTAGAACGAAAGCATTATGATAAACGAACGGCGATATGAGGTTTTCATTGAAATTTCCAGTGGGGCTTAAATGAATCCTTATAAAAAATTATCATCGAAAATGGGTAAAATGTGCGGTATTTTTTAACAAGCCAAGTTTTTCGCGATTGTAAACTTATCAATTACATATTTGTAATTCGTCTATAATGACAAAGAAATTCAACCACCAAAAAAAATATTCGTGTTTCATTTCGAAAGGTCAAATATGACGACGTTGGAAATGAATTCTTGGTATATAAATTTATTTGTATAAAAATGCAATTTGTTATAAAAACATTTAAATCTACACAAGAGTTATTAAACACGACCAGTTTCAAAGATTTATTCTCCACCCTCGGGTATAAATCGCAAAAAGTGGTGTTTTTTAATAACTGCTGTAGAAATTTAAGTATTTCTGATAAAAAATTGCATTATACAAATAAATTTGTATAGAAAAAAATCCACCATGTATGGCCGTGTAATATTGCTTGCATTCATTTTAAATTATCATTATTATTGGTGCGAAAACTATAGGGCAGTTTAAATTCTCTGCAGTATTTGTGGCTTACTAGGAAATTCTTAAAATTTATTTCGCAAACACTTCAACCTTTTTTATCCAAAACGTTGTTTGCATTTCAATGAATATAATTATGTTATTATAGACAGTATATTGAAATAGAAAATTACATTTAAAATCATAAGAGAGAGTCATTCGAAAGAAACTTGGAGGGATAATTTATTTCCAAAAAATTTCTTAGGTTTCCTTGAAAATTTCATCAAAGTTTTAAAACAAATTTCGAGAATGAGAGAAAACTTTCTTGACCAAAGACTCTCTCTGTTAACAACAGCAATATTTAGGTCAATTTGGCCGTATCATCGATCGACGTTTTCCATGTAAAACTTTTAAATAATTTTATATTCGGCGCTATCGTGAGGATTCGTAATTGACTTGTTTGTAAGAAAAAATTAATAGTTTATTAATACGTGTTGAGGCATCTGGCAAAGTTAAACTTTATCGCTTTCAAGGGCTTCGGTGGAATTCATTCTAGGAGAGTACGTGCAGGAAATGAAGGGAGTAGCAAATTTGAAATAAAAAATTATCCAAGTTTCATTAACTGTGCAGATCATGAATAGTCGTGTTAATCCTTTTACTGACCCATTTGGAGTCTATAGCTGTTACCAGATCGCCATGGAAGCGCTAGCCCTTTAACCATCTGTGCCGACAAGAGGATTCATTAAAACTCTCTCTCTCACTCTTAGCAGTACGGCCCTACGGACGAGTTTCTGAACGCGCCTCACGCAACAATTTGACCTCATAGGGAAGCCGCCCGAGGATAACCGTTGTGGTCGAAGAATTAATTAAACGAGCCCGAGTAAAGTTGCGCCAGAGAATCAAAAGATAAACAAAAAGGCGCTGGAGTTTGGTCGAGGAGTGAAATTTAAAATTCGTGATTCGAGTTTTTTTATTTTTGTTCGCCGTACCGTGGTGGTGTTTATGTAGTAAGTGCTGGCGCAAGTAGCGAGGTCAACTTAAAAAAAAGGCTTTTTGCGGACTTTCGTCTCACGAATCTTGACGCCCATGTTGTGTTAATAGAATATTTAAAAGGTGTTAAGAAGTGGATTACAAAATATCATACGGCCAGGGTCGTACCCAGACATGTTGCCGCCTGAGACAAATTATAATTTGACGTCCCTCTGAATTTCTTTACGTAGCCCTTCTAATTATACTTTAGTTGAAAAGGTAGGAAATAATAAAAAATGTATTGATTCATGCCGTATAATTATTTTTATTTATAGAAAACAAAATCATGTACTATTATGTTTTGTATATAATTTTAATTAGAGTACATATACTTTTATCTTACAACGAACAAAGACTCAATAAAAACAAAATATCCAAATCATATAAACCTCAAATATTACTTGAATAACCTACACAATAACAAACAAGAAAGAAGCGTATAATCCATAAATGAAATACACAGAGATTTGAAAGGCATTTTATGAGTAATAAGGAACAAGGTGTTGGGATGACTTGTTATGCATGCTCGCATAAATCTGAAATTAAATTTAGAACTATGAGAAGAAGAAAAAAATCCTGTACTTGACCGGGAATCGAACCCGGGTCTCCCCGTTGCATTTTATGAGATTTACGTCCAAAGCGTTACGGGAAGATGGTCCCTCCTCCGCAAATATAAATCATGTGCTCTTACGGACATTTTTGTGACATATGATGTACTCTATCCTAATACATTTTTAATCAATACCTCACTTATCATATAAGAGCATGGAAGAGAAATGCAATTGTTGCTTGCCGGTAGAATCGTCGTGGCGACCAATGTAAACAAAATATGAGATGTTATATTTGCGATTTTCTAAAATTTTTATCTTCGAATATATAAGTCGTGATTATGTGGTCTCGCGGTCTTTTTTGTGGTAAATGTTGTTGCCTATCCGAATACATGTTTTAATCGATACCTCAAAGGTCATATAAGAGCTAGGGCGAGTAAATATGGTATTTAATTATGGCTCCACGAATGCCATTAAAGGAGGTGCGAGCACAAGTTTTTTGCCCGTGTAAATTGAAAGTTCTAGGATGCAGTTCAAAATCATAATACGGTGATAAATTTCAATGAGGTACATTCATACATAATTTCAAAACATGTCAAGGGGTTCAAGAGATGAAAGTCACGCCAGACGGACTGATGACAGAGTTGCCCATAAGACGTTCCGCTACTATCTGTTTGCTTGTAAAGGGTTCCTAAAAAAGGAGAAGAGAGAGAATTTAAAAACATGCTCGGTGAGCTTTTAATTTGGAAAAAGTGTCGATTACATCCGTATAATCATAATAATGATATTAGCCAAAGTCTGTGACGATATTAAGATACGTTATTCGGCTATGGCTTTCAAAATTATGCTTATAAACTCCCCAATCTTTTCGATTAACCTTTCAGGAATTACTTGGAAACGCCACTTTTAAAATTTTAGCTGCTCGCTAATCTCTTATCTCGAATTAATACGTCTTCCTCCTATCGCTCATTATTCTTTCCTCAGAAATATTTTCTTTGAGAAAGATCACGCGAAGGATAGTCATTATTTGACGAATATAAGTGGCTCAAATCGCTGCTTCTTTTGACCTCAAAGCGCTCTATCGGCACGTGCTCGACACGATTGCGTTATGCACTTTCCACTCTGGCAATTTGATAGACAAGAATCCGAGTTCGCTTCACTTCCTCGTCTATGCAAATTACTCAGCCGAAGCATGGCTGGATGACTGCCTGCTTTTTTCTGTGACTTTTATTCGTAGATACTTGAGTCGCATTAATTACCAAGGGAAAATTAAATAATACGAAAGGGTTTCTCCGTTATTATCAACATTTTATTTTTGTGGTAATACTACCAAGTAATGAACCATTAATGCGTGTTTAATTTCTACTTCTATTATGGAGTTCCACAAGTTGACGGCCTCTTTATTGGCTTTTATTGTGCTTAATTGCTTTCATTAGGATGTCCACGTATTCCAAGAAGAGTGATTATCTTCTTACACTATTCTTTTATCAGGTTACATATGATTGTTTGGTATTTACATTCACCAGACTCACCACTACTGTCTTAATTTACGACAAAGAGAACACTTGCCGTTTATCTTATATCTAAGGCATGTAATAATAATTGTTTTTATTACTTTCTCCATACACAGTATAGGGGAAAGTATTGTTTTCATAAAAAAAATCGATTTCCATATTTCAACGGAAATACTCGTTTTGAGGTCCCCTGAACATGTTTTGACAATTTTCTCGATGATGTTTGTGTATGCGTGTATGTATATTAATCAGGCCAACGCGAAATTTTATATTTAACATTTTTATTAAAGTCACAAGAACTGATTAGTTTTTGGTAAAAATTGGTCAACCGGAAGTGGGCATTTACTCTTGTCACTAATCCGTTTTTGGAACATTTGCTTTAATATTTGATTAATGTAAAATGTATTTGAATATTGTTGTAGGAAATTTAATTTTCTACAAGCTTTGTTTGAATTTTTTTCCATATAATGCATTATTTAATTAAGAGATATTTTAAAAATTATATTTTTTAGCTGCCACTACAACCGGCGACAATTGAAAACACTTTGCGCTTAGTTACGTATTACAGGTATGGAGAAAGTCATGCGGTGGCCGCATCAAATTTTTTTGCCAAATAGAATATATCATTCATTCTAAAATTATCGCCGATGAATAATGTGCTCTAAAATTCGAAAGAGATAATTAGTTTGAAGTGGAAATTTCACCAGGCTTTATAAGCGCAGACAAAAGCTCAGTAATTTCCGCGAAAATTTAAGGTACAGAATTGTTTTTCTGTGATTGTGATGAGTAAATTCCGCAAACCAAACTTATTTTTTTATATATTCCGGTTCATAAGATATCACAAGAGATTTTGAATAGATATTACACGCATTCACTACAAACCTAATTTGACGTTGTAAAAGAAAAGGATAGAGGAAAGAGCATTTCTCCTCCTCCTCCAAGGGCGTAATTATTCATTAAGTTTCCTCCCAAAGGTCGAGAAAACTCTTGACGTATTATGATTTGGCGTAATATTTCTGCGATATTTATTTGTTTTATTTGATACGTGATTGTCTTCGGAAGTGCCGAAGTAAGTTGCCGGTAAGCGATCTCCGTTTCGATAGTGAATATTTTTCGCAGGAGCAGTAAATAATTAGGAAATTATTCAGAGATGTAGAAAAATTAAGAGATTTAAGTGTTTAAATCAGTCGTTCTCAATCGGTGGGGAGCGTAGGAGGATTCTAGGGGGAGGGGGGGTGAAAGTGAATTGGACCAAAATCAGTTTTTCCTCAAATTTACATCTCTTACATTTTTATAATACTGTCCAATTAACCCGATTTAATATTTTTTTCATTTATTTTATAGCCGTTTAGATAAGTCTTGTACTGATGTATCCAAATGCTCTGTCAACTTATCACCTCCATAACAGGTGAAGTGCAGACGAATGGATTTAGAAATTGAAACAGTTGTAGTAGTAGTATTAGAAACATTATTGGAAGAACTACACGGATATTTTTAGGCAATGACAACTTATTGCCTACTGCCCAAAAATGATGCTAACTTGTCAGCTGTGAATTTTGCGTCAAAACAAAAATTAAACTGACTAGAATTCACTAAATAAACTCACATAGTATAACTCAGATCACTTAGAAACCTGTCATACCTTAAAAACCTAAAAGAAAATATTTCTTGGGGAAGGAGGGGGGCGTGTGGTTCTTAGAAGATCAAAAAGGGGGGGGCGAAACGAAAAAGGTTAAGAACCACTAGTTTAAATGTTTCTGTTTGTTAACTTTTCGTTAAATTAAAACAATAGAAATCTTCATATTGCTGACAACATTTTTAGTTATAAAAATCGCTAGAATTAAATCATTAACTTGTTGATAACGAGGATGAATCGCAATAGAAGTTTTTTTGAATGATTTTGCTTGCGCTAGCTTTATTTAAAATTCCACTACTTTTATTGCGTTAAAGCACTACCAGTGAGTTATCGTTTCATATCCCATTTCAGGTGCTGTAAATCCCTCTATTTTCCTCCATTTCCAATGTCAAATCTTCACCCTGTATTTCCATCGTGAGCCCCAAAGTGTGATGTGAAATGTTCATTTTGTGATGAAGTACTGTGAGTGGGTGCGTTTGAGCGTGTCGAGAGGGATTTCTTTCATCGCGTGAGAATGTCCTCTCCCACCGCTGGAAAATTTACGCCGCACCAAAGGTAAGAAGACGTCGTTTGTTCGAATCATAGCCTTTCGATTCCCTCTCTTATTTTCAGCTTCGGTTTAGTGGCGCTTTGGTCGTCGCAGCCAAAGGCATTCGATCGAAACTAACGTTGGTGTGTGCCTATAATTTTCGATCGGGGTATGACATTATTAGAGATGGGTCGAAGGAGATTAAAGTAACGCATACCTTTAGTTGAAAATAAATTAAAGAGTTTTATAAATTTTAGAAGCCAATTAGTCGTTCATATCCGCGCATTTCTTGAAATAAATCAATCCATATATCGGTCAAAATTTATAAAGTGGCGCCAATTGTCCTATCGATTAAATAGTTGCGCATGGTTCTCTGGAATCAGCATATGAGCAAAACGTTACTGAATTTCTCCATTATCGGTGGAATATTACTGAATCTTGTTGAGTGGATAGGAAATGTGTGTGTACTATATGTCACAGTAAATGTGCGTAGTCCGGTAAATGTGTACATTTCCCGGTTAATGTGCACAACATTTGAACATGAAGGAAAATTTTACTCGGCTCCACTGGGTTGGGTAAATTAGTCGAAGTGTTTTTGGTTCCTCCACACGTTCATTGTGTTCCCCTCTCGGATTGGGAAGCGTTCATCATATATACCAGTGGAGCCGAACCCTCGATTATTTTTGTTATAAATTAACGTAATTATTAAAGTGTTGCTTTTCTCATTCTTACTTATTTCCACATTTACTAAGGCACATCGGTAAAAGTGCACATTTACAGGGAAATGTACGGATAATACGTATTTCTGGATACTTAAACTTACATTTACCGAGCTTGGTGGTAAATGTGCACATTTCCCGGTATATGCACACATTTCCCGATTACGTACCTTTACCGTAACACGTATGTATATACATATTTGGCTAATCAACCTCTTGGATTATTATAGCCATACCTCCTTCCACACCGAACACATTCAGGCAAGGGAGGAGGGAAACCCGGTGCCGGCATTAGCTTACTTTTAACGAAGAGCACCAAAGGGACCAACGGCTTAACGTCCCTTCCGAAGGACGGAACGCTGACTTTGCGCGGTCTCCTCAAACCACAAAAACAGGGGGCCGGACGACCTAGTGGCTAGGAAAATCGTGAAATTAATAATACCTACGGTTTTAGATTATGGCACTGTAGTGACGAGTGTGATTAATAGTTTTCTCTCTTTTCACAATAAAACCGTGCTTTGAAACTTAATCGGCAACTGTAATTTTGTGTTTAGCTTACATATTATACATCAAGAAGGGAAAGTATACTCCATATATGGAATACACAGAGATATCAAAGGCCTTCTTTATGGAATATGTATATGAAACGGTATCGAAGGATTGATTGGTTCTTGAATTTTTATCTCCGAAATTATAAGTCGTAATTATATGGTCTTGCAGAAGTTTTTGTGGTAAAGATTGTCCTCTATTCAAAAATGTTTTGAAATCTATACCTTACGTAGCATGGGAGAGAAATATATGGATTTTTAACTGTCGTTTGCCAATTGAGTCGTCATATCGACCGATGAAAACAAAATATGGGATATTTTGTTTGTGTTTTTTCCCGATTTTTTTATCTCCAGAACTAGAATTCGTAATTATGTGGTCCTTCAGTTTTTTGTGGTAAATGTCTATTCCAATAGATTTTATAATCTATGCTTCACCGATCATATAAGAACATGAAAGGGAAAAATATGGATTTTTAATTGTTATTTCCTGATAGAATCTTCGTAGCGTTCGATGTAAACAAAATAAGCGATAGATAGGTTAAGGTGGAGAGTACAGCGGAATTTATGTTAAATGAGAAATCTAACTCCTTAACCGTAAAAGTTCAAAAATTAGTATTATTTCCCACCCCTTTTTCCTTTTTTCCCTTTTATTCCCCCCTACCTCTTGGTGTGTATGTGCGCGCGTGTTTTGTGGTTGCCTAGTAGGTCCCTGTCATGGTCGTATTGACTCACAAACCTTCTAGCAACGGTGTTATTTTCGGGTCCCTGGCGCAGATTTTAATCTCTCGCAAACCCGGCTCCTTTTTTATCCCTTTTCCATCTTTAGGATTAGTGCTTGTGCGATTTTCTCAAATTTTTATCTCCAAAACTATAATTCGTAATGATGTGGTATTTCGGACTTTTTTTGTGGTAAATTTTGAACCTTAGAATGCATTTTTTAGTCAATACCTTATAGATTATATAAGGGTTAGGGAGAAAAAATATTGTATTTAATTGTTGCTTGACGGATGCCATTTACGAGTATACGTTTATTTAATTGCTTTTATAAAGTGAAAGCTCTAATTGACAGATGCAGTTTAAAATCATATTTCGGGAATAAATTTTAATTAAAATAAATTTAGCGGTTCTGGAGATGAGCGCCACGACAAACTGACGGACGGACGGGTGAGATGTGCCCATAAGGCATTCCGCTACTACCGCTTTGCTGGTAAAGAACGCCTAATTAGGAGAAATTCAACCGACTAGTTTAACTTTATATCTTTTAGTGCTCCTCTTCCATATAATTTGGGCTAGTCGTCTAAATTTGATCATTTGGTAAAAGACTTTGCAGCAGCAGGGATATGCGGGTTATGGCACTCGCCTTCTTTCTCTATCATTCTTACGAACATTAATTTATATAAAATTTATTTAATTTCGGCAAGATAACCTCACAAGTTGGTATTTTACTGTCGTTCGCCCTCCACAGCTCGACCGCATTCCATATTGGCTGGTACTTCGCAATGCACCGCTTTTTTCAAGTTTTTTTATAAAAAAATTATATAAATTTTTGTCAGTCATATTTACTTCCATATAATGTAAATATTACATACTGTGTAATGTACTTTGAAACCTACATCGAAAGAAAATTTACACTATCTCTCTTATAGGCATCGAAGTTGGCATCGCAAAAATTCACAGCATACATTCTAACTTGGACCTTGGTTTTCCTATCGTGTTTTAAAACTAAATCTATTTTACCACTTTCCCATATTTAAACGAATACAGTAAGCAGTCCGAAAAAGTATTTTTTGCAAATAATCTTTTCAAATTGTATCGTCTTGTAAAAGTTTTAATCACATACCTGGGCTTACATTTTTAAATTTGTATTCTAAACCTGCCTTGCTTTACTGTTTTTCACTCAATTTAAACTACATAAGAGGGCTTGGAACCTATCAGTATTCAGCTATATGGCAATCCCTTAATGTTTAAAGAACTATTATTCTGATATCGATCTCACGTATCTTATCGCCATGATCCTTTCTACCTATGTACATTGGAGACTCTATTATTCCCACAACATCTCCTGCTAGACATTCTGATCTGTATTTCTCTAGTAGCCTTAACCTTGAGCACTTTCTAAGGTCTTCCAGAGATCTCCATTTTAATTCCTTCAATAATGATGGGACGCTTTCCATATGATAGTATGTACTTTTAAAAAATCTTGCTGCTCTCCGCTGTACTCTTCCTAACTTAATTATATGGCCCTTCTCATAGAGTTCTCATATACTGGAGGCATATTCCACTAGTGGTCTAACTAGGGAAAAAATAAGACGCTTCGCGTACTTTATCTGTACTATTCCGCACTATTCTGCGTATGAACGCCAGTTTCTTGTTAGCTGCACCTATAACACAACGAATGTGCATGTTCCACGAAAGGCCACGACGAATGTTAACTCCTTAATATTTTACATGTTCAGCTGCTTGAATTGATTGGTTATTTTTGAATACTTAATTGACTGCAAAGTTGACTATTCTATTTCTAGAGGCAAGAAATAAAGTGGTAAAGTCAACTCGGGTAACTTGGGATATGAGAGTTAAGAAAAAATAGAGCATAAGAGCTCTCAAAGAGCTGTTGCCAATCGCAGATCGTTGTCATTTCGTGCAAAACCGTTGTCCATGCCTTTTCCTTGGGCACCTTCTTTTGTGTGTTTATGCACCGCCGCTCCCCCCCTTCTTCCAGTCAAACTCAAGTTGGACTACATCAATTACAGCTGCCTGAGAAAGGTCCGTCAGAGAAAACATTGCTTCCAATGTATCTTTCTTGAGCTTGGCAAACTCATACTTATCTGGATATTTTGAAACCAATGCGCTCGGGAAGTACTCAGTTCTACACCTTGAGTTAGATCCGAAATAAGATAGTTTTCTTTTCATAGTAAAGGGCAACGAATTTTATTGTACGACCTTTGAAGGTAACTGAGCATGTTATTTCGTAGTTGAAGATCGACTGTGACTTTTTAGCTAAGCAGTTCATTGAGAGAGAATACTCCAAGATGGCACGCATTGAGCCTAAACCGGAGTAGGTATGGCAAGAGTCGCATCAATTCACGTAGTAAACATTTGGCTTCGATTTTCGCTCTCCTAACCTATAAATGAACCGGTGGGTGAAGCTAATCGGTTGACAACGCGTCAATCCTTTGATTTGACTGCCTTCTAGAGCAAGGCGCGTGGAATGCAATAAATGTGCACTTCAGCCAAAAGGAAGTAATGGTTTGAGAACCTGATATTAAGCCCTTAAAGAGATGCACTAAGCTCAAGATGAGGCGTGTTGCGAGCTGTACTCTAAAGAGAGCTGGAAATGTGACGAACTTCAAACTATAAAAATAAATTTCTCGAAAGTACTGGCTGCTCTGCTCTGCGCGTGCACGCCAAGGAATTCCGTTACAATAATGCTACAGCACAGTCCAACAACATCGTAAAATGGTATTCTAGGAATAAAGGAATGCTTATGAAATGATATTTATTGCGGTCCAACTTTGGCGTCCCTTTCGAGAGGCACCTGAGGCGGTCGCCTCGCTGCCCCACCTATTGGCACGGCCCTGCTTATGGCTTATATTAAATAGATGATACAAGTGACTCCTATTGTTACAAAAAGGTTGAGTGAACCGCTTAAGAACCTTAAACTTTCCAAAAGGATAATTAAGTGAGGTTTGGACTGACAAGTTAGTTTCCACCCTCTCTCTTGTAACTAATTTATTCAGTTAATGGTTCGTAACGACATATAACATCTATTCAGCCCTGAAATTAATGTCATGTTAAGTCTTTCTTCGTGTTAAAGCGAGAAATCTGACGAATTAAAAGCAATCTTTGCAACACTTCTTGTTTATGGCATCTTACTGCTTCAAAATTTGCCATACGCAATTCTCAAAGGAACAATGAGATTATTATATTAAACTAGGGACTCTGCCCCTCGTCCCTTACGGGAGCCAACCCCGTCTGAAGGCTCGCTTCGTTCGCCAATTATTTTGAACTCATTTAACATAAAATTAATAAACATTTGAAAGGTAAAATTCATATTCATTCAGACTACATGTACGTATTATTTATTTAGACGAACTTTTCTCGAAAACGTATAATGGTTTTTATCCTTCATACGGCTATTTAACTGTAAGTTAACTGCAAATGTACTTAAACTACGAGGTAAAAATGCCAGTAAACTCCGTAGCTATTTTTTTTGAGATGTTAAAAATTCGGAAAAACTCGAATATAAACACAACATGTGAAAAATACGCATAAGATAACAGAAACGACAATAAAAATAAGAATTTCCATTCTTTTTTCTGTGAAATAGTGCAAATATCGCGTTGAAGTCTCACTTATATGATATTTATGAATGTTAAAAATGTTAATCAAATGTAAAAACGAAAATCCCGAACAATCACGGCGAATGGTTAAAAAAGTAATGCGTTGTCAATCTAATCAAAACCGAAAGAATCTTCAAAACTGATGCCGCCGTTCTCAAGTTATTCGACGTTAGTGAAAATATGAATGCATGTGACGTCATCACATGCGGACAACATTCAACATTGCGTAATTATCAATAGGATTAAAGCAGAGTGGAATCTATTTTTACCGCCAAATACGTGTCACCTGAATTTTTCATATCGATGAGTACCTTAAAGAGCTCTAATTACAGTTTTCGATTTATTCGAGTCAGTTTCATAAATTTCTCTAGTGGGGTTCAGCGCGCCGAATTATATGAAGACGAGAGGAATTACCCGTTGAACATCAACGGGACTTTGTAGTGTGATTAAAATATAACTTCTGAGATGTGTGTGTAAAAACTTATGTATATATATATATATATATATATATATATATATATATATATAGTAAATGTAATTGTTTGATTAATTAATACATTCCTGACAAACATTTGAATTCTCCCAGAAAATGAAGTGCTTGAAATTTATTACATTCTGGCATCAATATACGACTTGATTTGCCACTCTTTGGCTCCGTTGTTCTTCTTCTTCCTATGTTTACTGAATAATAATATTCTTCAATTATTAACGTTGCAATATATTAAGTTTGACATTGCGCGAAGAGAATAACACAATTCTTTCGTCTATTTGAAGGGTTAATAGACGCTAATTTATTGGAGGCAACAATGAGGTTCGCCTTGGCGACACCCGGAAAGAGTACGAAATAGCCATAAAATTTAGAAAAGAAATGCGTGTTTCTGACAAATTCTTCCGTGTAACATCTAAACATTGCAAGAATAAGATATTTTATAGTTTTAGCCGTAGAATAAAACAAAAATGGAGAAATTCGGTCCATATTTACATATTTTAATGAATGAGGGAAATAAACCTTGAAAATCGAAAATCCCGTGTGAACTTATGGGAAAATATAATTCTCTCCCGGAGTCGAATCCGGGATTTTTTCCGGGATGTTTGATTTTTCTAGAGACCGCCTCATGGGAGTTTAACGATTGTGAAAGTTTCAGCTCTTAATTACATTGGAAAATGTCCGAAAATACGGGGACAGACAGACAGACGGACACTTGAGAATTGTTATATAATGATGTTCTCCTTAATAGAACGCGTCCTAGAAACGCCTTTTATTTCGTCAGTCCATCCCCGCGGGAAGCATGAAAAAGGGCGTAAATGGGAGTGATATTAAGCGCTCAGAACTAAAATCGAAGGGTTGGGGTTATGAGCAGGTCCCCCGTGTCCATTTTATGCGCACGCCCAGTTTTTATTGGGAATCTCTCTGATGACGCCTCGTTCATTGTCTGTGGCATTGTCACACTGGTCCACAGCCATTAACGCGTGTGGTCTCCCGGACAAACAAACAATACGTGCCCCCCTTTCCCCCTTTGCCTCCTCCCCCCCCCCACCGCCGGGGGGCATATCCGATGCAGCCCTTTCCGTTATCTTATCCTCAGCGTCCACTTCCCATCATCAACACGGGAGCCATAAATTTTGTCCAAGGACGCTGTTCTCCCGAGTCAATAGTTGCCCGCGGTTCTTTTCTAGATTACGTCCGAGCGACCTGCGTTAAATCAATGTATTCGTCTCGACTATTTTTTCTCGAGGATTGGACGACTCTACAATTGTTTGAATTTGACGATCTTAAAATATTTACAACTGTTTGACAGCAATGATGACATCCTAGCCATTGCATTTTTGGTCATCTCGATTTGAAATTTTGATCGAGTTTTATGAGATTTATTGCAAATTCATTATATTGATTGAGAAAATATTGAGTGAGACATATGTGGCGCTTTCCGGTTGTGTCGTTTTAGTTTACACTGTGGATTCGGATATAATGCGGAGCCTTTCCCCTCCACATATATTCTACAGTGAATTCAATTTCTCAGACTATATCTTGGGGTGCGTGTGTATCATATTTTGCTGTTTCCAGCTATATAAAATAGTAAAACGATATAGATTAAGAAATTATTACATTAGTACTGAAATTATCGTAGAATGCTGGACAATCGTAGCTTACAATGGATTTAGAAAAATGTTTTTGTGAAGAATAGGTTTCTCCAGTTTATGAGTGTCCAAGTTTCACACTTCGTTCACATGTTTTCTTACAGGATCGTTGATTGTTTGAAAATTCCAAACTTTTACATGCCGTTTTGTAGAAAGTTTGAATGCTAAAAAGATCGAATGGTTCAAACTCAACTTTATTTAGATATTTTTAATTTAAAATTATTTTTATGATTCGTGTAATTGTGTGCTACAATCCCTTTCTTCTGAGAAAGTTATTCTGACAATTTTTATGCGATATTCGAAACAACAGGTATTGAAATCTGTTTCTCTGTATGCATATACTATACTATATACTATACTATACTATTGGCTACAATCTGGCGCAGTAAAACCTCACATAGTGCGGTAGTTGCGTAATTGAAAAACGCCGCCTCTTATGTAATGGAGTCTTTAAAAGTACTAGATCAGTGGAAAATGGGAGGTTCTTCGGTGTCAGGCAGTAAAAATATTTTGAAAAATGTTTTCGAATTATTCGCATCTTCGATAGTATTACTTTGATCAACATTAAGTCAATACTAATTGATAATAGGCATACAAGGCTGTAGTACTCTGGTGCAAAATATGCCGAAATAAACGCGCATTTATGCTAGGCTTGTAGAGTGCATTCATTCTGCTCGTTTTTAGCGCGTTTTATTTCATAAACGACCTTATGTTTTCTCTGTCTTTTTGTCCGTTTGTGCTATCAGTTAAATTATAATAGCAAGTAAACGGTAGGAGATATAAGACTGAGGTTTTGCAGGGTGTACGTGATCTATGACGTCATTCATTTTTCTTTAGATTTACGTTTTGAAAAATATACAGGATCGGATTTTTTTAAATCTTTAATATCGCCGAAGGTATAAAAAATGGAATTCTGAAGTTTCGAGCGTTCATTTCCACATTGACGCCACTTACAAACAAGGTTCTAGTGCAGGGTTGGGCAAACCTTTTACACGGCGAGCCGCATAGTTGCAGCTTCTTAGGTGGGCCGCATAAACAGATGAAAATGCTTCGGCGGGCCACGTTAGGCATTGTGTGCGCATTTATGGCTAATCAACTTCTTGGATTATTATCGACGGGCCGCGTTAGGGAAGTTATTTGAGATAATGCGAGGGATCATGTTAGTGAAAGACAATAACGAATAATATGTTATCCCCATAACATCTCTGGAAAGGCTTTCCGGACAAAATTTTAAACTACAAATATGAAATAATCTGTATTTTATATTACGGTTCGCTTTCATAATGGCATCGTTGGCCACATAAAATGTGCTCGCTGGCCACATGTGGCCCGCGGGTCGTGGTTTGCCCTTCCCCGTTCTAGTGCCTGAATATGTGGTGGCATAACCACACAAAATACATATAAATTAAACAACACGCATATAGTAAGTAGATGGTCAAAAATCCAAATTCTCCTCAGTTCGTTTATTAGGTTAAATGGAAGAAATCTTCACATAGAAATAAAATACAGAATGTTACCGACTTTAATGATAGAAGAAAAAGCGCGCTAATTTTATCCTATATATATTTTCGTTAATTCCTCACTTCGCCGCCTCGATGGCGCAACGGCGGAATTATGAGATCCGCGCCATGTATCCCAACGGCGTTATTGCACGGCGCGACTCCCTTATCTGGGCGTTTGATAGATCGTTAGCGCGTATCTCGAGCCTGTTATCTCCGAAACATCAATCAGCTCTCATCTCCCGTTCTAAAGCCACCGTCGCCTCATTTTCTACGTCGACCCTCAACCTCCGTCCTCTCTCCCTCAATCTCAAAACCAATTCAATCACTTCCCATCGGCAGCCAATCGCGCGTGATGAGAAAAAATCACGCCCCTCTGAAGAAAACTCACATCATCTGCTAAGGGGCACACACAAGCCAGCGTTTTATGGAGATCGAGGACGTGACGGAAAGAGAGGGAGAGATTATCCCGACCGTTGTCCGCCGTTTTATCGGAAAATTCACGCGTCTGTTCGTTCGGCTGAGCGAAACTGGAGAAAAAAATATTTAAACAAAGTCCCGCTGTGATGCGTGGGTTTTCAGTTTTGCCGTAAATGCGATTCCGGGGACGAATCGCCGAGCTCCCTTTACGGCTGGAATACAATTAATAATCAAGATGGCTTCCGTATCCATTCAACGATTTCAGAAAGCCAGAGGCAAATTTCGGCCGCCAATGTACATGCCTTTCTCTAATTTTAAATTTGCCGTTAGTCGGTTCTATATAATATCTTCATAGGAAAATGAGCGTGCTGCCGCGTTTGTGTGGAACGTTATTTGTTTGCCTTTATCCCTTTCGCAACAATCAGAACTGCGAAACCTTAGAAAAATATGTATTAATCCTCTCAGCGCTAAATTTGACATTTCTTCGAAAGGTACGAGATAATTGGGTGATAATATGACCTATGTTTAACTGTTATTTCTGATGCTAGATTGCACTTGGATGCTTTTATTGTAATTATTGTTTCCCAAAATAATTCCTGAATAGCGTTTGTTGTCCCTGTAGCAATAAATATATCGGTCTTGCAGTAAGATTTTAAAAGTTTATGAGGTAACAATAGAAGTCATTTATCCGTATCGCATATTACAAGAAACAAACAAAATGTATCCGATAACATGCATATGCTTTGGAGAACCATATAAACCGCATACTTAAGAAAATTTTGAATTCGTCGGCGACATGAGTTTTCCCTTGGAATTGTTTCCGTATATCGAAAATAAAATATTTTTTGTAAATATTCATCGCAGACTGATACCGAAGCATTTTATTGCATTCTCTTACTATGCACATTCAAATTTTTAGCATCGATCATGTTATTCGTAGTGTTGTTGTTACGGTCGTTAAAAAAAACACTCCAATGATGAGCTGAGCATTTAGAACTTTCCAGGATAACTCCGTATAATTAGGTAGAAGTTAAATTCTTTAAGAAAGTTTTCGATTTGTGGGGCAAAAGACAAATTTAATCGAACTTCAAGAGATTAAACTTGTTTTATAAGATATCGCAATGTATTTATCTGGAATTCAAGATGTCTCTCTTATGTTAGCTATGGCGTGTACCTAATTTCGTTCCTCGTAACATTCCTGTGAAAGACGTTACATTGTATTTCAGCATTCTGTTCTTTTATCAAAGAATATATACCGGAAACTTTAGTCAAGACACGTTATTTATTCACCGGATATTTTAATACGAGTTGCGCGCCGTTCTCTTTTTATTTGTTTTTTTTTCCACAAACGATTGGAATTCCAGAGAGACAGACTCAAAGAGAGAAAAAGCTCCTCTTTTACTGTGGCGAGAAAGGAGCTGATAGAAGACTCTAAATTTAGTTAGCTCAAAGAATAAGGGTACATGGAGTTTCGCTTTTCACTTTGAAGCTGAATCTCTAAATAAAATTTTGGACCTGGAGTGGGTTTCCAATTTATGCCTATGGTGTTGCTGATGCTGAATTTTGTGAGATGTTTACTATGGATTTAATTAGGACCACAAAAAATGTTAGCCGTAAACATGAGGATTATTATTTTTGAAAAACTTTAGGGGCAATATTGTATGTGTATAATAAATATTTCATCCTAATTTCAAATTGTATCCATTCGTTAAAGAAAAAATTTTAAGCATCAATTCTGAAGAATTATATTGCATGACACAGTCGCTTCAATTTGTAGGCGCTTGGTTTATTTCTTACGATAAGTCATTTATATATAAATATGTAATTGTTTATAAGCTTATTTAATGCTTTTAAATAGTAACGAATATTTAAAAAAATATTAAGGGCTGTGCCCATACGCGCTGTCCTCGTCAACCCCGCCTTAAGCCAGAGATCTCGGCGCTGCGCGCCTCGCATGACTCGGCAAACTCAAGTTGCCATAAATGAGAAGCACTTGTGCAATTTTTTACGAAGATATACAGAAATCTATAAATAAAGCAATACAATCTCTCCTTATGTTCTTCTCTATTTATAATTGATTGTTGATGGACAAACTTACAACATTTCGTAAAAAATGTTTAATTGCTTATGACACAATAAAGGCTAATTCTATCGGCTATGAATATTATCTAAGTTGCTACAATGGTTACTGACTTAGACTAGAAGTCTCTTAGTTCATTTGTTTACATTTAGACGAAAGTTTTTACGAAAATGTTCAATCGATTTTGCCCTTCAAACGTGTTTGACTGTAAATTAAGTGCAAATGTACTAAAAACCCGAGCCAAACAACCCTAGTAATTATTTTTTGAAATGTTGACCATTCGGAAAACTATTATAATCACATAATGTTAAAAATACGCATTAGATAACGGAATCGACGATAAGAACAAGAATTTCCATTCTTTTTCCGGTGAAATAATGAAAATCTCGCGTCGAAGTCTCAATTATAAGATACACATACATGTTAAAAAGAATAGTTCTGGACATGACATTTCTGCCGATAATATATTAAATCAAATAGTAAAATGAAAACCTCGTTTAGTCCACCTCGGGCATTTGTTTTACACGGTCAAACAGGTCACGCGGTGCCAATTTAATCAAAACCGAATGAATCTTCAGTATTGGTTTATCCGTTACCAAGTTATTCGACGTTATTTGAAACATGAATGCACCTGGCGTCATTGCATGTGGACAACATTCATCATCGCGTAATTATTAATACGATAATTTATTTCAGATTCAGTCGTTTGTTATAAAATGGAATTTGATTTGCGTGAATATATATAAGGAATATTTTGGTCCGATAAAATATCCAATTATAATTCTAGAGACAATACGAAATTTTTACGTTTTGAATTAATCATACGTTGAAACAATCTGGAAACGTTTTAAATGCCGCCAGATGCTCTTTTGTGTGAACGAAAAATGTTTAAATTATTATTAAACATGACTACATGTTGTTAAAATTTAATATTCTATCACGTACTCTTAGTTAAATAACAAATCTTCCAGTGACACGGTTGGAAAACGATATATTTTTTGCATGTTGATATGTGTTAGCGTTTTACGAAACATTACCTAATATGCTATGTGTGAAAATCTCGTGATATTATCAAATGTAATTAACAATAAATACAAACGTCAATTATATAGTTTAACTGCATTGAATAATGTTACAAGTGCTATTGTTGCAAGTGGAATTGATCAAGTTTTCTTCAAATCTGAAAATTTTCCATAAGCTTAATTTTTAATTTTATCAAAACAATAACGGATCGATGAGAAAAACTTGGTGATACCTATATTTCGCGGATGTCAACATAAGCAAATCCTAGCTGATATCCATTGCAAGCTAAAGGGAACGAAAATGCATTGATTTGGCATAATTTTGCTTAGCTGAACAACTGATGAATCGGAGTTTATATTTTCCGATTTTAAACATATATTCCTGCAAATAGAGTTAGGTTTTTTAATGTTTAAAGAAAAATAAAAAGGATCATTCAGCCGCAAGTCCACAGTTGCTAGCTTGTTGAGTGGAGAATAGGCTCACTTGCCGTTTAAGTACTTTTTCATTATTTTTGCAGTAAGTCCTGTAAAAGAAACACCATAAAAGAGATCCACCTCGTTAATTACGATGTTAGCCTGGTTGAAAGGAGCAATTTCGAAACCATCCAGTTTCGGGCATTAACCATTACGCACGCATGCATATGATCGTACACACACGCACACTCACGCACGCACGCACACTCACGCACGAACGCACACTCACGCGCGCACACACGCACACAAACACACATACAAACACACACACGCACACTAACACACATACAAACACACACACACACACACACTACACAAAAAATACATATACAAACACATATACATAAACACTCTTTAGTGCCAATATCAATAATGAGGTCAGGCTCAACCCTGTGGAATTTACTCATCATAAAAAAAGAACTTAGTTGCTTCCACAAATTTAATTTTAAACGACCGGTTTCACTACGATCGTAGCATCAATCACTGATGATAAGTAAGTTCTTTTTCCATGACTTTTTAGTGCGTTTCATTTTATAAACGCGCTTACGTTTTCGCTCTGAATGTCTGTTTGTCCCTCTGTGCAATCAACTAAATTAAAATCTCAATGAAAGGTAAGAGATATAAGACTAAAATTTGCGGGTTGTATGCGCTCTACGATGGCGTTTATTACGCTGCCAAGAAGATATCGGTGGGTGGCAGGGGGGTGCCTTCAAAAGTTTCAAATTAAGATTCCGAGGAAATGGTTACAGATAAAAAGTTAAATCTTTGTCTATTTGCGTGAACTTTAATGCCATCTATAGCACTTTAGAAGAATTTATTTTATAGGTGGACAGCAGGGGGTGCCCTCATCATTTTCAAATTTAGATTATGATCAAATGGTTATAGATAGAAAATTAACATTTTGAAATTAAGTATTGAATAAATTACTTTATATCATATAATTATACTATTTACAAAGAATATTGAATTTACAATTCTAAAAAAACCTCAATAAATTAAACTCACTTTTTCATATTGCGTCATCAAATGAGCCTCCAATTTTTGATACTATAAACGTTGCTTACTTATTCTTACAATCTACCTTGCGCGCTATGTCGTCTCTGGATGCGCAAGCCATAACTCAGGGGCTCGCAATAATTAGGGTTACGGCGCCCGAGATAAGCGGTTGAGACTCGGGGATGTTTGCTTGCAATATCTTCCGTCATCACTTCTCTCATATCCTCCAAGAGCGCCCAGCTATCGACGCAGCTAGTCCTCTTCCCACTCCACAAAGGGCGAAGAGGGGACGGACTGATAACGCCTACACGTGTCCACCATGAACTAAGGCCCTCCTATCAGGGGCGGATACAGAAACTTTCCAAGGGGGGGGGAGGCTCTTGCCCTTCCTCCCTCTTGAATCCGTCTCTGCAGACGACCCTATATTTCGAAAATCCCTATCAGATTCTATCTTTCCCTTGCCATACAGGCTTAATCTGCTGTGTAGAAACAAGGAATATTGCTCGGAACGAATATAAGAATGCTATCCAGTGGAGAGGAATGAGGTCGTATAAGGGAGGGCCCCAGTTGCCCCCCCCTCCCCCTTGGATCCGGAACTGTCTCCCATATTTTTTTTCATCTTCACTGTCCGCGGCGGTCGGCAATCTGCTTTACCTGTGAACGCCAAATTTATCCTCTTGAGTTCCGTCGAGTCTCATATAGGAGATGGTGATTTGCATAAGGGATTAATAGATGACACGTCCACAGAGAATACGGGATAAGAGATACGGCGCGTAGAATGATACCCGTGGGAGGACTTGTTTGTTTTACCAAGATAAACTTCTAGGATACTTTTAGAAATGTGCTGCGGCGCCATATTTCTCGACTCCAAATTTGAGTCAGCAAAGGTGGCTAGATTTGTCAAACAAAGCCTTGCGTCAATTATTTATGGATTTCCAGTAGCATAAAGAAATTCCATTTGTTATCTATACTACGATACATAGAAGCATCCAGAGAAGTAGGAAGGACTGGCTGATGAGGGTTTTGGAGGTAATTGAAATATTGAAGATATAGAAGCAAAGGTATAATTCCCGAGAGCGATAGTAGGGTAGATGGATATAAAGGATCGTTTATCCTAGGACAACATAGGGCCACAAAGGGAAAGGCAAGCTTACTAGTGAGAATTTGATATATTTCACGCCTTGCTACCCACCAATAAAATATGTGTAACAGAATATCTCATTAACCGTAAAACGAAAGAAAAACACTATTTTAAGACTTTTTAAAAGTTGCTTTGCTTATTATTTCTAGGATACATTCGATTAGGACGATCAGACTTAATTCTCGGTTTATCCGAGACGGTCTCGGATTTGGCAGACCGTTCCTAATCGCTCAAATCGCAACATAGTTAAAATTTGTTTATTTTATATTCAGATATTTAAAAATATTCTTTATTTTATGGTTAAATATACCCAAATGAAATACTCGTAACGACATCATCGCGTATTTTTCCTGAGTTTCATTCTCAGAATCTGGCAATCCTATGCTAGAACAGAGTACTATCTCTCCCCCTCTCTCTCTCTTTAAAAACGCCGAAAAAATCACCGCTTCTCTGTAACATCTCCGTAATCTCCGAAACCTGGATTTGCACAAGGAAAATATTTTATCTGTCTCTACCGTGTTCCCTTGCCGCGATCCTGAGGAGGAAGGGTTATCGTCACCTCGCCGCCCTGTTTATAATTGCGCGGTGGGCGTCGGTGAGATAAGGGACTCGAGATAGGATTTTTTGTTGGTTGCTTGGACCACCAGTTTTTTGCGTTATCCGCTGAGGGTTTCATTTTTAGGGTCGACGCGGGAGAAATCTGCTTTCCTCCTTTATGAATAATCCATTTTATCTTGTCCGTTCAAAATTTTCATCAACATTATTATTTTTTTAAAGTTATGAAACGCGCACCCGTTATTTTTTCGATCTCCCGCACCGGCGTGCACGCAGAACGCGGTTAACGTGACACCTTAATGATTATGCCGACGAATCGCTCGAGAACAAAATAAGAACGGAATGGTTTGCTCCATATCGGAATACCCGATATTACCAAATGCGTCATTTGCAATTTGGTAAAGAATTCATAGATGCCACTGGATTTATTATCATAATAATGACATTTTATAATATAATCTAATAATAATAATTTCCAGTGTTTGTCCAATTTCAATCGTAATTTCAGGATTTAATCGGGATTACATCTGTTAAATTTTTGCTGTTCACTGTCTACAATAATGTCACGATTTTGATTCCAGGAGCGTTAAGAATTCGGAACTTGAATTCACGATCGAATAAAATACTGAAACTTAACTTCTTTATTGGCAAAACTCAAACAATCGCATAATTAATTGATTTTTTTAATATCGAAATTTCGCATTTTCTGAAGTATTTTCGCGGCCAATGGAAACCACATTTCTGCTGAATTAACGAAATTACGGAAGCCAAATTTGAATGACATATAATGTAGAACTTTTCATTCGTTAATTTGAGCAACTGTTGTGTTGGGGCGAGTCGTGAATACCAAAGTGAAAATTTTAATGGAAGGAATAAGTGATGCATTTGCGTAGGAATTATAATTTTTCCTAATAATAGATGGATATTTCGTACCAAGGGACGAGTCGAACGCGGCCGCGAGGAGATTTAAAAAAAACACTAGCATAATGCCTCCACGTGGTTCTCGAAGTGAAGCAAAAATTCAGAGACAATAAAGGAGAAAGCCATTCCAAATACACGAAACGCGAGGCAAGGCAATTGACGTATATAGGGAAACCCGACCTTCTAAAGGGAGGCTGCTGGGAAGAATTTTAAGCCGGAGTCGTTTTTATTTGCACGATCACATGAAAGAAAAAAAGGGAAACAGACAGAACTGCCATTTTCGGAGAACGGGATTTAATTTGGGATACAGAGGAGGAGAGAAAATAAAACGAGCATTAAAAATTCGAGGATTTTCGTATTATAGGAGTTGCAAAAGTTTTTTTAAGTTGCGCCTTTCGAGCGCATCCGGTGGACTCTGTAGGACGCGGGATTATCTCATTCTTTATTTTTGTTGCTATTCACTTGGTCTAAACTAGGAACGATTAAATTATATCGAATCCGCTGCTTTCTGCCATTGTTGTGCGTCCTAAAAGATCATTTTTTATATGAAACGAACGGCCCGAAAATAGCAAAAGGGATTTATGGTTTTAATTAGTTCCACGAAGAATATGGGTTTGTGTTTTTCTCCGCGAGGTGAAATTGGTCCATTTCAAAACGTGAATGCTGCCATAAATAGTTTTCAGATGAGATGTCTTTCAGGCAGAATAACAGAAAAAGTCGGTATTGCTGCTGAATGGTCGAAGCGCCGATTTTAATAATCGCAACTTGTTTTTCACATATGGAGTAACATTTTCTAAATTTACTGATGCAGTTCTTTAATTTATGAATTTTTAATATAATATCCTGATTTGCGAAAATTAACTTTAGGTAATATTATTGGTTTCTTACATAAAGTGTTTTATTTACATCTTCGAATAAGAAATATTAATGCATCTATCTCCCTTCAATGTTTTTTCATCGCGTAATTTGTCGTCTTTGAATACAAATTTTTAAGTAACATAGAACGAAATTGTTAGCCGCATTTGGTTTATCTCGCATATTAATGTTTTGTATAATGGAACTAATGAATGGTAATCTTAGGAAGAGTGTTCATTTAAGCGGTGTTTCCAGGCAGACATTACTGTCTATGAACATACATAGAAGTACGTACTAACATTTGTAATATTTAATTTCAAGGAAAAGCCTATGAAGCCGATACTATTTGCTTTAAATGCGATAGCAAACCACGTAAAACTAGGCCGAATTCCAAATAAAAATAACAGCTAGACTTTATGTCCATAGTAGCGGACAGGGCGACAAAATGTTAACGTACAAGGTGTTTTTAGTATGACGATCCTTTCAGTGAGGCATAAAATACCAACCTACACGAAATCAATTTAATGCTTAGGCAGTAGACGATACAAGTACATAATCGATAATGTTGAGTTAGCTCGCAATAATACCATATATATGAATCGTTTCATAATATTTTATCGCCTTCAGACCTATTGTAGAAAATCTTTTAGATTCATGTTTTTATTAATTTATCGATCCATGAAAAGTAGAATATGAATTTTTCGGGTTTTACCCGATTTTTATCCTCCGATTGCCTTTTTTAAAGTTCGGGTAAAACCTGAAAAAACACGAAATTATTAGTTTACTTTAAACACATTTTTTTATATTTGGCCACAGAATTTCTATTTTGGCGCTTGTAGGCACCTCAGCACATGAGTGCATTCCGAGGTGTTAGTGATCAGTCTGTTTATTCTCTTTGTAAACAATTTATTCGTAAGCTTACTTTGTAACAGAATCTTAATATCCTTGGTTTGCTAATAGTCAAGGACGTCGCCTTAACTAGTCACTGCTAGATCTTCGATGGGATAAGGAAAAAAGAGCCCAAGTGTCTGTTAGTTGAAAACACTACGAAAGAAAAATCATTTCACTAATCTCTGGTTTGTTTTCAAAAGACGTTGAGCGGGAAACAAGACATTTGTGAAGCCTGCGAGGTGTTCCTCTCCACCTGAAGGCGTTTAACACAAAATATCACACTCTCACACTTGCTTAAGGCATAGTAAAAAGTTATTGTTGATGAAACTTTAAAATTTTTAAACAATATTTTTATTTTAAAATGATTTTATCCGAATTACAAAATAATAAAACACGAAAATTACCCGAGTTTAAACTATTTTTAAAACCTCGAAAAATCTCAAACTTATTTATACCCGATTTGAACATGAATGAAAAGGATAATAATAAAACCCCATATTTACCCTCCAAATGAATTATTTTTTAAACCCGAAAAATCCATACCCTAATGATAAGCCATACAAGCCAACAGGCCTATTATACGTCATCATGTACGTTATTTCCAAAAGTATTCAAAAAATTTGATTCATATCTACGTGAATTTTATGTCAGTCGGTGACTATGTACCTATTCCTGCCGTGATGCCACCTCAGCATTCAAGGTTTATTATTGTATAAAATACGATGTATTCCTGCGTATCGATCGGATTGAACAAAGATTATTCCGCGTCTTGGGCGATCGTTTGAACGTACTATTATAATTCGCCATTGTTATTTAACAATCATTCATGCATCGTGATGATAGCGTGAGCAGGCTCAAGGAATTGATTTTTCGTCCAAGTGGGGGTTGTTTGGGGAGGGCTGAAGCAAACTCGCTGTGTAATTATTCTAACTAGGATGCCCGTTGCAGCTTCGCTTGCAAATAAATCGATAAAAATTAGTTTTATATGTGCTAAAATTTCTTAATATTTATTTCTTTCAGATATTTGAAAAGAATAATCATTTCAATTATAATTGGATGATTTTTCAGTTCGGCATGAGCGGTCGTCTGCCAGCAGTCATGGCACTGTCAGTGCATCTTTAAATGGGCAATGAGTCTTCTTCAGACATGGGCGTGAAGCTGATATTGCTGCTGGACCACAAACTGTTTATTTTCTAACTGCATGGTTTGAATTCAATCATCTGAATCAAGGGGTCGAGCATCAGTGTTATTACAATTTCTCGAGGTATTACATTTGGAAAAGCCGCGCTAAGAAATGGAAAAACAGACAACGTTCCCAAGGAAACTTTCAGACTATAGGTAGAGTTCATAGTGTGTATCCTTCTGCTGGAGAAATTTTCTATTTGAGAATCTTACTACACAATAACCATGCCAAAGGTAAAACCAGCTTTGCCGATTTGCGATAAGTGGCAGAGATACAGTTAAATAGTTACCAAGAGGCATGTCGAGAGCTAGGCCTTCTACAAGAGGTTACAGAATGGGAATATTGTATATGTGACGCTGCCCTCACTCACATGTGTTCACAGATTCGTGCACTGTTTGTCACATTACTCCATTTTGTAATCCAGCTAAGCCAAGTGCGCTCTTTGAAAACCATTATCAGGAAATGGCAGAAGATTTCCAACATCAACTCAATGCACCAGCTGATTTACTCAGTCCTTACGTGCTGCTGGATAGTGAGAAACGTCTTCAGTGTAGTGGTAAACAATTGGTAGACTTCTTCTTGCCTGATGTCTTGTCGATCCAGAGGGAGCAAGTAGCCGATTTTCAACACCGACAGAATGGACCACGGCTGCCACCTGTTTTGCAAGAAGAACTGTCATATGACCATGCGCAACAGCAAATAATTGCAGATCACCAATTGCCTCAAATGCTGTCATCTCAACGCATGATGACCGATACTGTGATGAATGCCATCGGTTCACAACAGCCGCTAGCAGCTTTTATTGATGCGCCAGGAGGAACGGGAAAAACATTGTTTTAATATCCTTTTTGCGGCAGCGCTTTTACAGGGAAAAATTGCGATAGCGGTTGCGACAAGTGGAATTGCAGCCACTTTTCTAGCCGGAGGTCGTATAATGCATACCCTTTTTAAGACCCCCATAACAATAACGAACACGAGCAGCTGCAACACCTCTGCACAATCATCTTTAGCCTCTCTCATTAAGCAGACGGTGCTGATTGTTTGGGACGAGGCTCCGTTGGCCCATCGCTACGTATTGGAAGCTTTTGATAGAACATTACAAGATATAATAAGAACAGATCTTCCTTTTGATGGAAATGTTATTGTACTTGGTGGAAATTTTCTGTAAATATTATTTGTTGTGAAGTATGGTTCACGCTCACAAATGCGTGTTTGAAGCGGCCTGAACTTTGGCAACATTTCAGAGTATTCAGTTTTGCCGACAATATGAGGCTACGACTTGGTGGCATCAACGAAGATAGTGAGCATTATGCAGAATGGTTGATGAAACTGGGAAACGGAGTTCTACAAAACAAATGGGGAAGTACAATTACCCGATGTGTTGTGCATACCATCTGATACGCAAGCATTAACTAACTGGATATTTCCCAATATTAGTCAAAACTGGGACTACGAAAACTGGATGGCTCAGCGTGCATTACTTGCTCCAGTCAACTCGGCTGTCAAGAATATCAATAACGTAATGTCTGATGGATTCCCTGGGGTTGCATACGTTGTTTAAGTGCGGACTCCATTGTAGACAGCGAGAATTCAATGGCAGTACCAATTGAATATTTGAATTCAATTCAAGTTACAGAATTACCGCCATATAATTTGTTCTTGTAAGCTGGGATGGTCCTTATATTGCTTCGAAATTTAGCACCAAAGGATATCTTATGCAATGGAACGCGGCTAATAGTTGTGAAGGTGATTAATAGTCGGGTGCTTCAGGCAAGAATCACAGGAACTGACAAGACAGTTCTGATACCCCGCATTATCATGAAGCCAAACGAGAACAGCTTTCCCATCGATTGGTTTCGCCGACAATTTCCCGTCAGGTTAGCATTTGCGATGACGATAAACAAGGCACAAGGCCAAACACCAAGGAGTAGGAGTATTTTTGAGAGAGTAAACCATCACTCAAGGATAACTGTACGTCGCAGCAAGTCGAGTGTCTACACCGAACAACATTCTGTTTGCAATCCACACAACAAAACTATAAATGTTATATATTCTGAAATATTGTCATTCTTGACACCCATTAAGACTATGATTTAAAATAATATGTGAAATTATAATTGAATTGATTATTCTTTTCAAATACCTGAAAGTAATAAATATTAAGAAATTTTAGCACATATAAAACTAATTTTTATCGATTTATTTGCAAGCGAAGCTGCAACGGGCATCCTAGTTAGAATAATTACACAGCGAGTTTGCTTCAGCCCTCCCCAAACAACCCCCACTTGGACGAAAAAACAATGCAAGAATGATTGTTAAATAACAATGGCGAATTATAATAGTACGTTCAAACGATCGCCCAAGACGCGGAATAATCTTTGTTCAATCCGATCGATACGCAGGAATACATCGTATTTTATACAATAATAAACCTTGAATGCTGAGGTGGCATCACGGCAGTAATAGGTACATAGTCACCGACTGACATAACATTGACGTAGATATGAAGTTAAAATTCAGTCTGCAGCGAAAGCGGCGCCGCTCAAATTGTTGGAATACTTTTGGAAATGACTGTACATTGGCCATCATGTGCTCCTATTGCGCGCATATATAATGGATTTATTTTTTCCTTCACCGAGATTAATTCAGGAATGAGGTCTGAAAATGTTGCGGTAGAAAATGGAATTATATTTGCTATAGAATTCTATTTTCTTTAGTGAAATCCATATTGCCACAGATTAAACTCACCTATTGAACCAGTCATCCGTGTATCTTGGATAAGGATAGGGGTCGTTACTGCTGAAGTCATAGCTAGCCTTGGCGTTCTGAAAATAAAGAAAGGAAAAAATGTTAATTTTAGGTTCAAGAATTAGCCGTTGCGTTTGCTAAAATAATAGAATCACAATTTATATTGTAAATGTTCCAACTCATATCTACGTTTTTTATTGGCAATAAATATTGAGTCGATTGAAGAAGCTTTCATGTATGCTAATAAATATTTTATATTTATGGTATTGCATATGTGGTTTCATGTATGATTTGGTTTCTGTTAAGGGTGATAATATGATAATAGTGCTAATTACTGCAATAAATACTTCAAGGGACTTAAAATTTCATGATTTGAAATAATGAGGTTTGTTAAAACGAGCATGTTATAGCAAGGAAAATATACCTAGTTTTTTTTTCAAGGAACTGAATTGCACTGCATATAAACGAGCATTTTGAATTAACCGAGTTTGCAATAACCAGGTTTAACTGCTATTGGGACTGCCTCACAGATTCTGTAAGTCATGTAAGTATTGATCATAAAACAGAAAAGTATCTAGAAAAAAAAATAAACCGGCGATTTAATCATTGTCGTTTCGAACAGATAGTACATACGCGTCCTCCAATAAATAGATAAGATCGAAAGCCTGAAATAACCGCAAAAACATATCGACTGCAAGAAAAAGACTTACGAAATAAATGTCATTCTTGTTAAGAAACAGAAAGGACCCTATCGATAAATCGGAAAACAGCTTTGGCAGCAGAAGCATCCAACGAAATTTAATCACGTCCAATTTCATCTCAAAGATTGGATCAGTACGAAAGGAAGGAAGATCATCGCGAATCTTCAGTTGCGGAATGAGATGCTGTCTTGCGGTTTGCGATTTCTGAAAATCGAATAGAGCAGGGATATTCCATGTTTTTCAAACGATCTACTAGGAGTAATATGCTGGGATTAATGTTGCATGAACCGGGGATTAGGCACTCGATTCGTCTGGGCCTTATTAATTTTATGTAATCATGCCGTCTAAGGTAAATTTAAAAAACCGTCGTGATTTGGAGGATCGACTGAATTGGTATATTTTTATGAAAACATCTTTCATTTAGTTGACTATAAATAATCTAATCGTTGTTAAAAATTTGAACGACGATGTGCTAGCTTTGTAGTTAGGCTTAAATTTAGCAAAAACATTTTAGGTAGAAAAATATTATCTTATTATATATTTTCGTTTGTTAAAATCTTGTTTTATGCGGATTCCGATTAAATATTCGTTTTTATTTTTGTAGTCTTTCCAAAGCGTACGTCGGTAAAAAAAATACCTCGTTTTCCCGCCGTAAAATACATATAAGTTGAGTTTTTTTTAAATATCTGGTAACATAACTAATTTGAAATAATTTAAATTTCCTCAGTTTTTCGAGTTATTCGTATGAAAAAATAGATCTTTGAAATCAAATCTATACCATATCTTGTAACTATAAAATGCTAATTATCTTGGTCACTTGGTCATTATGTCCATAACGCTCAATATCTCAGTTGTTTCTTCAGCCAGTTCAACCTAATTTGGTAGGATTGGATTGATCACGTACCAGTCGCGAATGAGATTTTAAAAAATTTCCAAAAAATCATCGGTTCGATTCCAGAGAGTGATTTGATTTTCCCTATAAGATATCACGTAAAAATTGATTTTTCGACCTAAATGCTTTTACTCTTTTGCAAATTAAAACAAGAAATAATTGACCTACGATCTTTGGACCTGGACTGTTTTAAAGGAAAATAAAAAAAGTTTCTTATTCTTATCGTCATATTTTGCCTACGATGTAAAATCATTCAGTTTCTACGTTTAAACATATTCATTGAAAAATTTAAACTTTTTAACGATACCTTGCCGACCGTGTCATTGTTAAACCTCGAGATTGTATTGTCGTCTCAACCCTTAAACTATATGCATAAGGAAAGCGTGCATTGAATGTTTTAATAGGTGAGAGAGAAGGAGAGAGAGGAAGAAAGGAGAGAGACAGGGGGAGAGAGAGGGAGTTAGAAAGGAGATACAGGAGGGAGAGAGAGAAGGGGAGAGAGGAGGGGAGAGAGGAGGGGGAGAGAGGAGGGAGAGAGAGGAGGGAGAGAGAGGAGGGAGAGAGAGGAGGGAGGGAGAGAGAGGAGGGAGGGAGAGAGAGGAGGGAGAGAGAGGAGGGAGAGAGAGGAGGGAGAGAGAGGAGGGAGAGAGAGGAGGGAGAGAGAGGAGGGAGAGAGAAGAGGGAGAGAGAGGAATGAGACAGAGGAATGAGACAGAGGAGGGAGGCAGAGGAGGGAGATAGAAAAAAAGGTAGAGGGAGATAGAAAAAAAGGTAGAGGGAGAGATAAAAGATGTTCTTTATTTGGGCGAGATTGAGACTAGGAACTATATTTTTCTAGAGAAAGAGAGAGAGAGAGAGAAGGGAGGGAAAATGAGAGGGAGGAGGATGAGAGAGAGATAGAGAGAATAGGAGAAAGAATGGAAGGTCCCTTAAATTTAATACTTAATCCACGCAACCAAATATGGTAGGATTGCTACTCTCAGGTACCAATAGCGAATGACAAAAAAAATTCAAAAAAGGTCCCGGGTTCGACTCCAGAGGGTGATTTCAATCTTTCATGAGATAATCAATATTTCAGCCGTTTGTTTTATTACAAAACCCGTTTTGAATGGGCTATTTCGTCTAGTATGTATATAAAGAACAAGTTTCAGGAAATGTTTTAAACTCTTATAACAGTTTTAGTGTGTTTTAACAATCTTTCCGAATATATAGTTGGTTTAAATTTGGTAAGAATGTTTGATTCATAAATACAAATGGAATAACGAAAACAAATACACGAATAAAGACCTGGGTTCGACTCCAGATGATAAGTTCTATATCCCATTAGATGCGTAAAAAACAAATTTTCGCTGACAGGATTTTCTATTTTTGGAAATTTAAATTAGAACAAAATAACCTACGATATTCGGATTTAGACTGTATTCAGGAAAAATACACGTAGTTTCTTATTCTTATCATCTGCTTTTCGTCTTCGGGTCGAAATTGCTTGAATTAAACGTTTAAATTCAAGATTTCTGCTAAATTTTGCGTTTTAACAAGAAGTCGCCTTGCCAACCGATGCCATTGTTGAACTCGAGATCTTGTTAATCTAATTAACAAGCAGTCCAAACCAGGACTAATGCAGGCTGGTTTCCCAAAGTTAACGTCCCGAATTGATTAATTATTTTTACAGGAAATGTTTCAGTATGTGTTAGTGATTCCAAGGAATTCTCATACCATAAATACCACTTGTAGTTGATAGTTTATCAATGATAGAGAAAAATTGGAAAACAAATTAATAGAGCATTATCAGGTTTAAAATACTAAAATCAATGTCAAAATCACTTTCTGACATTACATTTTGCATGTCTTTTTTTTAAATAAACGAATTAACTAAATTTTACTATTCACACGCTAATATGTCTGGATCAACTGACCATTGCCGAAGAGTAGTCTAGCGGAAAATAAAATTACTCATTTGTTCACGTGTCTGTGTTCAAGCCGAGTTCGGTAATAATCGTCTTCATGGCAACAATCCGATAAAATGCGATTTAAAACACAAAAACGCTATTTTTTCTTAGAAATTCAAGAAAATTCGATTAATTACCAAAATTCGGTGGTAAGAATTAGAATCTAAATTCTTGTCTCCTTATAACACTACAAAACTCGCTCCTATATCACAACTTTAAGATATTTTAATGTATTAAAGAAGATATCTCTGCACGATGGATTTTAGTTTTCCTATGTAAAAAATAGGATAAAAACGCTCCTGGAATCGAACCCGGGACTTCAATTTTCGCCAATCAAAATATAGCCCGGAGGTGGGCTCTGGCAGTACAAGCCTCATACCATGTTTCATGAAAATTGGTCCCTTGGTGCAAATGTTGTTAGTAGGAGACACACATACACGCACGCACAGACAGGACCATTTCATAAGCCTAATTAGAGCCTGTGTACTATCATATACTGTCTACTGTGGCGCCGCCCTTAAAGGGCGTTATAAAAGAGCGGGATATTCGAGAACTATTTTTGACGAAATATAAATTTATTTTTAACAAATTTTCCGAGTAGATAGAAGATTGAAATTTGGTAGGAATGTTTGAATCTTATAGTAAAACCGTTTAACAAAAATTCCCAAGAAGCACTCGATTTTGAATCCAAATTAACAAACATCCAATAGTAATTGACTTTTCTTTGGGTTTTGTTTACTTTGACGACGAAAATTATTTGGTAAGAACTTAGGCAAGTACTAATATCTATTTATTTAATAAAACAGGTTTCTTTATTGCATATTTTTATTGGTTAGCCACATAAGAAATGACAATTATTATATTATATTTTTATTATTTTATTTATGTTTAGTGTACATAACAACGCTTTCACTCATTATTATCTTTGACGGAAAAAGAATACCTATTGCAATTTCGACATGTTATTGTTTTTATTTTCAGCGTTAATTTAATTTTAATTAAAGTTTTGTTAATGTAATTTTAGTTAAAGTTTAAGAGAATAAGAGCCCATTATTTCATGAAATGGAAGAAAGAAGAAGATATTATAGAGAAGGAGATCAGAGCAAGAAACAGGAGAAGATAAAGAAGACCGACGTAGAAGAAATAGAGAAAGAGCGAGAAGATCAAAGCGGACAGATGAACAATGGCAAAGAGCGAGAGAGAGAGCATAAACGAAATCAGGTACCAAAGAAGAAATGAAGAACCTGTAGAAGTGGGAAATATAAGAAGAAGCCGAAACAGAATCGATGCAGCCAACAGCAGAAGACGAAGAAACAACATAAATTTAAACTCAGCAAGAGGAAATGGATCGGCTATTCGACGAGATGATTCATATTTAGGAAAAATGGATAAAGAATCTCGATATTGCAGAACCTTATTTTTAAACAGAGAAAATCATAAAAAATGATACGAGAAGGTACGAGAATAGCACTTCCACTTCCAATGCTTCACAGAGGGTCTAACATAATACCGCATTGTCCCGAATATAAAGCGACCTCAAATATAACGCGACCCTAAGATTTTTGGAAATTTTTTCAAGAAAAAACTAAACCTTGAACATAACGCGGCCCCAAAAGACCTTCAGCCAATATAAAACAAGTTCCTCGTTCATCCGCCCCTTCTTATGCGCGTGAAATATTACACCTGACGGTAACTTTTCCTTTGGCATCATTTTACGATTTAAAACAACGTAGGGAGTCAGTTTTCGCCCGTCGGCCATAACTGCAAGCATAACAGTTATCCTTGATTTCTTATTTCCGGTGGACTTTAACAACACCGATTTAGCTACGACCATTTTAAAATTCATGTGATAACTTCGTCGGATTTCCTCTGTTAACCTGGAATTTGGAAGAAACTTTTTTCTCAACATGATCAACACCCTTTTTGCCACCCATTGTTAAAATATATATTGGTAAATACTCTCTAAGGTAGTTACAAAGAATACGCCGACGCACTTAAAGCTTCAATTCAATAATTGATAGTAGCTCAATAACTTTGGCCAATTCAATGACTATCGAAGGGTTCAGCCGCCGATTGAACTCGATCTATTCTCGCCTCGGATACTTTTCAAGTACAATGTAACGTACGCCTGATGTGTCTACAATGTAACAAGTATCTTGTATCTCGTAAACAGACGTGCAGGATGTGCGGTGATTTTTCGAAACACGTTTTTACGATCTTTTAAAATCACTAGTACTCGAATATAACGCGGGGGTTACTTTTAAAATTACAATTTTTCGAAAAAAAAAACATCGCGTTATATTCGGGACAATACGGTATTTGTGTATTAAGCTCCGGACCGGGACTTGATGTCCGAGGGGGGTGGCGGGATCGAACTTAAACCAACGGGCTTAAAATACTCTAGTCATTTGATAAAAGGACAGGAAAGTATTTACGTGAGATGTCGAGTGTACTCGCCCAACAGAATCTTCATGCTAATGATTACTATATAGGAAGAATTAGTACTATATGAAAATAATTACTATATGGAAAACTGAATTTTGTGGAAGTTTTATAGAGTAATGAAAAATGTCAGTTTCGCGAATAAAAACATAAGGATCATTTAGATAATGTGTATGCCATTTATAAATCCCTGAAAACTTTGTCAAATGAGAATTCGGACAGGTGCCCCTTACTATGAAAGGTTAAAAAAGCGATCCTCAGTTCTTGGACAACTGCAATCTGTCACTAAATCAAATCCAAGTCCAAGAGAGGAACGGATTTTAAAACGAAAATTCGGTAAATTTTGAACTCATTGGCAACGATAATGAAAATCAATTAAAATATTTGGAAATCAACTTGAAGAATGCACTAAAAACAAAAAATAAAAGTCGAAATGAAAGAGTCGGGGGAATTATTCATAAATTATAAATTTTTGGCAAATAATCTTGTAAAACTCTAAAAGCTATCTTTAAAAACTTGTATTTCTTAGTATCTTGCAGCGAAATGTGTATGGCCTACATTAATCATTACTAAACCAAACTACTTTTATAAGATCTCATAGACTTCGAGAGGAATGTATGTTTCAAATTCAGTAGTCCCGAATAATTGGCGTGGTTCTTCGATTTCTGCTTTTATTTCTTGTCTTTCATTGAGTTCTGAAAGTGGATTTCTAAATTTTTGTTTTATTCGTTTTTTTCTTTTTAATGATTAAATCTGATCCGACAAATATTAATAAACAATAATGTGTCTCATTTAACTTTGAATAATTTTATATATCCACAATTTTAATACATATACACATAAATCATAAGTTAAAATAGAAAACTTCAACTGAAAACAACTAGCCTTGTATTGTCCCTGTTGTAAGTAATTACGCATTCTTTCAGGTTTGAATACATATAAACCTCTTTATACATATATAAGAACTTAGTTGACCCAAAAATGACAAATAAAACATAAGGCAGGATGAACAATCATTTCAGTTCGTATCATTCTATCTACTAGGTTCCATCAACAATTCAAACAGCAATGTCTCTAATATTTTTCTTCGAACTCATCTTTTGTTTTTCCTACTTCACGTAAACACTCCATATTATAAATCGATACGATATTTATTTAGCAACAATCGCCGCTCGTACCGTAGGAAAATCCTGTATGAACCCCCTCTCTAAACTTCCCATTTGTGTTCTCAGACGGCTAGGGGACAATCGACGTAAAACAGGACAGGACTTCCATTTCGCCTTGGTGAAAATAAACAAGGACTCTCTTCAAAGTCGATGCGAGGACCTCTCTTTCTCTCTCTCTCTTCACAAATATTGCATCCATTCATTTTTATTTCCCTTGCCCTTCAACGCACATGTCACATTTGAATCCAATCTCTCCACCACACGACGGGAGACGCAAAAACCAATGCCGCGAGACGAAGAAGACATGGCCTCGAAATGAGAAAAGTTTTTTGCGCGGGTGGTTGTTTTTTTGGAGGTCGGGTGAAAGGTTTTTATTTTATTTATTTTTTCGGGGGAACCGAAAGGAAGTACTCTCAGAATCGATATACATCCTTTTTGTTCACCGTAAGAGTTGAGGAGTTTTTTTATTTTTGGAAAGGTTTTGCAGCGGGACTACGCGGCTCGAGATAAGCAGGACGGCATATTGTTGACAAATATTATTTGGAGCCCATTCTTGTAGGAAAGTTAATTGAATCGTAAAACTCCTCTTCTACGCCGAGGTCGGATTAAATTTCCGGAGTAGCGGAAACAAAATCGTCGCGTGCGTTGCAAAGCTACAGAAACCTATCTATTACGCGAGGTAAATCAAAAACATAATACGTCACGAAAATCCAATATGTTTAGGAGTTTTTTCGCCCGTTGATGCGCCATTCCTACGGTTATATTATTCAAACGAAAGAAATCGCTATTTTTCCGACGAGGTCCACGTTATCTGGCAGAAATTCCGTGTTTATTTACTTGCCTGTCCAGATTGCATATAATTTCGACAAAATCTCGAGCGTATAAATGATCGGTGATGTTCATTACGGATATAATGGAGCGCGTTTGATTACGCCTACGCTTCAGACATTACGGGTCTGTCATCAGTCGCCATCGATGATTACATCACGTTATATGCGCGTCCTTTATACGGAATGGCGTTGCGTTGTTATTCAGCGGAAGAGGTAGAGATTCGAAACGAAACGTTCTTCTGGTTCATCGTCGTTCACTATAAAGAGAATGTATCATGTAATACCGGATTGAATTTCCATAGAAGATTACTGTTCTGATGAAGACAATGCGCGGTTCTAAAATCTCATTACGGTATTCGCGAAGCTGAAAAATATGGGATGCCAAAGAAAGAGTTCAGGACTAGTTGGGCGCCCGCAGATAATGGACCGAATCCAGAAGAAAGAAATATTTTTAAAATCCGAATGTAAGAAAAACTTCATGTGTTCTAGAAAATTTATGGAATTTTAACAAGAAGAAAGAAAGGGAAGTGCTTGGTGGAATGCGGCATCGGTGCTGGCCTGCCACTAGTCTCAAAATGTTATCTTACGGAGTAATATAAAATGTTATTAGGCAGAATTATTTTTACGTGGTGTACCTCTTGGAATTTAGTTGTCGTGTGCGTTGTTGGATGCCTTCTTTAAGTTGTAATATCGATGTAACACCTGTTTGCAGTCATTGTCTAGTTATTATATTAATGTCTGATTTTCATTATTTTAAAAGCGTGCGGTAAAATAAGGTGAAGATTTTGAAATTATCTCCTATAGCCACATCATTCGTTACAACCCTGGTGCTCGACAAAAGCTAATAAAAGGAAAAAAATTAAACCCACATACTCCAAATATACTTATCATATTTCCGTTGTAGATTAACTTATTACATGTCGAATAAAATGAGGTTATAGTTTAAAAATTGTTTTATAGGGCCTCCTTAAACGCTTGACAGAGGTATTGCGATCTAATTGCGAAAGAGTAGATACGCAAGCTTGGACCTTTACGAGAAAGAGCGAACGAAATAGTAAGTACTAATTGACCAAGTTGGTTTATTAAATAATCTCCAGGTTTAAACGATGAAATTAGTCAAGTAGTGTAACATATCTCTATTTAAAATGTTAACTTAAATTTAGATAGGAGGTTGATGCTACACGATGCCGTTTATTTTACCAGATCTACAGTTACTGGGTATTTATGTCTCAGCTTACCATGTCATCGAATGCATTTTATTAAGGACGATAATAGTTAATTTAAATATCTAGAGATAGCGAAATTATTTTTAAAACCGCAAAATGAATTTCACGTTCTTTAAAAATAGAAAAGGAGAGGGTTTATTTAACAAGCCTCATACCAGGATGCTGTGCTCTGACCAAGTTAATGTTAAAATAAATAACTTCGGAATTAATTGCGCTTTTTTTAGTTCGGTCGGTTTCGCATCGCGCTGAATTTTGTTCATCGGTAAATTAAAATGTCTATAGTAGCATAAATTTATCGAAACTTTCAAAAAGTTTTCAAAGGGGGATAACGACAAATAATGTTTTGTATTCTCGATCGAGGGTGTTGTCACTCGCCGCGTAAATCTCTTCGTCGGGAAACTTTCGAAATAAACTGAAAATAAATCTGTATTTAATGGAAACGTAAGGTTTGCAGTACTTTATGCGGCGTCGGGAACAACTTGGAAACTCTCCTTTCCTCCTGAAGTTGCGAGCGGAATCCTAAGTTCGTTGAGAAAAAAATTCATCACCGATGCTTTCTTCCCTAACCGTTTTCTCTCTCTCTCCATCAACATCTGTTCCTCTTCCCATGGTGGAGGTAAAAGAAGGGAGGGCGAAGAGGAGGAGGAGGATCGCATCCCGTCTTAAATAAAACGCATTCGAGTCTCTCCTATCTGTCATCACTCCTCTCTCTATCTCGCTCTCTCTCTCTCTTTCTCTCTTCCTCACCCAAAAAAGCCTCCTCTTAAATCAACTCCTTTTGGCATCCATCACCCTTATAGTTCAATTTCCCAAATGGTAGGGAGAGAGTACTCCTTTTATTTCGCCGACAATGTAAGGGGTCAAGGGTGTTTCGCCGCCTATACCTCTGCTGATGTCATAGTGTTCCCGAAACGCGTCATCTAAAAAAAAAACTGGGGCGTTAACTTATTATTATTCTTGAATAAGGCGACCTTCTGGCGTTGAAAGGAAATTAATTCTTCCAGGACGAGGGCGATTTATTTACGTGCTTTCCGGGCAACGGGAAAGAATGGACCTAAAAATCGAGAATACGTTCCGGACCTTCGTTTTTGTAATGTATTATTTAATTTAGATTAACGTAGATTTTTAATTCATTTTCGAAATTAAAACTGCCCAAAAAAATAATTTTGAATTTTTACGATTTGAAGACGTCATCAGGCCCAGAACATCTGAATATCGAGAGTGAGTTCTGCATACCCTTGTTAAACTTGTGCTATTCGCAGTGACGTAGTGCACTAATGGCGAACCGGCCCAGTCAAGCTACGAAAAAATAAGCATTTAATGAAAAATTATTTATATTTTATCATAGTAACTTTTTTAAACTCGTTTTTTTCTGTAAACTATTTTTAAGCATTCCAACTCGTATTTCTGGGTGTATTCGAGGTCATTCGAGAGTGCAACATGTAATTGTTTTCAATTATCGTAATTTTTCTGGCAAGACTTTTCAAATAACTGCAATTATTTTTTATCGCCGTATCGTATCGAAAGCCGTCTGGCTCTTATCGAGGGATTGGTTTTGTCATTGCAAGGTAATTTTATATAAAAATAATTATAAGGATTTCGCACTGGGGCTCCCAAATGTTTGCTACGCCACTGGATAGTCATGAAAATTGGTTGTTTTTAGGATGATATTCTTTATGAAGATAGATTTAAGGTATCTCATTTTGTTTTCACTAATGAAAATTATTTGTTTCTTAAAGAAAACAAATTGGTATATAATAATACGGATTACTAAATGGAGAAAACAAGAGAATAAAAAAAAATTGATATTTGATTCCAGTTCTCTTTTAGCCGCAATATAGAAGAGAGAGTAAACCACAATAGATTTTTTAACAATTTTCATAACATGTATCCTAGAAAAATTATCGCAAATGTCAGTTTCTTTTAATAAAATTCCCCGAATAGGCCGTCACTGCGTTTAACTCCATAATTGGTATAATTGTATATTAATAAAATTGAAACAGTCGTAAATGATTTAGTACTATTTCCACAGATATATTTACCTTATTATTATCCGCAAGAAATTTATAAAATGCTATGTATGGAGTATGACATAAAATACTTGGAAAGCTTTGAAATGTGGACTTGGAGGAGAATACTGAAGATAAAATGGACAGATAGGATGAAAAACGATGAAGTGCTATGGAGATTAGGAGAGAATACAGTATTAAAAAGAGGAAGGCAAACTGGGTTGGACATTACCTGAGGAGAGAGAGTATAATTAAAGATGTGTTAGAAGGAAAACTAGACGGTAAAAGGGAAAGAGGTAGGAAAAGGTTTCAGCTGATAGATGATTTGAAAGGGAAAGAGAGTTATCAAGATATGAAGAGGATAGCGGAAAACAGGAGTATATGGAGAACCAGGTTTAACCAAGAATAATCACGGACCTGTCTACGGACAGACTACCTATGATGATTATGATAACAAAAATAACATTCCAGAAAAGGAAATGATAATTTCGCCAAATTTAGAAAGAAACTTGTTCAAAGAGAATTTTAATTATAATATCACAGCGCTCATTATGCTTTACGTAAAATTTAATCTAGAAAATTAGGCGGAATTTCCTATCTATTTGAACAAACATTTTTTTGTCTTCCTACGATTGGAGAGTATTTTTAGTAAATTGAGTCTTCATTTTAGGGTAGGTTTTTAATTGCTCTCAATAATTTATTTATATATTAGCATTGGGAAGGTTAAACAGATGATTCACAATTCCTTCTTAAGCAAGTTTTGAGTAATACAAAGAATTAGTTTTAAATTGCATGCATTTAAAAATATTAAATATAAGTAGATTATTGTAAGGGAGACGTAGCATAATCCACAGGTTAGACTTGCATAGATAAATTAAGTAGCTCCAATATCCATAAAAATATTTGGGAAAACCAGATGCGTATTTAGGCTACATAGCAGCCCTCATAAGTAGTACTTTACCGATAGGAGGTTCTAACAAGTAAGATGCCCTTATTAAAGTAAGAGGTGGGAGCAGGTTCTCTTAAAAAATTCAGGTGTCTGGTTTGCCTCCCCCTTTAAGGAAGGGACCACCCGCAGCAATGGAATGTGGATACCTACTAGGCCTTCTCATTCGTGAAATCTTCACTCCTTTAGCTTCTCTAGTTTGGCTACAGTATCATTCCAAATTTTTTATTTGGAGCGACCCATCGAAAAATATACGAACTGTTTTTGGTAAAGCCAATTATTGGAAAATTTATAAATTGATGAGGTATCTAACCCAAAAAGAATTTTTCAAATATCTCCTGTAGCTTGGCTACACTAGCATCTCAAAATTTAGAATTTTTCGAGTTTGAAGTCACCTACCGGAAAATCTAGGAAAATCTATCGGCGGAAAATTCAATGTTTGATAATATCTAATTAAATAAGAATTTTCCAAATGTCTCTTAAAACAACAAAGTTAATTGCCCACAGACAGACGGGCAGACAGAGTTATCACATTAGCACATTTTTGTTTTCTTTTAAGAAAACATGCAAAAAAGTATAACGTTTGAGATTTGTTTCATAGTGTTTATGTGTGCAGGAGAATGGGAGATATTTTTTGTGGGCATGGCTTCAAATATTCAATTTTATTGCACTTCAATGATGAAGAAGTTCAAAATGCAGCGAATTACTTTTAACATCACATTTGAAACAATTTCGAAAAAGATCGTTCCTTTCTTTCAAAACTCCAGGAATTTATTTTTTTAAACTCCTGCGTCAACACTGCCTTAACATACAGCTAAAACGACTCAAGCACGGAGAGAGTATACAAATTTAAATTATCGGAATAATTTTGAATAAATGAATTCTCATGGTTAAAAAAAACTTGATTTATCTTTACCTGCAATGAAAAATAGAATGGGCCAAAAATGCACTTATCGTTAGGCTTACCCACCTCTTTCCTCAAGTTCACTCGCGTCAGCAAAGAAAAAATAAACAAAACTTCCATGAATTTCCGTTCTAGGATTTAATATTAGCAAGTAAATCATGTTATCAAGAAGATTTTTTTGTTTCTTAAAACGTCTAAACTCATTAAAAACTTGTTAAAATGTTGATTAGTCCATTTATTCGTTAAAAGGTTAAAAAATTGCGCATTGTTTAATAAATTATTCCTTGATAATTAGTAACTTCATTCTGCAGGTCTCTCTCGTTAAAATAATACCTGCATAATAATATTTTATGAGTCACTTTCAGAGTGGATTATTGAAATATGAATTTTATTCCTGGTTTTTTATTTCTATTTATTGATTTATTATAAATTTAAGCAGTGATAAAATTTGAACTGCTCCAATATTTCATGCTGCTTTAAAAAATTACGCTTATAAAAATGTTAATAGATCCCATAAATTTCTGGTAAAATTCGTTAACTTTCTATCTTGTATTTTCTTTTTTAAGGTTTATCATCTTCGTTAATTATTTAATTTTTCAAGTACACATGTAATTCGATTTATTTTTCAGGCATAATCGTTTTCGTTGGGCTAGTTATTCAGATTTATTTTTATCACGACAGTCTTTAATTTTTATAGTTTTATCTTAGCAGTCTTTTATTTTCTCAGTTTCGACAATAATTGAGTTAAATTTATTTCTCAGACGTATTTATATCTCTACGCAAAAAATGAGGAAAACTACCGATTCCATATAAAATGCTATTTTTCACGAAACAAAAGACTTTTGTATGTGCCGCGGTGAAATATACGACCAAGGTTTTCTCCCGATATCAATAATAGGTAGTATTTTTCACGTTTGGGCACTTTATGAATCTGTGGATGTGTTTAACCGACTCCCGTCAAACGCAAGAGTGCGCATTTTTCCTTGATTTTTATTTTGCGGCTTTTTGCCCGTTGCGAACCCGTGACATAACGAAATAACTTCGTCCGTTATCGTTGGTGCGGTGAGAATTTTCCCACACGTGCAATATAACTTTATCGTGCGCCCGGGACGTGTTAAAACTCCCCGTGACTCAAGTCTGCCATCGCATACGTTTTGGTAAGCCGATGGAATCCCTGAGCGTCGGAATGATTCATGGCTCCATCCTCGCCGATAACCAAAGGGCGTAACTGCGGAAAAAAACTCCAGCGAAAAAGGAAAAAAAAATTAACTGGAGAATAAAAGCGGTCTTGGTGCTGCGCCAGTTCGCTGTTTACATTGTGTCTCCTGACTGCGGATTTATCCGGATCTCTAGGCGTCAGTGCGGCGCGACCTCGATGGCATCGGGTTCGACGCCCGTTTGATGCTACCCCGTATTGTCGCCCGGTTCGTCTAATCCAGAGGTGGAGAAACTACGGCCCGCGGGCCACATCATACCCACAAGAGTATTATATACGGCCCGCGATATCATCATGAAAGCGAGCCATGAAATGCAATACAGACAATTTAGTCTTTGTTGGTTAAAATTAGGGCAGCAACGCCTTTTCTTGTGAAGTTTTGACGATAAAATATCATAAATTATCGATTTTCACTGTTAGCAACCTTCGCATTCTCACAAGTAACTTCCGATGTGGACTCAAATGCGGCCCGACGAAGCATTTCCATCTGTTAATGCATAATTGCCTCAGCAACCGCAGCTGCTAATCCCGTCAAATTTTTTCCCAATCCATGTGTGTGCAACCTTTTTGCGTGGCGGGCCGTATTCGTAGGTGTTAGTGCTTTGGCGGGCCGGATGAGAGTTTACATGGGAACTTACTCGAGAGATCTTACATGATTTAAAAAAATAAAGTCTAAACCTTTTTTTAGCGTTAAATATTTTCTAGATAAGGCTTTATGGCTGCAGTTTTACTTAAAGTACACGAAATTATCTGCATTAAATATTACGGAACGCATCCTCATCTTAAAGTCGCGGACCGCATAAAATACTCTCGCGGTCGTAGTTTGCCCGCCCCTGGTCTAATCCTTTCAAGTGCATCTTCGTCTGACGCAAATGATCTTGATGGGACGATTTAAGACAGTGTTTTCCAAACTTTTTGACATAATGCCCTTCTTTGGTTTTCACGAAACTCTCACGTCCCCCTCAGTTATTTGATTGAAATGAATGTAACCATTTGCGCGCATACTTATATTATTGTTTATGCGCATTTTATTCATTTGTAACTTTTTATTACGTTTTGTGACATTTCATCATCATCATAGGTAGTCTGTCCGTAGACAGGTCCGTGATTATTCTTGGTTAAACCTGGTTCTCCATATACTCCTATTTTCCGCTGTCCTCTTCGTATCTTGATAACTCTCTTTCCCTTTCAAATCGTCTATCAGCTGAAACCTTTTCCTACCTCTTTCCCTTTTTCCGTCTAGTTTTCCTTCTAACACGTCTTTAATCATACTCTCTCTCCTCAGGTAATGTCCAACCCAGTTTGCCTTCCTCTTTCTAATACTGTATTCTCTCCTAATCTCCATAGCACTTCATCGTTTTTCATCCCATCTGTCCATTTTATCTTCAGTATTCTCCTCCAAGTCCACATTTCAAAGCTTTCCAAGTATTTGATGTCATTTTTCCTTAGCGTCCATGTTTCTGCCCCATACAATGCATTTTATCAACTTCTTGCGAATATCTTCCCTTATATTCCCTGTAAGTAGTTGTTTCTTTCTCCTGAAAGCCGCTTTTGCTTTTCCTATTCTAGTTCTGGTCTCATCCGTACATTTTGCTTCTCGTGTTATGATGCTTCCTGAAACTTGTGACTTGTGACATTTATGTTATTATTATTAACGATGAATTAACGTAATTATTTACCCATATATCAGACACATAAATATCATGCATTGAAAAATACGCATACAACATAGTATTATTTTATTGAATATTTTCAAATGAACAAAAAATAATCTCAGTATTTTCAAATTTCACATTAAAAATTGATTTTTTTTCTAATGGCCTCACGTCCCCCCTGTAGGCACCTCCTACCTCCCCAAGGGGGCACGCCTTCCAGTTTGGAGAACACTGATTTAAGATAAAAACACGGAGTATATTTGGTTGCTTACTTACATTATACGCGCATCTATTTTTATTTTAGTTGCCAAGTATTCATAATATCATTGATTGAAGCATCAATAAAGAGTCCTAGCCATTCATGAATTTTTTTCCAATCATAACCGAAATTATTTAGATATTATTCAGTCTGATAGCAAGTGCTCGAATAAATGAGTGTTAGCAAAATATCTTGTAAAATAATCTAAGCTGAAAGAGCTAAATTATACGATGGAAATTCTGTTGCTCAAGTATCTTGTAAAATGCGCGACATAACCTCCGCATGTACGTGGATTCATACATTAACATAGAAACAAAAGCACGCATGCGTATATTTTGTCATCTGTTTAACTTACTCATTCAATCACCCGTTTATGAACCCGTAGAATCCTTTTATTCATGGCGGGCCGCATTGGTGGTGGCGAATCATTCGGCGGGCCGCATTGGTGCTTGCCAATGCCTTAGCGGGCCGGATTAGAGTTTAAATCGGAAGTTACCTGTATATTCATGCGTAACGTATAAGGAAAAACCAAGTCTAAATATGGTTTTTTAGGGTTAAAATTTCAAAATTCAATGTTTCATTAACGTGATTTTACCACAAAATATGAATTTTTGTGCTAAATTTTACGGATCGATTTTCATCATTGTAGGTACCACTTGGCTTCGTAAGCGACATGATCCCAGGGATGCGAAAGGCCTGTGACTTATGTTGTTCATCCCTGCCGTAGAGCGATACCAAATTTAGGAATTAATAACTCTTCCCAAATTATCATGTTGCTTTCGATGCGGCCAAAAAAGCATATCTTAAGTTAATGAAAGAACGTTAAAGGGTTTCCCTTTTCGCACTATCGCGCGCCCTCGTCATGTGCCAGACCGATTAAAATCACGTCAAGTTGACCCGTGGCAATTCGGATTAATAAAAAATATAATTCCGGATTAAAATTTCCGTAGGATTTAATCCTAAGAATTTTTTGAAAATGCCTTTCATCGGGCGTAAATCGGATTAAGCATTTTTAATTCCGTATGAAACCTCGCAAATATTTGCAACGCGAGAAGCGCAGAACCTTTTTTTTAGAAATTAAACCTTTTTAAGACCTTATGGGAACTGGAACTGTTTAATTCGTTGTTAATTCCGAAATGCCAAAAGACGAATGAAAAATGGAGGCTGTTTGTGAATGCTGCTGCAAATGAAAAAATCCGTTTTTTAGCGGGTGCTTTCCCGAATTATGTAAACAGATTCGTGGATATTTTGTCATTACTAAACGAGCAGGTATAAAGGAATTAAAACTATTAATGAACCTCCGTCAAAATCAGATACAGGTATTTTTGGAGGAAATTTACAGTCCAGTCAGTGAGTCAGATGGCGACCTGTTAAAATAAAAATTAAATGGCAGTTCAGTACGCGATGAAATAACGTAATTAAGTTCACTATCTCGCGTAGTTACAAAGGTTCAAGGTAACGCACCCCGGCGTAACGATGTCAATGAATGCAACGCATATACACGCTGGCGTTTTTTGTTAAAAACGAAGAAAATATTTATTTTTTATCATACAACGCCGTGCGTATATCGTCACGCAATCATCACGGTTCAAAAAAGGCATTCGCACTTTCACCTGTGGCAATAATTGAAAATTTATGATTTTAAAAATTACCAAAGGGACGGTGGAAAATCCCACATGTACCCCACGCTCTGATTTTATTTTGTCGGAGACGATATTTGAGAGAGCTGCTTCTATTTTTTTATACCACTGGGGAGCGCCAACTTTTGATGTCCGGTTTTATTAACAATTTAAAAGTAGCAGATTCGGCAACCACCAGCGCCACAGGCCTTTGTGACCGGCTAGCGAACCAGCGTCCCGACGAACGTTTTGGTAGTTTGATTTTGCAAATTTCGCGAACGGATTGTGTTTGATGATAGAGAAAATGTACATAACCGAGTTGCTCTAGACAGGTTAGTGCATTCTTGCGGAAAATTATAGGTCGGGGTTCAGCTCCAGGTTCTGGATGTGTCCGCGTTAAGCTAATCTCAATGGCGCCAACGTCACTACTTTATCATTCGGTTAGATGGAAATGGATTGATATTTATTTCACTCAATCATTCGGGATTAATTTTCAGAGCGACGGCGTTAAATCAGTAATATGACTTTATTATGCATATAACAGATATAAATTAAATGTGAATGTAGGTTTCATCTCATACTGTAGCAATCATAATTATATAAAATCGAATGCATTTTTGAGAAGCTAACTGGTTAAAATCACGCCAAAGGTTTGCTACAAAAGAGAAGCGGAGGAAAATATTTTGCTATACCCTACTCTTTACGAAGAGCACCAAGAGGGCCAACTGCGTAACGTCCCTTCCTAAGGACGGAGTGCTGACTTGCGCGGTTTCCTCAAATCGCGAAAGCAGGGCACGGGATGGTCCCAGATTGAAAAATCCTGGCCTCCGCCAGATTCGATCCTGGGACCGCCTGCGCGGAAGGTCAACGCTCTAACCACTCCGCCACCGCCCTTTCATATATTATGTTACTCATTAACGTAGAACGAAAAAAGTTCTCATCTCGGACAAAAGTCGAAGGCTCCATGTCATGTTGCGCGAATTTTTAGGATAGATGTATATATAGCGCAAGAGAATAATATTCTAGTAAAACGTTTTAAGATGATATTGGTAATGTTACTGCCATGGTGGTAACGCTGTTGTGGGGAGTAACTCAGTCCCAGTTTATATCATGGGATAGTACGCGCTGGCATTAATTATCATACCAATGCAATTCAGACTGTTCGAGGCAGACTCACGTTGAGGCAGTTTCGTCGTTTGAAGAGAATTGCTCTGATATCAAGAACTAGTATAAAAGCCCGTAAATATGACGAGAAGAAATATATTTACGTATATAGTGTCCGTCAAAAATGACGGTTATCCCTCCCTTCATCTTTCTCCTTACCTTCATCTTTCTCCTTCCCTTCATCAAGTCCCTTATTCATATCGCAATTCTAAGTAATTTCTAATGCAAGTAAATAATGCGCTACACCATATTTACTCTCATATCACATAAATAGTTCTTGATTCTCTCGCTCTTTGAGAGAGGCGCCACAATCGAGCGTTGAAAGCTTTAAATAGTTCTCGATTCTCTCGCTCTTTAAAAGAGGTGCCTCAGTCGAGTGTTGAAACGGGCAATCTAACAGACACTTGGCATTTATATAAGAGAATTCCATGGCTGGAGGGGCTGAGTCCACAAGGTCAGGAATGATTACCATAAAATCAATTGATTTAATGGAAAACATATTTTTAAGATTGAGCAAAATTTTTAATAAATTCAGCACCGATTAGTGTCAAAATACAGTTGCCGAAAATAATTCAATTTAAATGGGGATTGTGGAGATTATAACAAACTTTTAAATTAAGTTTTCTCATGTCTTTAGTCCTCGGACTTATCCCTTTCTGCCCGCCAGCCATGGAATTCTGACAAAACGTGCTATTATGTAACTCCAACAGCTCTTTGACATCAGCGTTCTATTTCGCGTCGTTGAGAATTAACGGAACAAAATTTAGATGTAATTCCATAAACTCACAACCAAAACCGCTGTCATGACTTGCACTCGGGAAAGGAACTCATATTGGGATTATGCATTCGAATAGTAATGATAATTTATTTAACACAAACAGATTTATCCACTTACATGTGTTATAATAGATATAGAAAAGCACATACGACCATGCCCTCAGTCAGGATTCGAACCCGCTACCCTTGCATTTGGAGCTAGACACGCTAATCATCCCCAGAGACCAGCAGATAGGAGCTCAACATTGTAAATTAACCTTTGCGTAAAGTGCATTCTTTTGTTTTAATTGTGAAATTTTTTATATATACACCCCATAAATTTCCTGTTATCAGTTGTTTAGCATTTGTATAATTAAGTTTATAAAGATAACTAAATAATGAAAATGCAAACATAAACACGTGCTGTTATTAATATCATTACTTATAATGCTAATTTTATTCTAAAAACGATTGTTTGCTTTAAAAATAACGCATTTTGATCGAAAACAAGTTGGCACTTTTTTTATTTGCGTTCCCCAAATGTTGTTCTAAATGTGACGAACATTCAATAAAACCAAAGGAAAGATAACAGTTTACTGTAAAAGTCGATTTAAATTAACTGGGACACTTCGATACATTGAAGAAAAATACAATCGAATTGTGGGCGATGAAGTTTTAATGTACCTTGGAAATTTATACGACTCTCGTAAACTCTCATTTTTCTTATCCTCATTTGAATGTCATGGGTTCATGCACTCCACGTCAGAATCGTTCTTAGAGTTTACAAGTCCAAATTAGTATTTTTCCCCTCTCCTTTTCACAGTCGAGTAAACACCCCGATTTCTTAATACCTTTGAGAGAAAGAGACGCGACGAGATGGAGGACACCTACGCCGTTAATTTGAATGCGCAAACCTAGGATTGATATGGTACAGCTCCTTATAGCGCGTTTCCGCTTCAATACGCGAACTTCTCGCTTCATTACCGTTTCGTGGAAGCGTTTCTTCAATTACTCATGCGAGGACGGCTTCGAGAGATGGGTGTGGGTGGACGAAAAAAAAAACTCCAGCGACTAGCGCCGGATGGAAGATACGGGCGCCCGGAGAAACATGAATAAAAGAAACGCGGAGGGCGAAGACTAGAGAAAAAGTGGAATGGTAGGTGTGGAGGAGGGAGAAGTGGGGGAGAGAAGGGGGAAATGAGGGAGAAGGAGGAGGGGGGAAAGGAGGAGAAGGGGAGGAAGAAGGGGGAAGAAGGAAGGCGAGACGGGGGATGGGAGCCAACGCGGAGAGGGAGAAAGAAATTTGCGAGAGATATCGTGTGGAAGAGAGAGGAGCGTGCTAATTATCCTCCGCATCGAGGTGATAATGAGTTTCTTTTTTTATAAGGGGCGTTATCCAACTCGGGATTTGGTTTAATGGAGAAAGGGACGCGTAACTTGGCCGTTCGGGATGAGTTAAGTTCGCGTTACTTTTTCCAATGCCTATGGGATGAAGGGAAATTTCCACGCGAAAGCTGCGATCCTGTGAGATATTGTGTATGTAATGAACGAGTCGCACTCAACTGTCAAGACTGATTCATCGCTCCAGATCTGGTTTTACAAAGACAATGATTATAAACGACTCGCTTTGTGATGATTAAGCGGTACTTATACTGGTCGCGTACTCAGCCGTTCATTTACCTCCGAAGCTTACGGCATTTTTATATTCAAGACTTAAGATGAATAGAGGATAATCACAAGGTGGAAGAAATGTGTGTTTTCTCCGTTATGTTTAGCGGTATTTTGTAAAAAAATATTGCTTATGTTTTCACTTCATCCGTCCGTGCGAAGAATTTAGAAGTATCGAGAAAAGCTGGGAAGCTAAGATTTTCAGGATAGTTTAGGCTGGCGATAGATATGATGATATATTGATTTTGGAGTTGGTCCGTTTGCCTTTTAGCAGGATTAAAAAAAACGATGAGTTATTTATACGGGTCCGTTACTATGGTAAAGTTTTGTTTTGTTTACGTTGCTCTGCTCTGATCAGGTTGGTGCAATGTTTTTGAAGCACGCAACGTCTTCATTAGCCATACCTGTCTCTCTGCTTTTTAACAGATGCTTCGCGGCGGGTTACTTCCCCACGAGCTGGAAAACGGGAAATATTTTTCCTCTTTTCAAATCTGGCAAAAGGTTTTCCGTCGATTCTTATCGTCCAATTTCCCTTCTTCCTGTACTGTCAACTGTTTGCGAACGCATCATCCATCAGCGTATCCTTTCCTTCACTCTCCCTTTCATTTCTAGTGAGCAGCATGGTTTCCTCCCAGGCTTCTCAACTTTAAGTAACCTTGTAGTTTTGCATGCACATATCACCGATTCCTTCGAACGTTCCTCGCAGTTGGATGTATGCTATATTGACTTTGCCAAAGCCTTCGACACCATTAACCATCCACTCCTAATCTTTAAATTGGCTAACAGATTCAATATACACGGCAATTTCCTTTCCCTTTTGGCTTCATTCTTAACAAATAGACAACAACGCGTAGTTCTTGACGGCTTTTTATTTTCAGTTGCTCCCATCTCGTCCGGCATTCCCCAGGGTAGTGTTGTTGGTCCTTTACTTTTCGCGTTATTTGTTGATGATTTAGTCGAAACTATTTCTTCCACATCCTGCAACATCCTCCTATATGCAGACGACTGTAAAAATTTCAGACAAATTAACTCAGATAAGGATTCCACTGCCCTTCATAACGCTCTTGATGCGCTCCTTTCGTGGTCCAATCACTGGCGCCTTCGAATTAACCCATCTAAATCCACAGTACTGTCATACACACTCCGCAGATTTCCTCTTAACTATCCATACTGGTTCTCTAGCCAAGTAATCCCCTCTGTCACCAACCAAAAGGACTTGGGAGTAATCTTCGACTCTAAGCTTCTTTTCCAAGATCATATTAAAAGTATTTCCTCCCGTGCTATATCGTTAGTTGGTTTAATTTATCGTTATACAGAAATAACTGACATTTCCGCTCTTCGTACCTTTTTCTTTAGCTGCGTTATCCCCAGTCTTGATTACTGCTCCCCAATTTGGTGCACTGCTTCGCCTTCTACTCTCAAGCTGCTTGACCGACCCATGAATTTTTTTCTGTTTGTAATTCGTTTTCGTCACCCTTCTCTCCATAACTCTTCACTCAGTGTCATACGAACCTTCCTAGGGATTCCATCCCTCACTGATCGACGCACTCACACTGATATTAAGGTATTTTCAAAAATTATTAATGGCAATTTTAGGTCACATGAGCTTCTTTCTCTATTTTCACTCCGGGTCCCCGCTCGTTCTACTCGCTTCAATGAGCTTTTTCACTGCCCTACCCCTCGCCTCTCAATCACTAAACGCTCCTTTCTCTATCGCCTTCCTGATCTTTGTAATACTTTGCTGAAGCGCTTCCATAACTATGACCCCTTCACTAAGTCTCATAACTGCCAATTTAAACCTAATATTTGATTTGTTTTGTTGCCTATTTTCCTTTCCCTTTCTCCCGATTTATTTGACTTTCTATTCGCTCTTTACCCTGATTTCGTGTGAGTGATGTACCATGTATGTCTTCTGTGTATTCATTGCTAGAGTTTTACTTATTTTGTTTGATAGTTTTATTTTTTGTTTTATTCTTGTTACTTCGTTGTTATGTGTCCAATGTAATTGGCCTTGTGCTGTTTTTGGGCTTTTTCAAACAAATAAATAAACTATAAAAATAAAAGCGAAGCGTAAATACGTTCAATTTACTTTAGAAAAGGGGTAAGGATAACTTTAATACTGGTTGACTGCAGTGAGGTATGTTTAAAATAACAATGAGGGAGAGGAGGCCGAATGTTCCGAAAATACACATTAACTTTCCGAAAGAAGCACACATTTGGAATCTGGATTTGCGGTCCTTTTTGTTGTCATTGGTTTATATTATTCTCAGGAATGAGGGAAGAACGTGGAGAGATTATACTGGTTTGAACAACGGCCATATTGGAACGTACGTAACCTGATCTCGAGTTTAATACTTAATGCTTATATATACGTGCAACCATAATTTTATGCTCTCCAGCGCGGCGTCGAAGTCTTGCTTTGAATATGGAAATTTCCTTTCTGCGTCATTACTGCTATCGCCGAGATATTTTTCTTTCCCATATCAAAAATTCCCTTTTACCTAGTGCCAATAGCGGAATCCTCTGGAGGCGGATAAAGGTAATGTTCATCATACGATGAAGTTTACAGCAAAATTGCTTATGACAGTGAAAGTGCGTTTCTTACATCCGTGGAGATGATTAAATCGTTCAGTTCATCATGTCCAACTCTAGAGTTGTTTAGTGCTTTTCTCTTTAGATGGCAGAGATTTATGGCGGCATTGCTGCGGACTCTTGTCGCGATGATGATTAAATGCTTTCTCGCAACGAAGAGGCGGATTTTATTCCTGTTCGTCCAATTTTAATCGATGAAATGATGTGAATCAGAGAGACCTTCTATGGCATTTTTAATAAATCGCAACTCAGAGAAGAAAAAGTTGGGAGGAGCTCATATCAATGGGAAGCGTTGCTAATAATAAATGAACGGACGGACAGACAGGACGGCCATAAGGCGTTCTTTTTTTAGTTTTTGTAAAGAACGCCTAAAAATGAACGCCTTATGGTCAGATCGTTCGCATGTTTCGTCTCAGAAACTACTGGGTGGATGTTAATGGAATTTGATGCTTAGGACCTAAGGGCAAAGGAAATTAGAGAATGATATATATGGTTTATGTAGACTAATCGGGAGTTCCACTTTACTGACGACAAAAATGAACTTTTCCTTGTATCTCGTAAAATATTACTTGTAACAAAAAGGTCTCCAAACAAAATTGTTATAACTAATTAAACAGCATATGTTTTGTTATGTACCACATGTTTGTCGAAGGAGTAGCCGGTTTCAATAAAATCAAACGCGAAAGTCGTAAATCATTTTATAAATTTAGAAACATTTTCCCGTGTTTTTTAATCGTTGTCAACGAAAACAATATTCGTGGCAACTTAACTTAGCAACATCTACTATAAATAAGGTTAATTTCCTTTCGTGCGCCTACAGCTTATATAGTAAATTAAAGAAAATGCATTACCCATGATTAAAAAATAAGTAGGAAAATTATACTCCATAAATGGAGCACACAGAGATTTCAAAGGCGTTCTTTATGAAAAATGCGTGTTAAACGGTGTGAAAAGATTTTGCGGTTCGTGAATTTTTATCTCCTATATCCGAATACATTTTCTAATCGATATCTTACAGATCATACACGAGCTAGAGAAATAAAAATATGGCATTTTATTGTTGCTTGACGGATGCCATTTAACGAGATACGAGTATGTATACGTTTATTTAAGTGCTTGTATAAAGTGGTAGTTCTAATTGACAGATGCAGATGAAAATCAGAATTTGTGGATAAATTTTAATAAGGATCACCAATAGAAATTGATGGAATAATATGATCTAAAAATCCTATGCTGACAGGCATAAGCTCTAATTTTGGGAATAATTTTAAAACAGGAAAAAAAAACTACTTATTTCAAGTGAGATATGTTTTAAATGATTTTTAATTGTTTTATTAATTACGAGTGATCATAAAATAAATCAGTAAATCACTAATTCAATGTTTTATTGACATCGATTCTGATATATCGTTTTGCAATTTTTAGACCAGCGGTTCTCAACCTTTTTTTCAGCCGCGACACAAATGACGGTCGATGCTCCCGTGCGAGACACACTGCACGCTGAAATCCGCCGAGAAAAGGAAGGAACAGCTCGGAATGATGAAGAGGTTAAGACTCCGTTTGACAAAACTTATTTATTTTTCGTAACCTGTTATTAAAACTTTCGGCGACACACCTCCCGACTATTGGCGACACACCGGTTTAGAACCGCTGGCTTAGACATTAGACTAAATCATTAATATTTATCTTCTTTCCACATGATAACATAAATCTAAAGAACGCCTTTTGAAACTCTTATGTACTCCGACACCTTTCCATACTTGTTTCATTTCCATCCTTTATGTAAAACTATGTTTATGTGTACTTCATTTTATGTACTTTTCTTACGATCCTCTCAATCTTTAAATATTGCTATCAGTAGGTTTCACAGGTTTTTCACAATCCCCTTCTTGTGTGGGTGTTTTCCTGTAGTGGGGGGTTTCCTAGGGAATACTATCTTAATTTTACCTGATTTTTCCCAGCAAATAAACAAATCTCCATCTCTTTTCATTTCCAAAAATGATAACTTGGTATTGAATTTATGTAGCAATTTATTTTATGTAATGTTTTATTTTCATTCTTTGTTACTTTCTTCCAGTTTGTAATTGACAATGGGTTAGATAGAAGAAATATCAATCTCGCCCAACTAAAGACGGATATCTATCTATCTTACTTAACCTAAGGTTATCTAAATTAGACTACCCCTTGTCCCTCAGGCGACCACTTCAGTAGGCTTTTTTTTAATACAGACCGCACGAGAAACCGCCCGAATTCCACTCATGAGTTAACAGAGAGTTCATTTATACTTTTCGAGAGGATTTATTGAGAGAAAAAGCGCGTATTCTTTTGTCCAGCCTCTCATTCTCTCCGTACATCTATCCGTCTATGCGCACACATAGGAGACTGAATTTTATTTTAAAGATATTTATCGACGTAGATGACGAAAATGGCATGGTAGAGTATAAACGCTCCATCAAGGACTGTTGCTTTGTTCGAAAAAAATACTCTTCCAAAGAAATATTACTTTCAGAAAGTTGTCTCGTATAATTTGCACAGGGTACTATTTTATGAGGAAATCGCGATCGAAAGTTTTTTGTTGCGTGCGCATTTTATATGTTTCCGTAGCAAACTGCCGTTAATGGTCTCCTACAGTGAACGTTGTTGAGATAACTAAAACGAACGCCTACGAACATTTTCTCGTAAGGATTCGAACCCGTGGCCTTACTACCAACCTACCATTGCCGTACTATATCTGTGAAATACGAAAGCATTCATCTTATAGCTGTGTATTTGAAACACGAGATAAATGTTTCCTATCAGGGTCATATCACTCACAGTATGGACTGCCGTTTATTACTTGTATTAGGGTAATTGCCCGTCAAATATGACGGATATGCGTGAATTATGTATTAAGTTAAAATTAAATTTAAATGAAAAATTAAGGAAAACAATTTTTATGTGCACTAAAAAGTGACACTAAATATAAAATCCATATAATTGAATGTTGCAGGAAGTAAAAATAGTTATGGGCATATAAAAGCTGCCTGACAAAGAAATATTAATGAAGATTTAAGGTATTAAATAATTCTATTAGAATTTGGTTACATGAATAAATAACCTAACCTATTATAACCGTAACATATTTTGTACGCTGCGAATAACACCAGATAACACTACGAATATCACCAGGTATAATAAACCACCTTCGGGAACCGTTATTATTTATCATGACCAAAATATTGTTTAAACTTCAAAATACCATCGAAATGCCGTGATTATGTGGACAGGTAATCCGAGTCAATCACACGAAACCGGTATCAATGCAAGTCACCTTGACCACGAAAGATTTTCTCGTAAAAATACGTCAAATTATGACGTTTAAAACTAATTTTGTGGACCGACTTGACGCGTACCCGAATCCGTATCGACGGAAGGAAAATAAAGTTTCGTTCTTTTATCCGTACTTTGTTCCGAGCCCGAATTCCTACGGTGATTTTAAGTAATTTTAAAATGCGGATGATTAATACGCAGCACCCATACCCATGATAATCAAATGGAGGAAATAAACGCTCATAGAAGGAAACATATGATATTATTATATATGATGATATGTTTAAAATATGCGAGAAGCAGATTTCAGTATATATCGCGAAGAAGTCCTCAAAATCGTTCGTTCCATTCTCTTGTTATTAGCGTTAAACCACCACTCACCACCTTGGGCACCACAGTCGAGCATCACATTCAAAGTCACAACTGGCTATTATATAGGCAGCGGGTTAAAATAAGGAGTGAAAATGGAAAATACTCAAGGCATGTCACTCACCTAGATATTACCAGAAAGAGAATTTGAAATGCCATCACGTTAATCCTATTGAAGGACATTAATATACAATTAGATAGTTCCGAACTGGAATCGTGCCCCTACGGTCAGGGGTGCCAACTTAATGGAACAAGCGAGGGTAAAATTGCAGAGCAAATTACGCTTTTTTCACAAACTGCTACTTTTTCATCGGACAAAAGACTCGTAGATGCGGTGTACTGCTGGTTGCCTACACTTGCAGCGGCGTGCACAGCAATTTCTCCCCCTCAGCAACAAATTCTAAATGCGCCATATTTAACCATGTCTAGCTCTTGTATATATAAAACTATATTGAAAATTTGGCTCCACTAAAAGGCAGAGTTTCAGAGATACTGCTCGTACAGACGGGCGGACGGACTGACAGACAAACCATATGTAAGCGGTTTTTTAGAAAAAAGTGCTTCAATTCCTGAATCTCGTTTGCAAAAAGTTCCCAATTTATGCCGCGTGCATCATTCCAACTTTATTTTTTCTTAATCCCATTCCCCCACCGTTTCCTTCTCTCTCAAACATTCCTTCCTTTCCGCAACGTCGAATGCTTCCTCGTTCCGATGACATTCGTCCCCTCTTCTCTAAATCTTATCCTGCTCCCTCCCCCTGCTGCCGTGCACGACGCTTCCCCGAGGCGCTCTCGGCCGGTTGCGCCCTCTTTCTCTCTCCCTCGTCGTCAGTCGTCACAAGTGCCCGACGTTTTCCATCCCTTCGTTCTTCCCCTTACTCTCATTCCCTGCCTATCCGTCGACCCAAAATCAGACGGCTTCCCGCTCTCCTCGCGCTCAAAACTCCAGCGGTCCAGATCATTCCTCGCCTGGCCGTGATATTCCATCACGGTTGGATTCCTCGCGGAATGAGCAGTATGGGATGGACCATCTCTCTCTCTCGGCTATCTGGGTTTTGCGCGGATGCCGGAGTAACTGCGGGGCATTCGCTTTAAAGAGTCAGTTGGTATTAATTTCCCTGCGATCCGCAGGGATGCCGAGATGTTCTCTTTCTCGAATTTTTAGTACTTCATATAAACAATATACAAAAAGTGTAAGGCTGTTTTCGGTTTCGCTGGATAGGAATTATTTCTGAAACTAACGTGTTTTTTACGTAGGAGGAGTTTTTGCCGGCGTTACATCCAGTCGGTTTCAGTGAAATGAAAAGTATATATCGTATATTAAGCAAGGATGTTCATCGATCAATTCAGTGGAAATAAAGATTCATGTTTTATTGTTCAATGAGGATATTTCCGTTTTTTGTAAATTTTATTTAAAAATAACATTTGGATATAAATCTCAAAGTTTCAGCTTTCAAACGATATTTTTTTAAGTCAGCGTAGTTTTAGTTACTAGGATATATTTTTTAATAAATAACATCGGGACTTTTTAGAGCTTTTTTGATTTAAAGGACAACATTTTGAAATATAAGGGAATATTTTTTTAAAAAGTACGCTACATGCGCTTTGGTTAAAATACTTTAAATTAAATCTCTTAAATATCAGTAATGAGGTCAGGCTCAACTCTGTGGAATTTACTCATATTGAAAAAATAACTTTTTTATATTTCATCACCTGATGATGCTACGATCGTAGTGAAACCGGTCGTTTTTAAATTAAATTTTTGGAAGTAACAAAGTACTTTTTTCAATATAAATCTCTTAAGTTATATCACAGAAAGATTTTTCTTCAATATGTATTAGTTCGAAAGGTTATTTTGAAATATGTTGAAAGTTTATCCTCATTTTCCATAGACCAGACGCTTAAGGATTATCCAACAAATTATAAGTCGTTGGCTTGGTAATTGTTTTCGAATGGTTTTAGGACTAAATTTTTCTGGAAAAATTTGGGGAAGGGGGTGCTAAAATATTAAAATATGCGAACAAAGCATTGCTTCCTGAGTTCTGTCATCTGGCCATGTCACTTGGAACCTCTTGCGCAGGAAGCGAAGTTTCGTGACGATATCTTCAAAGGTATGTATGGCGACAAACAGCAGTTTTTAGTGCCTTTCGTCATACCTGAAAAGCACTATTATCTTCGTGATGTCCGTCCGTTCGTACGCATACATCAGCGCAGAATTGGCTGAATCGAATTCAACCAAATTTGGTACATAAAATCTATACGTAAATACATGACCAAAATGACATATTTAACTGGATCGACTAAGCAGGGGTACCACAAATGTAAAATAAACCTTTTCGGTAATTATGAATTTGGAAGGAATTGGCCAAACCGATGTCAATGAAATTTTGTATGAACGAGACGTGCAACATAAAAGAAACGAATCAAGATGTTTAGTATAGATATAGAAAACATTCCTGCCACACTACAATGAATAATAACATTTCTTTTTACGCGTATTTGTGTTGAACTAGCCGCGTCAATTTTAACCAAATTTAATATTAATAATGAACACATACAAAACCATAATAGCATATTTAATCCGGATCAGCCAAACAGGGATGCCAGAATTACAATTTAAATTCTTTCTGTAATTCTGGATTTAGAAGAAATTGGCTGATTTGTACAACATTGAAATCAAGATGTTTATAGCAGAGCTAAAGAGCAGGGCTATCACAATAAAAGGTAAAATAACATTCTGTTTTAGTAAATAATATAATAAACTCCTGATACTATTTTCTGATTTCAAAGTAAATATATAAGTATACGATTATACTACGGCGAATTTGACGAAAAGCACTTCTGTACCACGGGAAACTCGTGTTCATCCCTACTTGTTAAAGTTATAGATATAGATGTTGCTATACAAGTTCTTTAGTTGAAAAACAGAATTTCAAATCCATATATATACATTTAATTTTGTGTATGACTTTGTGACTACATTTAGAATTTTGAGTGCTGTATTTTGAAAAAATAAAACACTAAAAAAGGAAAAATAAATTACGATATTTAAAAAAAATATTTCTTTTTTATATAATTAAAAAAATAAGAAACTAAAAATTAAAAAATAATTTTTTATTAATTTAATCTTTCAAAACTACTGAATCAAAATTGTATCGTGGTGTCACAGTATTTTGCATTTAAATGCTGTTTTAAGTGTCTCGAACAATTTAACGTAAAAAAGGAATTTGGCGCCCACTCGCGTCATTTTTTGTGAACCATAATGATTAAGAACTTAGAGAGGATAAAAGTACTCAATTTATATGATGGGCGTCTAATTTGTCTTTTATGTTGAAATGTTTGGAGAATGTATATGGCAACCACTTAACATAGTGTTTAAATGCAAAATATTGTGACACGCTCATACAATTTTGATTCAGAAGTGTTCCGAAAGATTAAATTATTAAAAATGTTTTATCTATTTCGTAGGGAAACGCTGTATGATTCCAGTAAAGAACATATATATCATCCCCAACTCATATGAAAATATTTTAAGTCTTAAAGTATCTTTCTCAAATTTAATTTTATAAGCAATCTAGGCAGGAAAAGTTGCATGTGACCCAATAATGTTCTCCCTTAAAATTTTCCTCTCCTGAAGATTATAGTATAGACAACAGACCTGTTTGTCCATGGGTTGTATCTTTTTATCCGAATTTTCCAAATATATTAGAGAAGTTTAAAAATAAAACTCTCCCCGTAAGTTATATCGGCTCGTATTATACCGAAGCGACGAGCGTCACAAAAGAATATTCTATGCAAAAATAGCCACATCTCAGAGTATCTCGAGAGCGCACGCGAAATAATCCCAACCCGAAAAGAATAAGCAGAGTCCATTCTTAAAAACGGCGACAAGTGTCGAAGGGAAGCATAACAGCTTAACGATCATTTTATGACGCATGACGGTAGAGGCTAAAGCTTGCCCAAGGTCGAATAAGGATTTCGCCAAGGGGTAAAAACATCTCTTCCATGGCTCTTTCTCTCTCTCTTCCTTTCTTTATTTCTCAGAGATCCACGTGGCATTGAAAAGGCGAAAAAATTGAGGACGGAAAGGCGAAAAAGTGAGAAACGAAAAGGCGAAAAAAAGAGAAACAAAAAGGCGAAAAAAGAGACAAAGGAAAGGCGACGGATGTCACCAAGGGATGGGCGAATTTGCAATGGCGGCCATGGGGCAGGGACCAACGAAAAGGAGAGAGAGAGAGAGATAGCTGTGACGTCAATGGTATCTCCCCCTTCTTCCATTGTAGCGAAGAGATGGAACGAGAAAAAAGGGGGAAAGATACGCGTCTCTGTCTGAGCTTCTCCGTGGGAAGGATAAAAGCCCTTTTTCTACCGAATAATTCTCGAAAACTCAGTCACCTCGACCGAAGCTGTCAAAATCAACGCGACCTCTTTATGTATTTTTTCAGTTATTTGTCTGCGCGAGGGTGTCGGAAAAATGGAACGTGCTTGTTCTGGAATATATTAGAGACCGGACACATGGCTCGTTTGGAGCACTTTTAATTTGGGTTACGGGAATTATTATTTAGTTATGTTTTTTAAAACTGTCGGTGAAGAAGAATGGGTTAGTTTGAGAAGTATTTCATGCCGTTGTTTTGACCGCGCGAGGTGTTATCAAGAAAAACAGAAAAATAATAGGAAAATACAATAGATAACTTTTTTAGAGCTTTCCAACTTATTCGCCGGATCAACGGCTGGTGATAAATCTCCAGTCAAGTTTTCCAAGCAAAACATTTATTTATATATCCACGGGTTATTTAAACAGCGGAGTGCTTTTGGAATTCTCATGAGAGTGAATCGTAGATTTAAAATAAAACCTCTATTTCCGTTGCGGCATTTTCCATGTAAACTAAAGGTAAATTATTCATAGACTTTATCAGATAAATATTTGGAGCTTTTTGCGGCATTATCAACAAATTTTTAAAAACTTTCGTCGATTATTTACCCAGATCCTCAGCTGTTTAGAGCGATTGCTGTCTGTTACAAGATGTTGACATTAATTAGGGCTGCGGGATAAAGGTCGGTCTGGATAACGAGGATGTCGTGGAACCGATCCCCGATTCGCGACATCACTTGCAAGATTGAGAATCGTTTTAATGATTGTAATATCCAGCCACAAATATTTCTCCGCGTACGTATATAATTACATGTTGACGTAATGCCCCAGGATTACCCTTATGTCAGATTTAAAAATTCAAGTTTCACCCGCTAGCTTTGGTGAAGGGGAAGTTAGCGTCTCTGGCTCCCAATGGGTCGCGGGTTCGAATCCTTCCAAGGGTATGGTCGTGTTTGCTTGACTTTGTTATTGTTGATATGCTTATTTTAAAATGCCGTTAAGTGCGCGTGAGGGAAGGTTGGTATGTTCAAATCGTTTGTTAGTGATAGATCAAATCAATGGATTTTATACTGAAAATGTAAGAAAAAGAAAATATACTTGCAGCCAATATCACAGAGCACAGTCAAGGGATTCATACGTAATTTGAAAATTGCCTAGCATAATTCAATAAAAAGGAGCCGTCGGTAAGTCATATGAGATACAGTACAAAGAATCCTTCATGCGGAGAATGCATGCGTAGGTAGGATGGATTATTTGATGCTTGGCATTAAAACATTCTCTTTGAACGGTACTTACGTAATTATGCTTTAGATCTGGATGCATGTAGTCAACTCCTGAAAAAGGAAAAATAATGATATAGTATAACTTACACAGAACATTTCTGATTCAATGAAACAAATTCAAAGAAGATATGTTATCAGATTAAAGAGGAATATTTATGCGTAACATTCCACTGTCACAGAAACTCATAATGAAAAAACCTAGAACAACATGAACTAATCTTGGGTGTAAAAAATAGGATTCTTTTAATTTTAGACCACTGAAACTGGATGGCTATCATTCAGATTATTAAATAACATTAATTTCATGATAAATAATATGAATCTTAATTCTAAATTTTGTATACAGAACAGCACAATGTATGAAATAATATTTTTCTTTCGTAAAAATCCACGTTATAGTTAGCCTATGGATTTTTCGGGTTTTACCCGATTTTTACCAGATTTTTACCCTCAGATTGCCTTTTTAAAATTTCGGGTAAAACCCGAAATACCCCGAAATTATTAGTTTTCTTTAAACACAAGTTTTTTAGATTTGGTCACAGAATTTCTATTCTGGCGCTTGTAGGCACTTCAGCACTTGAGTGTAGTCCGAGATGTTCGTGATCAGTCTGTTTATTCTCTTTGAAAACAATTTATTCGTAAGCTTACTTTTTTAACATAATCTGAATCTCCTTGGTTTGCTAATAGTCAAGGACGTCGCCTTAACTAGTCACTGCTAGATCTTCGATGGGATAAGGAAAAAGGAGCCCGAGTGCCTGCTAGTTGGAAACACTACGAAATAAAAATTATTTCGCTAATATATGGCGTGTTTTTAAAAGAAGTTGAACGGGAAGCAAGATGTTTGTGCAGCCTGCGAGGTGTTTCTCTCCACCTGGAGGCGTTTAACACAGCATATAACACTCTCAACCATACTTAAGGTATAGTAAAACGTTTAGATTGTCGATAAAACTTTTAAATTTTTAAAAAAGGTTTTTATTTAAAAATCATTTTGTCCAAATTACAAAATAATAAAACCCGAAAATTACCCGAGATTAAACTTTTTTTAAAACCTCGAAAAATCTGTAACTTATTTATACCCGATTTTAACCCGAATGAAAAGGAAAATAATAAAACCCGATAATTATCCTCCGAATGAAATATTTTTTTAAACCCGATAAATCCATGCCCTAGTTATAGCCCACTCCTACTCTTTCGTATGTATGTCGATGTGGTTGCATAAGATGTAGGATAATAGTTTTAATTTCCATTTTAGTACCGTCTTCGAGATAGTAAATGATAACGAATTTCCTGTACCGAAAGCGTTTATTTATTAACCGATCTTAAAACTCAAACGATATACACATGTAGACCTTATAGTATCATAAGCTCTAATAATTCATTTGCACATTATTACTGGCCAGTAATTTTCTTTAGTATTGAATAATCGATGGTTGTTTATAATGAAAACTGCTGATTAATCAAAGGAAATATTCATAAACTTATAAATAATTCCCTTTAGTGATTATGAATTGTCAACTCCATTAAATTGTAACTAAGCTCATCAACAATGAAAAGCTGTTCCGCTGTTTAAATTTGCACGCTGCTTATATTACCATTCATTGGCCGCTGCAGTAACTTTTATAACATATTTTGACGCCCAATAAGCTGATCTCACTAATTAAGCGCTGAAAGAAACTTATATAATGAAAACATAGCGCAGATGATGTGGCAGCGTTTCGAGGATGAGAAACTTCAATACTTTTGAGTTGTCATTGTCATCGCATTGTCTATTAGTCCAGGCGAGGCCATTCAAAACATTTGAGGAGTGTATCATTTTCAGTTCGCTTACAAAATATCTGTCTATAAGGGCAAATGGATAGCACGAGAAAAAAAAATCGCGGCAATTTAAAAGGATAATTTCCCGAAATTTTGGAGAATATTCCTAGGACGGTTGTTCGATCGTTCTGAGAAATCTCTTGCGATTGACTTGTGCTTTCTTCTCATATTGAGCACTGGGCTTCATCCGAGACATTCATTCCATCTGTCTTAGGAAGCTGTCCTCCTACGCTACCGAAGCAAAATTTCCCCAAGCATTTTCCGAAAATGGGAATAGAGATCCCATCCAGAGAGAGAGAGAGAAAGGAAGAGAAAAAAAAACGTTCTTTTTCATCATTCGCGCGTTCCATGGCAACGAGGAATCTCCGAATAAGATAGGCGAAGGCGTTGTTTATCCGTCGCAGGAAAGTCGAATACGCGGTTTCATGGCCCGTCTTCGGTTAGCGATATCTCGCTCTGAATGATGCTCCCAAGGCCATCTCCTTTCGCCGTCCTCCTAGATCATACTATCTTCGGAGTCTTGTGTTGCCATCTACGAAATGAAGGAGAGGGAGAGGAGAATAAAAGAGAGGAAAAATGAGAGGGCGGAGAGATCTCGGGTATCTATATGAAGAAGACAGTGTAGGAGGATGGTGTTGGGGATAATACGCCCACGGGCCAAGATGGTTCAGCTTATTTTTTTCTCTCCTCTCTCTCTCTTCTTCTCTCTCTTCCTCTCTCTCACATCCTCTCTCTCTCTTCATCTCTCCCTTTCTCTCTGTCTTCCTCTCTGTCTTCCTCTCTCTCTCTTCTTCTCTCTCTTCCTCTCTCTCTCTTCCTCTCTCTCACATCCTCTCTCTCTCTTCATCTCTCCCTTTCTCTCTGTCTTCCTCTCTCTCTCTTCTTCTCTCTCTTCCTCTCTCTCTCTTCCTCTCTCTCTTCCTCTCTCCCTCTTCCTCTCTCTCTTCTCTCTCTTTCTCGCTCCTTTCTTCTTCTCGTTTGCTTGTTTCGCACGTATCTTGTTTCTCGAGATTCTTCTCTCGAAAAGAATGTGGGGAGGGGGTTGGAGTGTAGATGAGAGAGGTTGAAGGGTTGAACGGGCGCCATCGACTTGCTTCCTTTTCGCCTAAAGGAAATGAATTGCGGAGGGTTTAAGGAGGGGAAGAGGTTTTTCTCTGTAACGTTCGTTCGATTATTTTTTTTACTCTCGAGGTGGCGGGTGCGAAAAAAACTAGATAGGATAAAGAAGGGGGTCTAGTACGCCGAATAAACGTATTCTGCTTCCACCTACACCGATTTAAGTGAATCACTTTCTTAATGTTTGCTCTCTGTCGTCGTATTAATGGACCTCGTGTCTGTAAGTTGCCAATGTAACCGCAGAGAAAGATGCAGGGCTACAGAATGACCACTCTATTGCGGTGTTTGTTCGCTTGAAAGAAATCCCTGTTGTAAATGAATGTGTTTTCGTCTCTCCCGACCCACTGTTTCTTATATCTAATCTTACTCTTCCAACTACTTAACTCACTTGATCGCAACAGGGCCGGCTTAAGGGGAGAGAAGAGGGGGCAGGTGCCCCGGGGCGTATTCTCGGAGGGAGCCAAATATTTAAATATTTTTGTCGGATGGAACTTTCTTTGAAGCAGCAGGTACTTTTTTAAATATTTAAATTGAATTTAAATATTATCAAAATAATATCTGTGGATTAATACATGCGTAAAGTCAGTTCTGTAAGTTTCATGTTTGGGTATGGAGAAACAGGCTGTTTAAGAAATATTTCTTAATTTATGTTCAGTGCATTGAATGCCGCTAGGTGACAGTTTTTTTCCGTTGCTATGATAAAAATGACTTAATGTTGATAACAATGTCAACAGTAATCAATATTTTATCCATAGAAACATGTAGCAAATTTGTTTACTTATTTTTTCAATGTGAAAATGATTCAAAATATTTTCTATTGTGAAAATTACTCAGTGTTTATAATTCACGAATGCAATTCCCGATAGTTATTCTTGAAAATGCTGTTGTTGAGAGCAACTTGTACGTAACATTGCAATCATATTCATTGCTCTGTATGGAGAAAGTCATGTGTTGTAAACGTCAGATTTTTTAATGGCGTATAAAATTCAATGGAAGGGGGCGACTAGTAGGCATGACCCGGGGCGCAAAAAGTGTTAATCCGGTCCTGCGCTTAATACTAAAATTACCAACTTAATACAACTCCACAATTAATCTACCGCAAGGATTTACTCTCGTCTCGTTCTTTACAATAAGCAAAAAAAGAACGCCTTATGATCCATCCGTCCGTCCGTTCATCTCAGAAACTACTAGATGAAATTTGGTATTTAGGACACAAGGGCAAAGAAAATAAGAAAATGACAAATGGTTTACTTTTTGCCTAATCGGGAGTACCACTTTACTGGTGACAATAATGAACGTTTCTTTATATTTCGTAAAATATTACTTATAAAAAAAGGTCTTCAAACAAAATTTGTAGAACTAATTAAATAGCATATGTTTTGCTCAGTACATTTTTATCTAAGAAGTAGCCGATTTCAAGATAATCAAACACGAAAGTCGTAATTCACTTTGGACAAAAAATGTTCACTTGTTTTTTAATTGATGTCAATGAAAACGATCTTCGTGTCAGCTTAAATAAACAATATCTGCTGTAAATACATAATTAGTTTAATTTTCTTTCCTGCGCACGCAACATTTGGAAAATAAAGGGATATGGATTATCTACGACGAAGAAATGAACGCAAATACGTCCATTTTCTTTACATATACACAGCATAAGTGAAACGAAATGGGTAATTTACGACGAAGGAATGAACATGAACATAAAGATTATATTACTACTATTCGAGTGAGGTATGTTTTAAGTAATTTTCGATTGTTTCATTAATTACAACTCATTAGGAAATGAATCGGTGAATCAAAAATTCGATATTTCCTTGGCTTCACTACTGGCACTTCAGGTTTTAAACATTATACTAAGCTATTAATATTGATATTTTTTGGTATGATTGCATAAATCGTAAAGAACACCTCTGCCTCGCATATGTATGCACGCATGGTTTGTGCATCTTTCCTTTCTTGTTCACAATACAATTTTATTGTATGTTCGTGAGATTTCTGGTGGCCATCAAAAAATTATCTCCATGTGCCAGAAGGTGGACTTATACGTGGTGATATAACAGATGTGTATAAAATACACGGTCTCTCATCGTATACGTCAACATTGCGGATCAATCGTGACAGTGCTAACAGCGTTCGTTAACATTATAAAGCGGAAGACGATTTTTATAATTTATTGTATTTGTTAAACCGAGTTCTAGGAATGGGTGACAAGAAGAAGGAGATGTGTATACGGAATAATTCATGCATACACGTCCATAGCCTTTGTCCGAATAACAATTTCAGAGAAAGGTTATAGGTTATATACATGCTAACTATACTGTACTTTTAAAAATAACTGATTTATTTCTCTAAAGAGAATATAATCCGTTAAACATAAAAAAATGAATTTGACTCTTTTGGTCGTAGGTAAGTGCGGGAGCAGAGGCTTTCGGAATAAAATGTTCCGTACTCAAATTTCATGCTGCAAATTTAAATTAGTATCAAATTTAAGTGCTGTATGAAAACGAACTACTTTCGTAAGCAAAGTACGTAATTATTTTTATATATTTTTAGATTTCTCACTCTTTGGATGTTTTCTTAAATATTGATTACCGTTTAGAGCGACCGAATCGAACTCCTTGCTTGTGTAAGCCTTAGTTCATCTTCTGCTTGCTTCGTAGAAAAGGCACGAAAGTCGAGCGCTACGGACCAATCAACAATGAAAGCCTTTTTATTACAATTTGAAATGTATGGATGAGGTGCAAAGGAAAAGAGGAATTACGGAAAAAACGTGAATCGGGAAACATGGAGTCCTCTGGTTCATCGCCCTGTTGAATAGGAGGAACTTTTTCTTTTATTATATGCGAAGTCTAAATTATTTGCCAGAACGCGCGTTAAAAAACGCGGGACTGGAAAACGTGGAAACCGTACGAAAAAAAGGAATGGAATAATAGAGCCCGTAAAAGTACCGCAAAAGGAGAATGAGAGAGAAAGGGAGATAGAGATGGCGAGAGAGGATGCGTGGAATGGGAAATTGAAGAAAGCAAGAGGAAGCCGCGGAAAATTCGATAGATATTTATTTCGCGTCATTTCACTCCGCTTGATATGCTATGAGAAATTTTGGGAAGCGGGGAAAACATGTTTTGAAAAATCCATTCTTCTCTTCCCCCAGCAAGGGCGGCATTGAGAACAACTTATTTTATTTGGGTATTTATGCAACGGATATTATGCAAGTCAATTTAAAATATTATTAATATGTGTAGGAATCTGTTAATTTCCTGCTCTCGGAATTTCTATTTCTATTTGTATATAAGTACAAATTTTTCATAGAGAACATTTACAGTTTCCACAGCAATTATATATTGAAACACGACCGTTTTCGGCGATTCATCGCCATGCTCAGGTGACCAAATCGTAACATCATGGCTTTATATAGAGGACAAAGGAAAGCGGAGAGGGAAGAGGCTTACAAAATGCTAGTCTATTATATATTTTGAAGAGTTTGGATGTTTGGTTATTTGTCTGTTTGTTTGTTCATGGAACTCTTCCTCAACGATAAAAGCTGGAACAACAAAATCTGGTACAATTATTCCATACACCCTAACTTGGTGAATGGTCAAGGTTTGGTCATCCTAACGTTTTTATGGGGTTATTTTTGACCCCATTGTTCAATTTCAATAGGCCATAAGAGTAGCATGGGTTTCTATGCAAGCCAGTACAAAAATGCTCTTTTAAATTCCTTAAAATTAAGATACAAACTCTAAACAAAAACTGTTATATAAAAAAAAGAATGGAGTTGCTTATTTATGAAAGCAGAAATAAAATCCGTGCCTAATTAGTTTAAATAACTGATTTCAATTACATAAAAAGGCTTTTTATTCCTCTTTTCAACAATGACGAACACTAAAATCATGGTGACAAGCTCAATGCTTTTAAATGGTAACTGATATCATATATATACGATACGATAGCATTTATTTATTGCTATTAACGGGAATTAATGGCGTCATATTTGGATCGATATTTTCAAATTGTATTTTTAAATAGTTTACACTCGAATAATTAACTCGGAACAAAAGCGTGAATTAATGTTAGCAATATAGGGCATTTAATATGATCTCGGTTAATATCCAACGGATTCCCATGAAATCGGCGATTTACATCGCCTGCAATATTTTATTTGATAGAAATCAGTATTCCTTCCCTATAATTGACAGAAAAATTTGTTTTTTCATTAACAATAGAGATTAATAAAGTGAAAGATATCACAGAAGGTACAATAAGAAAACTTCGATAAACATTCTTTAACTTCGACCAATATACAATCTTCAACTTCCTCCCTTAATTATCTATATGTACATTTAGCTTTCTCTTCAACTGAACATTTGTATACATCAATTAAGCCAATTATACTTATTAGATTTTAACAACACTTTTCATATCACACAGCAGTTTTTATCGCCAAAATCTTTTTCAATGTCTGGGAACTCATTTTGTTTCGTTGGTTTGACTTTAAAATATTCACGTGACAAATTGCAGTTTCTTCCCAAGGTTCTAATGTTTTTGAGATTAATGAACATAAAATATGTTGCAGTTTCTTCCAATGAAAATCAATCTCAGTGAAATAACTATATTTTAAAAGTAACTCCATCTGTTGTTTATTATGATTATTTGATAAAAAATACAGTAGCCAAATTTTTCGATAAAGGGGTGCAGAAAAAATTTATTTATTTGGGCAAAATATGGGAAGACAAGAAATATTACATACCATCAAGCACTACAATAAAAATTAACTCTGTTTCATAACTTGATTTTGTTCTTAAATCTTCCTCAATATTTTTTTCTTGACTTAAAAACCCGAGCAACGCCGGGTACTTTCAGCAAGTATTGGATATAAAAAGGAAGGGGAACCAGAGCTTGGGCTTTGGATTAGGAGAGGTTGGTAATTTGGGAGAGGGAGGAGGGAGAGATAAGTATAGCGATTGTATGGGGAAGGAGGAAGTGGAGTCAGAGGAAAAAAACTAGATAGATAAGAGGAAAAAGTCAAAGGTTCGATTCAAAGAGAAGGGAGGTTATAGTTGGGAGCGCGAACGAAGGCGGGTGGCAACTGTATTCACAGAAGGCAACAAATGTCATGTGGCTTCTCTCGCTCTTTCACTTGGCCAATCAGCGTCAGTCTGTTACAGCGGCTCTTGGCATGCGGTACTTACATTTGCGGCGTGATTTTCGTGTTTTTTTTGCGTGTTTTACGATTGAGATTTAAATAGTACCGTCTTGTGGTGTTCTAAAATGGAGGGCGAAGGAAGTAAACGCAAGGTTTTGCACAAACAAGCAAGAGAAATTGTATATAAAGTGTATCAGTACTTCAAAAACGAGTCGGAGCATGCAGACGATTCAACACGCACAGCTGGTTTCAATGTTGCCAGCTGTCAAGAGCGAACGGCGAACGCTTGTGGCGTAGCAGATAGGACTTCGTGCGTCATGCGTTATTTTCCGAGCGAAAGCTATGCAGGCTGGCGGTTTGGCAGCAATGTAACGTGTATTTCTCACTCTTTGCGCAGTAATCATGACTCATCCGCCTTCGTTCGTGCTCCCAACATATAGGTAAAAGGGGATAGCGGTGGAGGAGTAGGGGGGCGGAGGACCGACATCAGTAACGGAGAATTGGAAGTAGAAAGGTTCCCATTAGCTAAAATTAGTTTTCATTTAAATAAGGCTCGCATTCTGAATTTCGCACTGCGGTTTTTGCTGCGAAAAGATTAAATTAAACAATTTCAATTTTATAAATATCCCATTTTATGCGTTCTTTGCTCGAAGTGGAGGTCGTTTCCGTCCGTCCGCATGTTTAAACTCAGTAACCGCTGGATGCACTTCGATGAAATTTTATATTTGGGAGTTTTTTCTAAAATTTGTCGACCGATTCGAATTTTGGTTAAAATCGGGCAATAAATAAGGCCACTTTACATGAAGACGTGCATGTATTTTACAACGTATTTCGCAAGAATCTCGTTAAAAACCATCTGAGAGAATAATATTGAGAACAAAGGTTAAATAAAATAATTAAATACGCATTTTTTGTAAAATACTTTTTCCCGTAAAACGTAAGGTTTACGGTAAATTTAAAGAAACGGAAATTAACATATTTACGCAATTATATGATTTTCGATGTTCTTCTGCTCATTCCAAAAAATATTAATTAAAAATTTTACAACTCAGGAACCGCTGAACATATTTAAATTAAATTTGGTACTGGGGAGTTTTACTAAAATTGGTCGACCGATTCCAATTTTGGTTAAAATCTGACTACAATAACTACCACTTTACATGAAAAACTACATGTAGCTTACAATGTACGTTCCAACTCGGGAACCGCTGGACGTGTTTTGATGAAATTTGGTATTGGGAAGTTTTACTAAAATTGGTCGACCGATTCTAATTTTGGTTAAAATCGGACTACAATAATGATCACTTTACACGAAGAACTAAATGTAGCTTACAATTTACCTGTTTCAACTCGGGAACCGTAGGGCGTATTTTGATGTAATTTGGTATTGGGGAATTTTACTCAAATTTGTCGATCTCAAAGAACGCATTTGAAAACTCGGTGTACTCCGACATTGAGTACACCTTTTCATACTTGTTACAATAATTAAACTGCACCAAGCAATAGTGAAAGAAGTGACAGCACCTGCAAGTAATTTGACTGCCTTTCGGTCAGCAGGTGATCCTTATTTACACTACTAGCCGATTTGCCCGTCAAATATGACTGGAGTAAGTATTAATTTTTATAGTGCGAATTTTATTCGAACCAATAGTGCACCCCGGGGGGTCCGAAAAAGGTCAACCCCAGGTAGTTCCGCACAATTCGAAACCTGACCGCGTATGACCGTCGCGCAATTCGACCCTATGGAAAAGGGTAAAAACTGAACATCCGCGCAATTGGACAACATCATGGTTACAATTCAGTCAAGTTTACGTACGTACGAACTTACATTCGAAATTGTTGTATTAGGATTATATGTAAAACCATGGTTACAATTCAGTCAAGTCCCTCCCTCTCGCCGCCCCTCTCTCCCGCCCTCTATTTACGTAATTTCGTCAAAAATCCTACGATAATTTAAGGAAATCTAGTCACTCGTATGTATTACACGTATGTGAATTGAGACAACAATTGATTCTCTAAGTTTAACAATGACATGGTCGGAAAGGCAGCATCCCGTTTAAAAGCCGGAATTTTCCCCAAATATGTGATTTAAATGTTTAATATTAGAGATTTCGAACAGTAGACGGAAAAAGATGAATATCGTAGAGTAAGAAACTTCATTAATTTTCCTATAACATAGCTTAAATTTTAAGATCGTACGTAATTTTTTTCTAATTTTAATTTCCAAAAGAATAAAAGCCTGCACTTCAAAAAGTCGACTTTTACGTGTTATCTTACGGAAAATGGAAATCGCCCCCCCCTCCCTGGAGTCGAACGAATTGAAGAAATTTTAAAAAATATATTTAAAGTTTTTTGGTCATTTATATCTTTAGAAAAATCAAAAGCTTTAATCTTAGTTTTTACCTGTATGTTAAAAAAATGGTAGGTTGAACAGATGATTAAAAACAGTGTATATTCGTTCACTGAGAATGCTTCCAAAAATAAAACTCGGCGACTAGGCCACATAGGGTGGATGTATTCTCTGACAGTATCTGTCTATCCCGCGCCTCCTTCACCACGTCCGTCGCTCGGCAAACGAACCGAAGACTTCATTTTCCGAATTTCGCGCGTGCCCTCCCATCCCTCTCATATGCAAATGAACGCTTTCCTTTTCCGAGCGCCGAATACTATTCTCCGAAGGGAAGCTTACATCCACGGCTCTTTGTTCCTCCCTTGATTGCGTCGTTAAAACGAAAAAGCCTTCCCAAAGGGTTGACTTTTAGCATTAAACGCCATCTCCTCGAGTTCCTTTTTTTCTCTACTCTCTCCTGAAGTTAGCCTTTTGTGCGCTTAATTATCTTCGAACCGCATCCTTGCATTCCCTAACAACGGCCAAAGTCGTTAAGAGACTAAAAACCGTAGGAAGTAAATCGTGACGCCGTTGAAATCTTCCCGTTTGCTTCCTTCAACTATCCACGTGCACGCAGAGAGTTTCCCCAGTACTTAAAGGTGGAGGATTCGGATTGAGAGTCGAAAAGGGAAGGAGGAAGCAGCTTTGGATGGAGCGTACGTGCGAGAAAGGACGACATGCTAAGTGTTCTCCACGTCTTTTCATAGGAGGCGCTTATTTCGTTTCTTTTTGGCATCCCACGGTGCGGAAATGGAAGGATTGGAAGGTGAAGAGGGCAAAATCCGTTAAAAGCCCCCCTTTCCCGTCCCCCTTCCCCATTCCCCTTCCCACCTTCCTCCTCCCTCTCCCCCCTCCCTCCCCCTCTTCTTTCCTCTCCCCCTCCTCTCTTCTCATATCTCACTCACCTTTAAAAGAGGATGATGGAAAAAACGGCATTATGGGAATATTTTAACCTGTGAATAGGGTTGATTTTTAAAGAGCATAAGAAGGCAGGCGTATAAGAAAGCGTCGGGGTGGCGTGAATTAAAGAGTTGAAGATCAGACTGCAACGAATCAGGTTCTTCCGCCATTCCGAAGAAACTTATTCCACTGGAAACGGTGCATTTTTTTTAAACTTCCCTTTTAAAAATCTACAAACGCGAAACTAGAAAATACGAACCTGGAAAGGAAGTGGAGTGAGTTTATCGGTCGGGAATTTTGACGGGCGTGTTCAAATGACGGAAAGATATTCTTCTCGGGAATTTAAAAGAACGGAATGTGACGCGACGGTGCGTGATGCCCCTCCTTATCGCCGCGGATTGAATTTGAGGTTGCTCCACAGAGGTATTGCTACGTTTTGCAACGCCAGTAGTAAAATGTCTCATTAAAGTTCTTTTTTTGCCGTACATCGTTCGAACATGAAGAAGACGGTGGAATTTTCGGATTCTCTAAAATATAATTTAAAAATATTTTGTACTTTTTCCTGCTACATGCTGTATTTATTTAAAAAATTAATTCTTATCAGTGGTATATCAATGCTCTTGATTAGCGATCCATTCTTGTTGTTAGAAAATTTGCCGCTCGCATTTTGTTAATATCATACAAATGAATTATGACAAAATGCGTTTATCTGAATTATTTTCACATTTCATAATTTAATGTTTATTGTCTCGCACGTTAAAATAGAAATAGAAATTTTCTAGCGTTTATTTTTGCGAGTGAAACGCGATTGCCCATTGAACTTCAATTTTATTTCGCATGTTTTTCCAAATATTTGCCGATAATAATGTTTATAAAAATGCGAGGGATGAGGAGTTCAAAAAAATCTTCTGCCAACTGAAATGGAGTTTGGATCGAAACAGGTAATACTCGGCGAAACTGCATGTAATGCAAAGGAAGTGGAAAAATGAAAGAAAAAAACAGAAGCTTTTGTGATACATAAATACATTTACACTACTCCGCCGGTATCCGCGAGAGATGCGTTCCGCGAAAACCTCGCGGATACTGGGTCCTATATTTACACTATAATTGTAGGGATAGGTTAAAGATCTCTATGGACCGTACAAATGAAATAATTTTTGTAGAATTTAATGCTTTATTTAGGCTCATTCGTAGTAGTAATAATTGATTATATCAACTAGAAGAGATTGGAGAGTATTTCATTACGTACAGTTGTTCCTGCTTAGCTCAGCGGAGGTGGGGGTTAAAGTTCTACACGAGCAATGCCTTGCCCACCCGGCCCCGTGGGCCGGGTACGGGCCGATGCTTGAGAATTCATTATGGGCCAGGCCCGGGACGGGCTTTAAAAATTGCTGGATGTTATAAAATTTTTCGGGATTTGACGGGCCGAAATATTTTAATGTGTCTGAAATTTACGTACCTATACGACTTGCCTAAGTTTTTATTTAACCCACTCAGCCCGGAGGACGAGTTACAATAGTCCTCCGTATTGAATGGGTTCAAGAAAAAATTTGGCATGGGATTTTTTAAAGTAAACTAACTCAGGGCTAGTGAAGAACAAGTGTGACTCGTCCTCCGTAATGAATTGGTTAATATATTTTTGCCTATAACACTATATTTGTGTATTTTTTACAGTAATTAATTTTGTTTGTGGTCTTCCAAGGCATACGAATATGTGGATTTAAAGAAATCCTTTTCAAATAACTGAACAACCCACAGATGTTGGTAGAAAATTTGGAATAAAATAATTACATTTTTCGAGCCGAGAGGCTTTAAACGGGCACGGGCCGAGCATAGAATTTCTTCGACAACGTACGGGCCGGGTCCGAATTTGTAAGGACCGGGCCTAGAAAATCAGGCCCATGCAGAGCTCTAGTCGGGGGAATTCTCATGCAGAAAATAAAAAAGAATAATTATATATCAACACATTTTTTATGACAACATAAGGCGTTACATGGTAGCCTCCCGTGTCTGCGTACTTTTGCGGTAACCTACGTTTTCGAAATCTTCGCGGGCATGCGAGACATAGCTCGCGGATACTGGGTAGTAGGATATTATACAGTACGAATTGCGTGGACATGAACCCGCGGATATGGAACTCGAGGACACTGGGGGAGTACATAGTGTATATTCGAGTAAAACACAAAGGAACAAAGAAAGCAAAAGTCAGAGAAGGAAACTGATTCTCTGAGTCACGACAATCGGTCGCACAACGTTTTTCTCTCCAATTGCGTTACGTTGATTGCCAAGCATACGAATCGATCTAAATGAAACTAAGATATTATTGCGTCTCCGGTTTTAGCAAAAACTCTGGAAATGAAATCGTTTCGAAATACTCCTTTACTGCTTTTACCCTAACACCCGCGTTTTCGTTCGCCTCGACGAAGGTTTGCGATATTACGAGATACGAAAAGAAAGGCGAATTTTTTTATCGGGCCATGGAAAAAAAGACCCGCTTCCTTCGTAGAAAGTATCCAATGACATCACACCAGAAAATGACGGTCCTTCCTAGGATTGCTTTCCCCTGCCCGTCTTTCTCTCTCTCTCCCTCTCTCTCTCTTTTCCTCTCTCTCTCTCTCTCTCTCCCCCCCTCTCTCTCCCTTATCCACGTTTCGAATCAGCCAATTTACCCGAAGAAAAAGCGATTTCTTTTTCCTCTTGTTCTTCCCCTCTTTTTTATTGACTTTTTTCCATCACATCCCTCCTTCCCTTCCCCAATGGGTTCGATCTTCCCTCATCCGAAAGCGGGCGAGTCCTTCCATCTTGCCATGCGTCCGTCGGCCCATTCCACTTTCATTCTCCTTAGCCTTTAAATTGATGTCGCAGACCTCCATCTAAGTCTCCCGTTCCGCCTTCCCTTCCCCCACTCTTCCCCCTCATCTCTTCCCTTCCCTTCCCCTTTTCCCTTACCCTACTCTTTCCCCTCTCCCTCCTCTTTCCCATCCCCTACTTTTTCCCTTCCCCCTACATGCATGCTCCAACTTCTATATTCATTGTATATATTTCATCATATTCTGTCTAATTAATGTGCACTAGTAGTAGCCCGTCGATAAATCGACTGGTTGGTTAGATTAAATATTGCCTTGGTAGTTAGCCTTATGTCACATTATCAAGAAGCTCAGCTACTGTAAGGTTTATTTCCTTCTACTAATGTCCGCTAGGAGCGCCACGTTATATCCTACAGCGTCTAATGTCCGCTAGCAGCGCCATCTTAACATCAACCACTACAACTACTCGAGCAGAGATTAGCCGGTCACAAAAAACCTCAATATCTCGCCAACGATATGACCGAATGCAATTTTATCATTTTCCTGCAAATCTGCAGCTCAAGGCGTTTTATTTGATCCATCACACGTTGAGGTGGCTGTTACCTTCACTTTAAAAACCTAATTTTTTACAATATATATATATATATTTCTTGTATATATTACGTTAATATCTTTACATGTATTTTTTATGACGGTATACAACGACGCTGTATATACGAACTCTCCTACTGCACATACTTAATTTCTATTTAATGTTGTAGTATTATATTTCCATATATACACCATCTAGGGTCTTCTCAGGTTTTTCACACACCCCTTCTTAGTGGGTGTTTTCCTGCGTGGGTTTTATTAGTGAGGACATGCCTGTTTTTACCTAAGTTTTCCCCACAAACTTGAATCTGTTTTCAATTTTATCTTTTTACTTTGTACGATTAATATACCGTTTTTGTAATGTGTATTGTAATATTTTATTTTATTTTTCCTAATATTTATTATATCGACGAAGGGTTAAATGTAAGAATAGATCTTATGGTCCAAATTTCGCCCGAATAAAGACGATTGTCTATCTACTCTTTACTCTCCCTCTACTCTTTCCTTTACCCCTCCTCTTTCCCCTCCTCCTCACTCTTTCCTTTTTCCCCTCTCCCTGTCTTTCGTCTCTTTTCTCTTCCGTCTCCTGTACTCCATCTTCCTCCCCTACACGATTTCCCCGGCGAAATTCGCTATCCTGCCTTCGGCCGTCTGGAACATCCTTTCAATTCTTGCGTGAACTTTCCTAGAGACAACCCAAGTGCCTCCAGATATGCCAAATGTTAGCCGTGACGTCCTTAGGAGCTCTGGGATCGTATTATCGCGGAGAAAAAACCCAAAGAATTCCCCGAAGCTGAAGGGGACGAGCTATGTCCTCCCCTGGTTAGGTTTGCTCGCGTAGTGAAGGTATGAATCAAGAAGGGTTTGCGAAGTTTTAAAGCGAGTAATTAAATAAAACAGTTGTGGTTTTTTTTGTCTGCTGAAGATTTAGGGGCGAATTATTTTTGCTCGCCTCTGAATAAACGTCGTTCTATCATGTCGACGTTTCTAATAGATTTTAATAAAATTGAGTTGTTTTTCTTGTGTTACAAAAATAACATAGCCTTTATATATCTTTTAACATTCTTGTAGAACTGTAAAGCCATTAATATTCAATAGAGATTGCCAGTAATTTTAAAGTCTTCTCTCGAAAACCAGTAATTTTCTCAAAATCTAGCTCAAGCCTAATTCAAATATGAGTCGTTACCATAATATTTTATTTGACGAATATGGAAACAATGTGACAGACACAGAACTTTTTAATATATCATTGACCACTTCTTTCTTCATAAGAATTTATTATCGCTGAATCACAACTGACGACGGCATCGTTTTTATGGCGCTTGGAGAGACGGTCCATCAATTCGAATCCAGCCATAAGAGGAGCTCGATGATATAATTTTATTTGTTATTGTAGTCAACTTGGCAGTTAAACTCGAAAACATTCCACTGTCTTTATTCATTCTTAAAAATTTATCCTTGAACATCGAGCAAAGTGAATGCCTCCGCTTTGAATTATGCTCGATGCATGGAATAATAACCTTTGTTGGTGTGACATCTTGCCACGTCGCATGACATGCTTCTCTTTTCGAGTAATCATGATGATATTATTGCGCAAAAATAACTTCCTATTCGCCTTTACAAAACCAAAAATAACCAAAGCTTCGCAAAGGTTATGCCTCCCGGAAAGAAATCCGAGCTCTCCTTTCCGTTGGATGAAAAAAACAAAACAAAACTGAAGCAGATTCCGACGTCGCAATCAAGAGTTCGTTCACACTTCTAGGAGGGAGAATAGTAAACCGGAAGTGAGAGAGAGAGAAAGAAAGAGGATGGAGAGAGTGAGACAGAAAACAAACGACGCACTTTCTGCCATTCAGAGACGAGGGATAAAGGGAAATCTTCCTAAGTATGCCTGTTTTTACAACCCTCCTCTCCTTCCTTCATTCCTTTCCTTACACCCCGGGGGTTCTCTTGTTCCACGGCGCCACTAAAACTAAGGCCCTATTTTCCCTCTCCTGGAGTGGGATTGGAGGAGCGAAAGAGACAGCGGGGGAAATAGGAGGGTGCGGAAAAGGTTTATCCCCCTTAACCATATGTTTCTCTATTCTTTCCTCGAGAGAGAGAGGGAGAGGGGGAGGTGTAAAAGAGAGGGGAATAGGGACAGATAGAGAGAAATTTAGGGAAAGCGATAGAGAGAGATAGAGAGAAAGTGATAGAGAGATGGAGGAGAAAGAGGAGAGTCAGATTAGGAGAGCGAGTGGGGAGAGACGGACACGGAGGAAGAATGGAGGAAGAGAAAGGAGGAATAGAAAGGGAGAGAGGAGGCAAGAGAAAAAAGATGGAAAAGAGAGATTAAAGAGAGAGAGGGAATGAGAGATGGAGACAGATAGGAAAGAAAAGTGAGAGAAACGGAGAGAGGAAGTGGTGGAGAGAGAGGTAAAAGAGGGGGATGGAGAAAGGGAAAGAGAGGGAGAGAAAGGGATGGAGAGAAGGGGAGAGAGAGGTATGGAGAGAGGGAGAGAGAGGTATGGATAGAGGGATGGAGAAAGGGAAAGAGAGGGATGGAGAGAGAGGAATGGAGAAAGGCACGGAGAGGAGAAGAGAGAGGGGTGGAGAGAAAGGGGTGGGGAGAGGGCGAGAGAGAGAGATGGAGAGGGGGATGGAGAGAGAGATGGAAAGAGGGATGGAGAGAGGGATGGAAAGAGGGATGAAGAGGGATGGAGAGAGGGATGGAAAGAGGGATGGAGAGAGGGATGGAGAAAGGGAAAGAGAGGGATGGAGAGAGAGGAATGGAGAAAGGCACGGAGAGGAGCAGAGAGAGGGGTGGAGAGAGGGAGAGAGAGGGATGGAGAGGGGGATGGAGAGAGAGATGGAAAGAGGGATGGAGAGAGGGATGGAGAGAGGGATGGAAAGAGGGATGAAGAGGGATGGAGAGAGGGAAAGAGAGGGATGGAGAGAGAGGAATGGAGAAAGGCATGGAGAGAGGGGTGGAGAGAGGGAGAGAAAGGAGTGGAGAGAGGGAGAGAAAGGGGTAGAGAGAGGAATGGAGAGAGGGACAGAGAGGGATGGAGAGAGGATAAAGACGTGCAGGGAATGGTAGAGAGGAAGATATATATATATATATATATATATATATATATATATATATATATATATAAAGATGGAATAAATGTGTATAGAGCAGGCATGTCAAACTCGGAGAGGCATCAGGGCCACATTTAAGTAATGGATGTTACATAAGGCCCATATTAGGATTAGAGTTTTTATTGAGGGCCTGGGTTGTAAAAAATAGACTTCATCTAGACATTGATTAAGCGTCTATTATTTCATTTTAAACAGTCATGTAGAAAACGCGTTCTATTATACTTCAATAACAATTACAAAATCTCTCCTTTTCACAAAAATGAAGTGTTTACAAAAAATCTCTCACGATTTAGTTGAGACAAAAATTAGCATTAGGCCGCAGTTAAGCTCAAAAAGGGCCGCCTCTTTTACATATCTGATATTAATGACGATGGAGACGAGGGAAGAGAGGAGAGACGAAAGTGTTGAGAAGAGAGGGGAGAGATGGACAGAGAGGATAAAGGAATGGAGTGGAAGATAAAGAGGGAAAGTGGAGAGAACCGAAGAAGAGGAGAGAGAGAGAAGGATAGATAGAGGGAGAAGAGAGAACGTGGGAGGTAGGAAGAGCGAGGGTGGTATGGAGGGAACGAGAAGCAGAGATAAACGCCATTACCTCCGCGGGTCATCAGATGACTCCGGAGAGAGAAGACGCTCGTCCCGCCTCCTCGGAATCGACCGAGAGGAGAGTTTCTTAGTAAGAGAGAGAGGGAGATGAGAATTTTGAGTACGCGGAGGGACGCCTGCCGGATATGGGCGAGGAGGGAGACGTCGGAAAGAGTTTGGGAATATTGAGATGTTGGGAGGAGCATGAGATAAGGGAGGGAAGGCAAGATGTGAGGGGAAAAATGGGGGAGTGAATGAGAGTTGATGGACGGGAGAGAGGAGGAGGGGGGAGATAAGGATGGACAGAGCGAGAGAGAGAGAAAGAGAGAGAAATAAATGAAAAAAATAGAGCGAGAAAGTTCGGCACCGGAAGTGAAAGGAATCAAAAACGCAGGAAGCGGAAAAAGTGAAAGGAGCAGAAAAAAGAATTAGATTTATTGTTTCATAAAGCTCTTTTCTGAAAAAATTTACCAAAATATTTATGGTTTACTTATGTATATGACTTATGTATAATTCTCACGGCTGATATCGCCTACACCAGGCGTTTTCAAGCTTCCCGAAGCCAAGAAATCCTTAGATATAGCACGGCACCCTAGGGTTCCGCGGAATACACATATTGTAAACCACTGACTTTTACCATTGGTCCCCAAAATGCGTACCGCAAAACGAATTTCATTCCGCTAGTACTGACCCCTTATCAATCACCTTTAAGCGAGCTTATTCGTACCAGAGTTTGTATTGGATTGTCTTGTAAACTATGAATGAATTCTTGTGAAAACTTAACTCCTCTATTTTAAGTAGTTTGGTTGCAATAAGATTTCAAATTTTCGAATTTTCCGATTTTGAAGCCACCTTACGGTAAACCTATGAACTATCGAGAAAATCCAATGGGTTGAATAATCATATAAAATCAAAAAAACAAAACAAGCTGATTGTCCACCGACGGACGGACAGACAGTGATCACATTAGCGCGTTTTACTTTTAAGAAACCGTGCTGCGTTTTACTTTTAAGAAAACGCGCTAAAAAGCGACGTGTGTTGAGAGCAGTTGTAAAAATAACTACAACTATTATGGACGCGAAATTTTAATATGAACGCTAATAGGACTATGGATATTTAATAATGTGATAAGGGGTGCGAACATTAATATGTATTGCAGAGAGTGGAATAAAGAACAAGTACGGTGCATCATGGTCATTTGTCTCTTTTGATATTCTTGATCATACTTTTACGCGTGTGCGTTGAGCTTATCTCGTCACATTAATTATTTTTGGCGGTATCAATGGTTTTCAGATGTTCGAGGTAAAAGGGCAGAATCTTTTCAAAAGAGGCGGAACACGCGAGAAAGATCCTAAACATTCAAAACAAGACGCCAATAATTAACTCATAGTAAGGACATGGATTGAAAAAAAAACTTTTTTTAAAGGGAACACTGCAGAGGACAGCCGGGTTGGGTAATTGAGTGGATGAGATTAAACACGTCATGAGTGGGTCGGAATAAGGTTAGCCCAGACACCCAGTTCTGGGATTCAGTTTTCACCTATCATAGAGATGTAAAATGGGAGGTTGCCAAAGGAGATGAAGACATGAAAGGAAGATACAGGAAGGAGGTTGCGGAGAGTAACTTTTAGGCGGAGACGAAATATCTCGTCGGACGAACGATGTGCGCCTTAAAAACCACTACGGCGTATTAATCCCATACTCTAGTTTTATTTTATGTAAGCTGAGAGTGTGCGTTTTTATCAGATTAATATGCGAGAAATACGTGACACGAAAGGGGATTATATATGAGCAACGCACGAAAGGAAGCAGTTCCAACGAAACTGCGCAAGTTTACTAATTAAACAGATTAACCTCCGCAAAATGCTCGTTAAAATTAATCTTCTCCGGCTTTTACTAAACACTGTTGAAGTTAACGTAATCCTTCTTTCTCTTGGTTCTTCGTTTTTCGGATAATTTGATATAACACAACTGTTACGTATGGGTGAGCAATAACCAAACACTGATAATTATAAACTGTTATTTTATGTTATTTTATGTTATGTTTTTCGAAGCACACATAATGTGTTTCACAAGTGGTCTGATTACATGCTTCCAATAGACTCCCTCACACCAGTGGGGGGAGACACCCTTCCTCAGTATCGATACATATCGATTCTGGGGTTCGATACATATGTCGATACTATACAACAACAACCATGTTTTACTCCTTTTTAGGCGCGTATCGTTTCCTATTTGCTTCGTTCTGTCCGTCCGTACTCATGCTCATCCTCGGCTTCTACCGAAGAGATTTTCATCTTTTGGGCAAATGCGATGAGAAAGCGACATAAATGGCTCAGGGTTACTGGGAACGAAAACAAACTTTCTCTCTTATCTCGTAAAATATTAATAATGCCGAATAAATCTTCAAATAATATTTGTAGAACTATCCAAACGAGACATATCTTTTTCCATAAATTTGTATCATAGGAGTAATATGTTTTCAAGGACATCAAACAAGAAAGTCGTAATTCGCTTTGAACTTCGAAAAAATCACTCATGGTATTCAACGAAAACAATTTTCTTTGTAACTTAAGTAAATAAGATCTGCTATTATTAAGAACTATAGGAATGTAATGTGCTCTTTGTCGATACTGTGTACCACTAAATAAACCAACTTTAGTTTTCTGTTTCTCGGTAGTTTCCGGCTCCCACCCCAATAAAACTTTTTTTCACCTATTCAAAATTAATTCTCTCTTCGACTTTCTATGCTTCTTTCCTAGCATCCTCCAATATTCGACTTTCTCCAACATTTCCAAATGAACAATCTTGGATAAATTCCACTAAACAAATATCTGGGTTGTAAAATAGTGGGTTGACGTTACAGCAAATAATGGACACATAAAAAATTCGTTAATTTTAATTTATGGGCAACTACTTTTGATCTCCTAGTTAGAACTCAGATTTCCCTGTACAAGTTGCTTATTTAAGGGAGGTCTTTAAACCGTCTGTCCGAATTCAAATTGTGTTAAGATTCTAGAATCTAAAATGCTAAAATATTTAAATTTAGTAATGGGGAAAATATCTTGGGCATTGGTAGGTTGAGATTTTCAGCATAGAATTATTTTTTTAAATCTGCGCCTGCGCTCATCTTTAGCCATCTCTCCCTCACTCCTCTTTCTCCCATCTCCCTCTCTCTTCAAGACTCACTTCGACCACTACATCTGTCCACTCCATCCTCTGTCTTTCTCCCTCTTGTAGTCTTCTGTAGTGACATCCACTCGATCACTTCACCTAGACATCTTTCATCGTCACTCATGTTTTGTTTGTTCATATTGTTGTTGAAAGTCCCGGAATATATGTACTACCACTACCATTTGTAAGGATCCCTGCGAATAATGTGAGAGGTGGAAGTAGGTGGGATACGAATGGAATGACGTCACCGGAACGGAAATGACGACGAAAACCATTCAATGTGACTTGAATTTGGAAGCAAGTTTACTAAATGGAACACCGAAGCTAAAGCTAAGGGAGGGAACGGGGTAACGTCGCGTGTATCGTAGTCAATTGTATGGTTTCTCTCATATTTCGCCGAAATTATTACAGAAAAGTAGGGAATTATATGAGTAAATTTTCACTTAAGGCAGCTTCCGCACGATGGAATATAATCTTATGAAACTGTTGAACCGTGCTCGTAACGAGACAAACTCCAACATGAATGGAATAGTTGGAGCTAGGATTCACGAATCGATAAGAGATTGTGCTTGATGAAATTATCGTTGTACTGGCCTGAAAATCCGACTCGATATCGAGTCAAATTTCACCGTAAGTGAGCAACATAGAGTGCGAATCTATAAGCCGACGGAAGCGACGCATGTGCAAAAAATTTGGAAACAATTTTCTTTGACCAGGAATCGAACCCGGGTATTCCAATTTCCGGGCGGATATTCTACCGCAGAACAACCGTGGCAGAGTAATTTTCCTGTTTCAGAACGGAAATGGTTTCAACCAACCCCAACGGTTGCTTTTAACGAGATACACCAAAGAAAACTACTACTATCTCAATGGTGAGATTGCCTAATTATAAATAGCTGAAATTGATGAATCATATGATCCCTATGCTACAGGTGTAAGCTTGACTATCCCGATATTAACGTAAAAAACATTCCCGTTCTGAAACAGGAAAATTACTCTGCTACGGTAGTTCAGTGATAGAATATCCGCCCGAAAAGTGGAAGACATAGGTTCCATCATAGCAGCTTTTTTCTCCTGTTTATAAATTTTCCAACATTCCAGCTTATACCTGTACACAAGCGGGCAGAGGTTTACAAAAAGTTAGTTCAGTATTGTATGGAGGTGAATCACGGCACCATCAAGAAAATCTCGCGACACAACGCGTTGCAACGACGAGAACGACGCATTGTCTTGTCTTTTGCTGTGTAGGCGGGGGCATCGCCACGGAGTCGGCCTCGGTCGAATTCGACTTGACCGTGTGTGCGCTGACTCGAATGGAGTTACGCCTATCCTGCCTATTCTGCCTATTGGGCCCAAGGGCGAGGGGACGCACTTTGAAATACTTAAATTATCAATATCTGTTTCTCATTATACACACATCAATAATATTTTATACTTACTTATGATATCAGTTTATTGATTAGTAATACCATGCGTTTTCAAATGATTGTTAAATATTATTTTTGCGCATTCTTTATCTATTGATTGATAAGAGAGGTGGATCATTAATTACTGTACTGGAGCCTACGTAGCTGTAGCTACGACACTGATTCCAACCTGGGTTGAGAGTCGTAAGTGCGAAAATTTTAGTATCGGTATTATAGCTAGTATAGATTTGAGAACAAGAAGGATTCGTTAATTTTATTACTTTAAAATATGGTGAACAACATTTATATTTTATGCAGCTAAGAAATTACATGGAATCGTTGTTTTTTAAAATCAAGTTAGAGAAAAATTGTTTATTCTCCCAAAACTTACAATGGGCAAAATACGCTATGGGAATAATTACTCGAGTAAATATGGTCAATGAAAACACAAAACGAATGATGGCGAAGAATTTAAAAGTATTTTTTTAACAAATCCATAATACACTATATGGAAGCACTTAAAAACAAGTTTCAATTGCTTACTTTATGCAAAAGACGCAGTTGTGGCTGACACTTAACTCGAGCCTTATTTAATAAAGCTAACTAAGGAATTTTCATTTCAGACAAAACCTCCACAAAAAATAAATGCAAGATGTTTTTCATTTAGTACTCCTATTTTTTCTATTGCTACGGTGCGGATGCTTTAAAACCGCGACCGATAAGCCGGTAAACAAGGCTCACACTGTAATAAAGCGAAGGTTAACGCGAGTGGTTAACTCATCGGATAGGCTCTCGTAATATTTATATAATAAAAAACTTGAGGTCGTTGAATTCATATTGCTGCTGGTGAAGGAACGATTTACCGGACAAGGGAAAGAACTAGGCCGCTGGTGGAAAAAAACGATACAGGACAATTCATTCGGAGGCAATTGGGAGGAAGAAATTAAGTGGACAGTCCGAGAGATTGAGATTCGCGTGGGATGGGGTGCTCTTACTAGGAAAGCTGCGCCCGATAATGAGAAGAACGCCACCTCCCATAGAGAAAAAGATATTCGACGTCAATGAGGTCATCCGATTAAGTGGATCAGAATAGAATCTTAAATGTTAGACAGCACATTTTTAGGAAAGAAGGAGATTTATATAAAAATATGTATATTTAGAAATCAGTATTGTTGTAATTAAAAAGTGAGAAATGAGGCCTTATTTACAAAATGAAAGTTATTAAACCCAATACTCAGCGAAATTTTTTGTTCCTTGACAGTGCTTATATGTCACTTCATACGGCTTTACAATAGGCATTTAAGTTGCACTGGCTTACTTATGTAGATGTAAATATCCATGCAGAACTATATTTCACATGTGCATCATTACTAGAAAACCATTGAAAGGAAGATATAAAATTTGTTACGAAGCATAAGTCAATAAGAAAATGAGCGTGAATAAGGAAGAGCTCGTATCATTAATTCAACCATCTAAGCACAATTTTGATTTTAAACAGCTGATCTAATTTGTAACATATAAAAATTCATAACGTATGCAGTACTGAAAGTAAATAGTGAATGGCATTAATATTATTATTATAGAGATTAATTAATGGTTACTATTTTACATATTCATGTTTCGTGAATATAGAATCTACACAAATTTAATTGATGAATTGATAATTCAGTAAGGACACTTAAATAATATCATTATAGAAACTTAAGTGAAATTCAATTGCGATTTCTAATTAAAACTTGTGTTACATAATATTCTTCAAACCATTTGTTATATTAGTTATTCAAGCAATTTAAGTTTCTGTTGGTGTTAATTAATGAATTATAATTTATAAAAATTGGTTATAGTGGTTTTAATATTCGAAATAAGAATGGGAAAAAGAAATTATTTTCAAATGTAGACATTTAACTAAAAAGTGTACGAACGCCTATAAAAATATTTTCCTAAAATATTTTCCCTTGGCCTTTGTTTTCCACATATACTATATTAAGGTAAATCAACATCTTAGCCCAAACTTTTAATTCAGCTTGATGGTGTGAAATTTGCTTCTGCTGGCGCAGAAATCGAATTAGTAGAATGATATTTAGCACGTACGTTCAGTATAAAATTTAATCAAAACCCCCTCCAGATTTCCCTCCGCTGCAAACGGTTAAAGGAATGTCTGGTGGAAGTGGATTACGTAAATAAGAGGAGCTAATAATACTTTTTACGAGGCCCATCTAAAAATGTTCTCGATAAAAATATCTCGAGCTTTTGTGTTTCTCATACGTTCTTTTATTCCTCAGCCCAGCTTTGCGTTTCACTCGCGCGAGTATCTGGCCGGATTTATAAGATAAGATTAAAGCATGACGCTAAAATGAATTCTCAAGGAAGGATAAATGAAAATATCATATCTAGGATGCACACACACATGCATACGCGCGTGTGTGTGTATGCATGTGTATATGTGAATGCATCAGGTACACACACATTTCACTCTCTTAGAATCGGCACAATTCTCTGGAATAAGACTGAATAAGGAGGTTTAGCCATTGTGAGCGGATTTTGATGCAGAGATGGAGGTTTATTTCGTGCGAAATATTCAGCGGAGCGTTTGTTTACCTTTCAGCGAACTGAATCTTGCCATTTCCAAGTTATTTCTCCAGAGGACGGTTGCCGAGGAGATAGCAAAGTGTGGCTGATGGGCAGAAAGAGATGCTGGATTTAACGCCTACAGATCTTTCAAGGAATGATATACTTAGTTTGGAATCTTATGCCATTTATCTGCGTACCGGATATTTCGCTGCGTTTCCATTGTTACGAATCACAATCGTAAGACGCTTATTGGCTAATATCTTTCACTTAACCTTAGTTTAAGACAGTTATTTCGTTGAAGGTGCGACAGATTTGAACAAAAACTTGGATTCTCCGCAACATCTAGGGATGTTTTTTCACGAAAAAAATTAATAAAACCCGGATTACAAAAACTTGAATTAACGTTATGCAGCATTTATTTCAATAAATATTAAGATGGGTGTTTTGAGGCGTTTTATATATTTCCAAAATGTTTTTTCCCATTTAGAATCCTTTTATTTTGAAATATAAAGAATTTGAAAAATAATCTTACAAAATAGATTTTCTCACTGCTAAAATACGATCAAGTTCACATTATTGTATCACAATTATATAAAAGCAATGTATTTAAATATCACAAAATCAAGAACGTTTTTTATTTTTTACTAATACGCTTTTTTAAAATATATTTTTTTATAAATATGAAGGGATATTTTGCTATTCTAAATTTTGCGTCATTTTTATGAGAATTATCTTTATATTTTCCTCTGTAATCACTAGTACTTTTATATAAAAATATACGGATATAGAAAAATCAAATTTTGCAATGAATACCAAACTCGATTTCTTGAAATTTATTTGTTTGAATAAGTTGCTTAAATTTACTATAAATCTTTATTTATATCAGCAAATATAAACATTAAATTAAACAGAGTGCGAGTTTGTAAAACATTTAAAACACTAAAATAACCCCTAAATAACCAATGCAGCATAATACACAGTTAAATATAAGCTGCATTAATGAATTGGTAACCATAATTTGACATAAATAACCTTTGCAAATTGTAGGAAACATAAGATGTACCAAACTCTGGCTGCGTTTCACGTTATCGTGCAGCCAGCGGAGTCTTTACCGTACGGTTCGGAATATCGCAGTGCGGTGTAAAGTTTTGCCATTGGTCTTTACGAGGCAGTTCAAAACTTCGAGACTGCATTGCATTCATTATATGCTGGGGTTGCGGAGAGAATTTTTCAAAAAGTTCCCGGGCCAATGACGTTAAAAAAAAGGTCTGGTCGCACCATCTCTGGAAGGGCTTGAGCGACATTTAATCCTAGAATACGTGACGAGAAAACAGCTGAAAATACTGTTTTCTATCAACTTTAAAAAGGTTCTTTAAAACCTAATTTATTTCTATTGTAATAAATTACTCCTGACTTAAATTCTGGAAAAAATAAAAAAAATTAAATGTGCCTACCGCGAAACTCGAGAATGATTACTCCAAAAAGGAGAAACGTGGCATATGTTGCACCAAATTTTTCTTTATCATAAAGAAAAGAAGGTTACAACGGGAATAGAGGACGATGGCGAATTAACTGTATTTATGCATTTGTTTAGTAGATGATTGTTTGCCACTGCGATTGGATTTTCCCCTTGCTATTACTTTCTCCCTAAGTAGTACAGAAGAAAGTATTGTTTTCGCGAAAAAAATTGATTTCGAGATTTCAACGGAAATACGTGTTCTGAAGTCCCCTGAACTCGTTTTGGCCATTTTCTTGATGTCTGGCTATTAATCAGATCAACGCAAGATGTTATATTAAACATTTTTATTGGAGGAAAAAGATTTGATTAGGTTTTGGTTAAAATCGGTCAATCGGAAGTGGGTGTTTACTCTTGTCACTTATCTGTTTCTTTCAAATATTTGCTTTATCGCTTGATCAATTTAAAAAATTTCTCGAATAAAAGTTTTAGAGAATTTAATGTCCTATAACTTTTGTTCGAAAAAACAATGCATTGTTTTTAGAGATATTTTGAAAACCATACTTTTTAGCTACCACCACCACACCAACTAGAGGCGACTTTTGTAAACACTTTTGTTTACGCTTACTTATGTCTTAGTAAGGTCTATGAATTTTTCTCGATGTTCGTTAAAATGTGTATTACCCTTTCACCTATTTGTAATTTTTGGAAACATTACAGGTATGGAGAAAATCACACGGTGGCATCAGAATTTTTAAGAGACGGACGGTGTTTATTGAATGAGAACCCCGTACATTTATGGAGACTCCCTTTATTTGAACGTTTTCTAGGCATGTTTCTGTACTGATTTAATATTGTGCTATTCAATAGACAGCGTATCCTTTCAAAGCGGATATAATAACATTCGCTTCGATGTAAAATTATTTCTTAAAAATTTCGCTTCGAAGAATTCCGTTGAACGGAGTAGATCGTTTTTTTCGGACGGATTAGCCCAAGAAGTATTCGAAAAGTGCTAGATTTTATTACAGTTCACCCTTTATTTTTGTTAAGAATTATTTGCAAGGTATATGGGAAAGCATGATTTTCTTAAAATAGCCAACCGGAAAATGATATTTATTTGTTTTGAAAAGGAAAGAGGGATGGAAAATTATCGCTCCAGAAGGTTTATTTTCAAGCTCTCTGATTCTCTCTTTCTCTTTTGATCAGCTTTCCCTTCTCGCTATCTTCGCTCTCTCCCTGAGTTTCCCTGTCTTGCGCGCTTTTTCTTTCCTTTCGCCGTTTTTATGTAGCCTATTTAATGAGGACCTAAGAAAGCGTTCCTCTTTAATTATTATTTTACTCTAGTCCCCCATTTTATTCGTAAAGTTGCTCGTAATCCCTCTCGGTCTTTTTCAAGCCACCCACTATACGAGGCGAAAGATTAATTATCAAGGCACTTCTTCAAAGGCCATGAGATTCATATCGTGCCTTATTGTTGTGTATCATTTCTCTTCCCCGTAATTCTTACTTGAAACTCGCTATTCAAGCCACCCTAACTTATCGTATTATCTAGGTGAAATGTCATCTCAAGCACCTTCATATTCTTGTTAGAGGTGGCTAAAAATCCCAATGCTAAATTAACCATCTGCATCCTTTCTGGTACTAAAATATCTTCTAAAATCCATGTACTGCTCTCCTTTCTTTAAAACTACCATCTTATTTCTATAGAATATTCGTTTCCCCGGCTCTCTGCTTAAGTTCGTTCAGCCCTACTGTGTTTTAATGAATTTTGTGGTACCCTTCGCACACAGCGCAACAAGCGAACGCAAGTTTGGGAGGTCTAGTCTGTCCGTTCCTCCATTCGCATCTTATACCTCATGAACAGCTTGACTAATTTTATGGGGTTATGTATGGAGGAACTGTACTATAAGTTGTCATGACTTTTTTAAAAGTGAGAATTTCCAAGTGTCAAGATTATATGATGGCATTCATTAGAAAAATGGTTGGTGTAAGTTTATATTTCATTCTTAAAATAAAAAGCTCCGATGATTTATTATGCATTATTTGCTAAATTAAAAATAACGCAATTGAAATTTGTTCACTCAGGAATGGATTACACTTTTCCAATCTTTTCTCAGGCGAGGTGTTTTTCTGTGACATTTCCCTCTCAAAATACATTTGATGTATCATATCTCCACTATGAATTCCTTTTGAAGTATGCGGTCCTAATTTTTTATCTTTTGTTATTAATTGACGCAATAAAAAGTATAATTCCTTAGCGGTGGGATTATACCTCGGAATATCGTTAGAGCGATCGCGCAACCTCGGCTTGAGAGATCTCGGAACCATTCATTAAGATGAAAGCATTTACGGATTCGACCCAAGACGGATGACTCAGCACGGTTGCTCGTATCTTGGAATGTATTCTCGGAGAAGCGATTTTCCATCCATCAACCCTTTGTCACATGTGTAACCGAAAGAGGAAGGCACTCAGGTTCTAGAGACGACGTCACCTACGGTAAAGGTCGTCCGGAGGTATTTTGGCGCCCTGAGCAAGGATGTATGTATCCCAGCCCTCCATTAATTACAGGAAATTCTTATAGAGACATATTTAAACGGTGTAAGAACAGTAAAATACGCAGATGATCAATTACTTGTAGCAAGAAAGGAAGAGGAAGTCCAGAAAATGATAATTAGACTAGTAATAATAGGTAGAAAGTACGGTATGGAAATAAATACAGAAAAATCCAAGATCATTCGAATATCGGGTAAAGAAGAGAATCTGAACATAAGTATTGAAGGAAAGCCTTTAGATCAAGTTTCAGACTATAAATAAGCATCATAACAATAGACGCAAAATGTACGGATGAGATCAGGACTAGAATAGGAAAAGCAAAAGCTGCTTTCAGAAGAAAGAAACACCTACTTACGGGGAATATAAGGGAACATATCCGCAAGAAGTTGATAAAATGCTACGTATGGAGTATAGCGTTGTATGGGGCAGAAACATGGACGCTAAGGAAAAATGACATCAAATACTTGGAAAGCTTTGAAATGTGGACTTGGAGGAGAATGCTGAAGATAAAATGGATAGATAGGATGAAAAACGATGAAGTGCTACGAAGAATAGGAGAGAAGCGAATGATTATACAGACTTTCAGAAAGAGGAAGGCAAACTGGGTTGGACATTACCTGAGGAGAGAGAGTATGATTAAAGATGTGTTAGAAGGAAAACTAGATGGGAAAAGGGAAAGAGGTAGGAAAATGTTTCAACTGATAGACGATTTGAAAGGGAAAGAGAGTTATCAAGATATGAAGAGGTCAGCGGAAAATCGGAGTATATGGAAAACCAGGTTTAACCATGAATAATCACGGACCTGTCTACGGACAGACTACATATGACGTTGATTTAACTGGTATGAAGTGATAAAAAACGAAACCAGAACAACGATAAGATTAAGAAAGGGCCATTGAAATTCCATGCTGTTCGGCGATATCCTAGCCTTGGGATCTGACTAAAAAGGGGAGGACAACAACATTGCCAATTATGCCAGTTTTCAGGGAACGAAGGGAAAGGTATCTCATAATTTGGCAACGCTGCAGTTTACTGATTTGCTGGAACCCCTTGAGTGCTCTTCCTCTCCGATATCTTTTGGTTCTCGGAGCTCAAGTTACACTTCCTCTGCTATACTTGCAAGTAGTCGGTAGAGGGGTTTATATGCCTTTCAATACTAGGGTCATGGGTTCGAATCCTGCCCTGAACATGGTTATATGTGTTCGTCTTTATTAGCGTTACTATGCTCACTGTATGAAGCCACCAACGACTGTTTAATGACTTGGTTAGAAAAAAAACATTTCACGATTTGTATTTAGAAATCCGGATGTTTATTTATTTACCAATGCATATCTCATGTTTTCTCATTATATAACCAAACCTAAGTTATTTTTTGTCACTTCACAATTCAAGAGATTCAAAATGAGGTTAATGCATAATAAATGCATCGAAATAAAAGGTATTGCTGCTGTATATTTCCAGTTTCGTGAGGGTCTTGCAAATTTGAAAATATGTCAAAATAAAACCTCTCCGTACATTAAAAAGCTTTAAAATATCATAGCAGATTCGAGGAAGGAGGAACTCTAAATTTAATTAAAAAATTCTTCGTAGGTGCTTTTCAACGCAACTGCTAACGGAAAACTGTAAGCTGGTGTTTTTATTATACGATGCAAATATACTTTAAACACAACAACCTCGAGTTTTTTCTCTACTTTACAGATTAGGGAGCGTGATTAACGAAATCCTCCCGTTAACGTTGTTTTCCGTGCAACTTTTTCCCGGGCCTTCGGGAAACAAGCTGAATCGACTCACTCTCGCGGCGTTAAAAATGCTTTTAATAACTTTCTGAGCTACGCTCCGATGAATGCAGAACTCGGAAAAATACACAGCTTTCCTCCTCTCTCATTTTTCCCATTGTCTTTCACTTCGATTATCTTTCCCTCTGCCTTTCTCCGTCACTTTTTCTTCCCCTCTGGAACCCCTCCACAACCTCCCACTCCCCGAGACTCGTCCGCTACCATTCTCGCGTTACACGAGCAATCTTTATTTGCAGCGTCGAGCCGAAATTTGCGTTCCAGTGCTTTAAACAAAGAAAAACCGAGAACGCGGCTCGCAGACATTTCTCTCATTGTTCAAACCCGAGATGTACATATAGAGGGCGGGAGAGATGAATGACATAGAGGTTGCAGAGAGAGATGGAGAGACAGAGAGAGAAATAGTGTAGTTGCAGAGAGAGGGAGATTGAGACTGCAGAGAGAGAGAGAGAGAGGGAGATAGAGGTTGAGGAGAAAGAGAGAGAAAGGGAGATAGGGGTTGCAGATAGAGGTAGATGGAGGTTGCAGATAGAGTGAGAGGGAGATAGATGTTGCAGAGAGAGTGAGTGAGAGACGGAGGAGGTTGCAGAGAGAGATGGGATGATAGAGAGGGAGATAGAAGTTATAGAGAGAGGGAGATTGAGGTTGCAGAGAGAGAGAGAGAGAGGTAGAAAGGGAGATAGAGGTTGTAGATAGAGAGAGAGAGGGGGGATAGATGTTACAGAAAGAGATAGATAGAAAGGGAGATAGAGGTTGCAGAGAGAGAAATAAATGGAGATGGAGGTTGCAGAGAGAGGTAGATGGAGGTTGCAGATAGAGTGAGGGGGAGATTGAGGTTGCAGGGAGAGGGAGATAGATGTTGCAGAGAGAGAGAGAGAGAGACGGAGATGGAGGTTGCATAGACAGAGAGAGAGAGATGGAGATGGAGGTTTCAGAGTGAGGAAGAGAGAGAGAGATAGAAGTTGCAGATGTGAGGGAGAGACGGAGATGTAGGTTGCAGAGAGAAGGAGATAGAGATTGCAGAGAGAGAGAGAGAGAGAGAGAGAGACGGAGAAGTAGGCTGCAGAGAGAGGGAGGTTGAGGTTGCAGAGAGAGAGACGGAGATGGAGGTTTCAGAGAGAGAGAGAGCGAGGGAGAGACGGAGATGTAGGTTGCAGAAAGAGAGAGAGAGAGAGGAGAGATGGATGTACGTTGTGGAAATGGCTCTGAGCCTTGAAGCTTGGGAGAACACGCGCCACAATGCTGGGAGATAGAATGACGTCAACGGTTTCAGACACCGTTAAGCGCGGTTAAAAAGATCTTCCATTGTCGCGCGAGGAAGACAAAAATATGAGAGCGAAATAAAACACGGTCCGGCGTGTTGGAAGGTGGAATCTTCTCCCTGAGGCGCAATCGCGATGAAAAAATAAAACGATTCACGAGGCGTGAGGCAGTTGTGAATCGCGAAGCGTGAAAGAGAACGCGCACCACGCATAATGGTCCGGGTGTCATAGGAAATATTACCGCGGCACCTGCGCAACACCACTTTTGCTGCTGTGCTAACATATCGAAGCGTTGTTTCGCTGCGAGAGTGGTAGTTTAATTTCGGGTTTAATTGTCCCGGGAAGGCAAATATGAGGAAGAGAGATTGGATCGGAGAGTGGGAGAGTAAATGCGGATTTAATGAAGGTTCTCTTGGGAGATTAGTTTTTTAGGCTGTTGTGCGGCGCTGCTCCAACTGCCATTGCTGTGCATATGATCAAACGTCGCATTAATGGACGAAAGTCACACGTTCTGAGGAGTTCGATTTCATTCGAACGTCTAAGAGTTCAGTGATTTATTCATCGAAATATCCTCCTATGAGTATTGAAAAAATAGGGTCATTAGGCTTTAAGTATGTAGTTAGCAGAATAAATGCGGGAAGAACTGCATAGCAAACTGTATGAGGAGCTATTTTTATTTTGTCACAAAAATTAATATTATCGTCAGAAAGCAACAAAAAAGTTAAGAATAAAAAATTCGATGTTTAAAAATGAATCATCTCAGAGTGAAGCCCTGGTACTTTAGATTTGAAACCCGAAGCGTGTGCCATTACACCCAAGTTTCCTCCATGGATAGTGCCCTGCAAAAATCGTTTTTCTATTGTAGTATGAATCCTTCTCAAGTTATTAGGAGAGTCCTAATAGAGACACCGATACTCCCCAACATCTATTTCTAGATCCGCCAGATTTGTATCATGTCTAGACCTTATATAGACCGTCTTATCTTGAAACTTCGGCTCCTCCAGGTTGCATCATTTCAGAGATACTGCCCACACACAAGAACGGACGGGCACACCGAATTCGTATGCTATTTAAAAAGATCTGATGTGGCCACCACATGACTTTCTCCATATATGTAATATTTTTTAAAATTCCAAATAGGTTAAATGATAATGAATATTTTAAGGAACTGCGAGAAAAATTTAAAGACTTTACAAAGAACAGGAATAGACTCATACCATAGCCTTCTGATAATGGATATAGCCAGGAATCACCAACAATTAAAAAAATAAAAAGGAGCGCTACTAAGACGAAACTAAGCGTCAATGGGGGACTGTCAAAATATTTAATTGTTTTTTTTTTAATTCTTTGTAATTGACTTAATTACTCCCTGTGAGCATTTTTTGTTAAATCGTCTTCATTATGCATAAAAAATTAAAATAACTTTTAAATATCCCGCAAAAACGGCCTCCTGGTTGGAGAGAGAGTAGTAAGGGGTACGTGACGTCATCGCATGCCTTACGACCGTACTGAAAGCACGCGGTTTTGATACTTCGTCCTGTTGCTTTTCGTGATATCGTAGCTAAAATGGAGAATATGGAACTTAAGAAGGGTTTTAAGTATTGCCTGCTACCTCAGTGCTTAAATACAACGATTAAAACCCCGAGGAAATTGTTCTTCACGCTACCGAGCTCCTTGTGAAGAAATAAGAAGCGGAGAATATTGCGGTTGAAAGCCATGAGGAGATACGCATATGATATATCGGAACGTACAGCTGCATTTGTCTACGAAGATCATTTTAATCTAAGTACTAGCTATATATATGTACGTAATTTTATTGCTTCGTATTTTAGTTTATGACTTATGTCGGCATTACATTGACATGCTGCATATATTTCTGGAGAACGTTGAAAGAGTAAATTATACTTTTATGTTTCAAAGATTATCATATCTATTTTAACAAAACCTCCATAATGTAATATACCTATTCTAAATACGTAAGATCAAATTTATGGAAATCGTTGGACCATGGGTTTATTAAGCAAATAATTACTGTTGCAATGCATATATTTAAGTACCAAATTTTTAAGCAAATACTTTTACAAATGTTACATATTAAGTTAGTTCTGTAATTTAAATATTTTAATAAATTTGTTCACATAATATCCACGACAGCATGGTATTTTGAAGGACCATGTTTTGCTAAATAAGGGCAGTCATGACACTCCACAGACGTGACTAAATCTTCTTTTTCATCTACAACTACACTCACTTCATAACCTAACCTCTTTATCTTATTCTGTGTTCAGGGCAAATCTTGCCTTTAACAATACATATTTTTCCTTCTCGCTTCAGTTTAACAAATCCAACAGCATTACTAACATAGTTTTTCCTCATTGACGTCAAAGGGAGAAAAAAGCTATAAAAGCAACGATGAAATTCGCGACATATACAAAAGAGACATGCAGTTATCACAAACACTTCTACAGTTTTTCTTTTCACAAGTATAGGTAATAACTAAGGCAGATAGACACTTAAAACAACAAACTTCACCACATTTCCTATAGACAAGACACACGGAAACTAAGTTTATTCACATTAATTTAGTATATTTGTCAATATTTGACCTGATGATTCTGTAAAGGCAAATGATGGTAATTATTCACCGAAACCGGTCGTGTTTTACTTCATATATGTTGTGGAAATTAGCAAAGGTTTAATATAAATAAAAATACTATCTAGCATTTTTCATATTATTTTATTGTGGAATTCCACGAAGTCTTTGCCTCGTCCATTATCTTTTGTATACTTATCTAACTATATTTTACTTACTAGATAATAGGACAGCATGGGAAACAATACATAAATAAATATTCTATAATATAAGTTAAAACTAGAGTTGTTTTATTCATTTAATATGGGAAAGCTGTTTTAAAACGTCAATCTATCTTTTACATATCTTCTGCGTTTAGTCGAAATAATAGTACTATTACAATAACTGAAAATAAAAGCGCTACATCGAACTTGTTTTATCATTTAAATGTAATACAAACCTATCCGCCTTCATTCCACCCATTTCAACATCTGAATATTGCTCCCTACGACTTCCAATGTACCGCAAAAACATGTACGAATCAACGTTGGGAAAATTATCAGATATGGCTTAACAAAACCCTTCATATGCCATTTTGCAAAACACAAAGCGAAATAAATGCAGGAAGGTGCAGTACTTCTACCAATATTTCTTCTAAGACGGAGTATAGAGGAAAACAGCAGAATTATTTCTTTCAAGCTTCTACTTCTATATCGGCACAATGGCTTCTAGCACGGCTAGCATCGGCTAACATGCTTGTGGCATTCACTGACGTCACTAAACACTCGGCAAACTTCGGCTACCAATCGGATGTGATTGGCTTCGGCATTAACTCGTCCGTTTTAAATAGCTTTTTTATAAATATCTGTTAAAAATTTAACGAAAAAACTTTATATATGCCTATAACAATAGCCATACAATACAATTTCGTAAAATTTTTGGTAATTCCCGATATTTGAGGGTCCCCCATTGTAAATAATAGTAGCCGGTAGGTGGTGGCAGCTAAAAAATTAGTCTTTAAAATATCTCTTAAACAATGCATTATATGGGAAAACGTTTCAAACAAAGGTTGTAGAAAATTACATTTTCTGAAACTTTTATTCAAATACATTTTTATATTTATTAAACATTAAAGCAAATATTTCAAAATAACGGATAAGTGAGAAGAGTAAACACCCACTTTCGAATGACCGATTTTTACCAAAAACTAATAAATTCTTGTGACATTTATAAAAATGTTAACTATAAAATTTCGCATTGACCTGATTAATAGTTTCTGAGTTAGAACACCCACAAAGAAACTATCACACAGACATCCGAGAAAATGGTCAAAACGTGTTCAGGGGACCTCGAAACATGTACTTCCATTGAAATCTCGAAGTCGATTTTTTTCATGAAAACAATACTTTCTCCTATACTACGTATATGGAGAAAGTAAAAAGCGCTAAAAAGCAAAAGGATTTTGGTTAGATTTATAATAATTTAGGAGACTTTGAATCAGAAAAATGTCCTTTTTAAAGAAAAATCGGGGAAATCTCGTTTTTTAAGTGAATGTTAATGATAGAAATCGTTACTAATTTATTAAATGCAACGACGTTATTTGTTATCATGATTTGAACTCGGTTTTATATTGTTTACTTGTGTAAATGGAATATATATGCCAACTTATGAAAAACTATGATGTTTACGCAACACCTAACTATCGAATGAAATATCCATCCTTTTGACCCGATTTTCAATCGTTACATTCCGAAGTACGAGGAAAAGTGATTCTACGTTGCGGCATTTTAAAAATTATCAGCCGTCATTTCCAATGATCATCGATCGCCCCCGCGAATACAGAACGGAGAAATCGGAGCAGGAAATGCGGAGAGCATTTTGGGGCGGGGCGGCACGTGCACGGTAACCTCTTATAGATTTTGATATCGCGGCGGAAGCAATCTCAGCGGACCGACCTTTTTTGCTCCAGAGGCTCAAATGCCATCAAGGGCTCTTACGCCGGAGCCCTTTATTCGGGCGCATCATATCAGGGAGACACCCCCCCCCCCTTGTTTCCTTCCTCGTCCGGGGAGATTGCTCTCCGACTCCCATGAGGAACTTCTCCGGACGGCGCATAGCGTTGCTGCGAAGTAGGTCACACGGCGGAAAGAATTATAATTATTTTTTTGCTCTCTCTTTTCTTGTTCAATACGCGCGACCTGTAACGTCAAAGAGCTTTATCTCAATTCCCGAGCGATCCTAGCCGCAGTTCGCGACGTAAACTCGCGAGTGGATCGCATGTTTGTCTTTGACATCGGTGGGAAATTTTGCCAGTCGTGTCGGTTACTGAATAATTTCGGTGGTTGTAGCAGAAGAGGGATAAGCCGGGATAAGCGAATCACGTCGCGGATTTTAGAGGTGAAATTCAGAGCAGTGGCTTGGTTCTTTTTCGCATACGAACGGAGATAAAATTGATAAAACGATATCCCATTCTTCATGACGGGTAAAGCTACGGATATCACATGGATTGAATTTTTCCAGAGTTATTGCGCAGCTACTTATCTAAAAAGGTTTTGCACCAAAACTTAAATTATCCGGTATTTTTTACCAACTCTTACATTAACTTCGCTTTATATATATATATATATATATATATATATATATATATAAGTATATATATGTTTGGACCCCGTCTAATCTGAAAAAACCAAAGTTGCTTGCAGGGTTCGAACCACCTCATCTGAGATAATCATCGCGTAAGACGAGTAGATTTACGAGTGATTTACTTTTTAGTTGTTTATTTTTATAATTTCATTATTTTGACAACAGTTATCACATAATTTATACTATATTACCTTAGCTTTCCGTTTCTGTATATATATTGTTGAAGCAAATCAGAACAAATTACAAGCGTCTATCATAGCAACAATATTAAACAAACTATTGTCATTGTTCGTGGTGTAATAGAAGTATCTTTTTTTAAATGTGGGTTTGTATTGATACGAGCATTCCTACGTTCTTTGAAGGGATATTTCTGCTAATAATTGTAAGTTTTTCTTTATCGTAATTGTTATTGGTAGTAAGTTTTTATTTATCTTAAAAACTTTTTATCTTGATTTATTTGAGATTATTCTGAAAACTGTTTTCTCTATAAAAAGGCCATTTAAAACCTCGTTGGTGATCAACAGTTTCACTCCTACTAATATCTAAAGCTGAATTACTCTGAACTAGCAGTATATTTTCTTTGATTTTAAGCTATATAAATGGATAAGCCAGTATTTTCATTAATGAAACAGAAGATACTATCAAACTTCTTACAACTTACATATTAAACATTATAACGTTTGCCACTGAGTTCTCTATTTCTGTCTGCCATTCTCTCAACTGTAAAAAGATTAAAGGTTAAACATAGAGACCCTCACATCACTCAACAGCTGGTAGACACATTTGCAACTTTTTACGTCCATGCAAGCAGAAAGGTTATTATAATTATATTATGGAGTTTATTCACATTCAAGTATTTATTATATAAAAGTTGCCTATAAAAATTCACTTTTATATCTTAACTTGTTTATATTTTACTCCGCAGCGAAAATAAATCGCTGAATAAGACCTGTATTGTCAAAGTTTCGTCATTTGCACTTCTGGAATTGGCGTATTCCATTTGCCCAGTGAAAAACGTGAGCAATGTATTTTAAACAGAAAATAAGATTTTTACTTTCTCCATACGTAATACAGGGGAAAGTATTGTTTTCATAAAAAAATCGACTTCGAGATTTCAACGGAAATACGTTTTAAGGTCCTCTGAACACGTTTTGACCATTGTATCGATTATGTCTGTGTAACAACTTTTTTGTGGGTGCTCTAACTCAAAACTATTAATCAGGTCAACGCGAAATTTTATATTTAACATTTTTATGAAAGTCACAAGAACTGATTAGTTATGGGTAAAAATCGCTCAACCGGAACTGGGTGATTACTCGTGTCACTTATCCGTTATTTTAAAATACTTGCTTTAATATTAGATAAACGTAAAAATGTATCGAATAAACATTGTAGGAAATTAAATTTTCTACAACATTTGTTTGAAACATTTTTCCATATAATGCATTGTTTAAGAGATATCTTAAATTTTTAGCTGCCACTACCTCGCCACCTAAAGTCGTTAAAAATTGACGCTTAGTTATCTTATTAACGCTCCATTTTCTTTTCTTAATTGTTTGAGCTTTGTGGCTATATCCAATGTCAGAAGGCTATGGCTTAAGTTTATTTCTATTTTTTGTAAAGTCTAAAATTTTCTCGGTTTCTTAAAATATTAATTATTACTAGTGGCACCCGTAAAATATTTTGTGAAGTCAGTCAGAAATCTGCATCTTTATAAGTAATAATAACGAATTTCTTCTTATAAAATTAGACAACTAATATTTTGAATGCCATGTTTGTTTTTATAATTTATGTGTGCAATTATATTTGTCACTCCCATACGAAAAAGGTCACATTCCAGTATTGAAACAAAGAAAGAAGATTTTTTCTTTTGGTCAATCGTTAAAAATGCCCACAGCCCACACGCAGTTTACTGAATAACAATAATCTTTAATTATTAACTTTGCAATCTATTAAATTTGACATTACTACAACTACAATTTCGATACTTCATAAACAGCGCGAGGTGGTTAACGCAATTCTTTAGTTCCTTTGAAGGCCTAATAGACGCTAATTCAATCAGAGGCAACAATATGAGTCGCCTTGGCAACACCCGGAAAAGTACGAGAATGCCATAAAATTTCGAAAGAAATACGTGTTTCTGAGACATTATTCCGTGTAGCATCAAAACATTGCAAAAATGAAATATTATATAGTTTTAGTGGTCGAATAAAGCAAAAACGAAGAAATTCGGTCCATCTTTAAGTATTTTAATGAATGAAAGAAATAAACTTTGCACCTCGAAAAATCGAAACTCCTGTGTAAACATATGGAAAATATAATCGTCTCCAGGAGTCGAATCCGGGACACTTCCGTAAACGAAAATAGTTTTCCTGAGGTCTCCAAGTTGGCAGAAACAAAATGGCGTTTACAGCATTTCTCTATGAACAGCTGTTCAAGAACAAAGGGGGAACGGACGGACAGACGGACGGAATTATATATAAAGATGTAACCTATTTAGAATTTTTAGAAATAGTACAGGCATGGAGAAAGTCATGTGGTGGCCACATCAGATTTTTATTATTAATACTAGTACAAAAGCCTGTCAATATGCCGGGTATGCGTGGATTAAATATTAAATTTAAGGCACTTCCCATTCTTCCTCCTTTTCTCTCTTCCATTCTCCTCCCTCATATTTAAAGTTTATATTCCATTTTTTCCTATTTTCCGACATTTTATGAAGAGGTTGCTATGGTAGCTTGCATTGTTGATCTCGGATTTTTGCATTATTGGACTCAGGCTTTCAAGTGCATTTACACAGCTTACAATGAAACAAAATCATGAAGGACAAAAACCGATTGAAAATTTATATGACAAGTCTCATGTAAACTTAAAACAAATAAACACGTAGCGTAAAAATTTTAAGTCAGAAACGACTCCAATGCATTGTAATGATGGACAAATCAACATTTCAAATGGGAAGATACTTCAGGCAAATAACTATATTGACAATGATTACGATTAATTTATTTCGATAATTAAGCAAGATATTTGATGCATGGCCGGTACATTGATAGTGATTACAAAAAATGTGCGAATTAAAATAGCGTCTTATTAAGTTCTTTCGTCGTCAAGGGAAAAAAATAAAAAGCTAATTAAAATATTAGCGGTCATTTGTTCGTTCGCATTTATTCCACGCCTTAGAAATGGCATTGCAGTAAACAAGCCTTTCGTTCAAATCAAGCCATCATTACTTCCCTTTCGATTAAAATGCATTCAAAATATATAAGATACATAAGATAAGATAATAACATATCAAAGTTCATGTCATTGCTTTTAGATATAGAAGTAATTTTGCTAGATCAGCAACAATGCCGTCGCCCTTGACTACACAATTTCGTCTTCTACAATTTAGACAAATTTTCGTGTTAATAACAAATTTGTGGAACTATTCGACCCGTATTCGAAAATGGATGGCTGGAAAATGAATATATGTTCTTTTAGGTGTCGTTTGGTGCAAGTCCTGTATTCATATCGCAATTCTAAGTGGTTTGAAAATGCAAATGAAAAATGTGTTGCAACTGTACAAACACACAGAATGGAAGACAGAATTCTCTTTAATATATGTAATAGATATAAATAAAATCGAGCATGGTCTTCTTAAACACAATTGTTTATACAGTACTCATTTTTGGCCGAAATGGGTTCAGTATTTCAAAATATTTTATGTTTCCTTGTTAGCATATTATATTATAGAGCGACAGTTAAAAATTATTTTTACTTATACATATTTACACAACACTTCTACGATTCAGAAAATTTTTGTTGCATGTGGTAAAAACTTCTCAAATAAATATGTATAATGAAAAACTACTGGATGACGCCATACTTCAGATTTCCTGACTGAGGAGAAATCGCCGCCAAATTGTTGTGAATAGGCAGAGCTTTCCATACTGAGTAATGGGAAGAAAACCTTACTTGAGATTATAAAACACGGCGGTATTTATTCACACTTATTCTCTATAAGTACACGTTTGTTCACTTGTAAATTTTATTTGTGTTTTTTGTTCAAAGATACTCAAGGGTTGATACACGTGAGTAACTTTTAATTAAGTTGAACTGGAGAAAGGTATCGATTGGATCTCGCATAAAGAAAAAAGAGAAGAAGAATTAGTGTGTAAGATATCGTATGTACTGTCACTGGGAATCTTGCATCATTAAAAATATTTAAATTTAAAATTATGTGTATCTTAAATATTCCCTGAGACACTCGATGGTTTGAGAAACGCATTTGCAGCACCAAGTTTATTAATCAGGCAGATAGAAATATATAGAAATAATGAGGTTCCACTTAATACGACGGATATTAGGGCTTCGCCAGAGAGAAATTTGTGCATTCTATAATGAGATAATAATTTTAAAATCATATTCTGAATCTGAACCTATCGAGAGTAACAGTTTAAAATGGCGCGTGCACAAAGTGACGTCGCAATTAATCACAACATGCGATTCGCAGTGTGGAGGGAGTTAGGGGGATAGTTCCGAGAACATTCTGTCGGCGTTGTCGCGTTAGTGGCCTATTTTTGGCGCATCAGAGACCCTCCGTAATTGGGAAAAGATGATTTAATCGGAGCTCTATCGCTAATTAACGCTGCCCAATTACAGTCATCGCCATTTAAGGGCTAGATTAATATCGGGCGTGGGCGGAATATCTTGTAGAGTGACAAATCACTCCGAATCTGATAAATCGAGGAGAAAATAGTTCCATCGCAGATTAAATGCTGACCCAAATCCTAGATGATTTGCATGAGAAGTTCTTTGTCGGGGAAGAACTTTAATATCCGAGTGATTATTGAAATTTAAGTACATGTAATTAAAATTTTATAAAATGTATAACATAGTGAAAGCCTGTTAGTAAGATGTTGCATTGTCATGTTGATATCCTATGGAATCTAATTAAGTTTACTGATGAAAACTTGCTGTTTAAATATATGCAATGAAAAAATTCAAAATTTATAAATATATTTATTAAAATAAATGCGGCTTAAATATAACTTACAATATAAAATACTACAACTTTTTGGAAAAAAACTTTCGAAATTTCCGATTGAATGCAACAAATAAATTTATATAAAATAGTTCCACCAAGTGCTACCGCATTAGATCGATTATATTAAAAAATTTCATTCTCTTCGGAGAATTTCAGATAATTTCAGATAATTCCTAAATACCTGATTTTTTAAAAGGCGCTCGTCAGTGTTTGGCACGTCAACTAAGCAGTTTCTATCTCTTAGAGGAGTGGTCGCATACACGGTGATTACGTACGTATTTTGTGCCCCTTATAGTAATACAGACCTTTAAGAAAAAGCCGAAGCTGAGATTTAGTTAGAGAGTTCATGATTCGTTTCTCTTGGTCGTAGTGAATGCGTTGCCTCTCACTTTATCGTCAAAAGAAATTTCAGCAATTTTTAACCTCCATAGAATTTTGACATTTGAACTTATATATATACACACACACACACACACACACACACTATATATATATATATATATATATATATATATATATATATATATAACAACTTACGGAAAAGGAAAGGTAAAATAGATATATGGATGTCAACAAGGTGTTGGGATGAGGAAACCCAGTGAGCACTCACCAATCAGACGACTTCAGGTTGGCGAGGCCCCGGGGATGTCGAAGCGACACACGTAAAATAACACAAAAACACAGAAACATCACAAACGTAAAGCTTTCGGAACTACTCCTTCTTCAGCTACAGAGAGAGAACTGGTGGCGGTTTCCTCATCCCAACACCTTGTTGACATCCATATATATATATATATATATATATATATATATATATATATATATATATATATATATATATATATATATATATATACACACACACACTGTATGCAAGGATTTTTTAAAAATCGTTTGTTTCACGTTTCCTTATAGCCTACTAAAAATTCGATAATTAGATAAACATTACTAACAACATCATTCTTTGGCGCAAATATAAATAAAGCACTCCCATAAAGTGTTACAATTGTTTTTATGCCCCTAAGGCTCTAAAACCCAAGAATAACATATTTGTTAAAGAAGAGGACATATTTCAATGACGCCAGCCACTTTATAAATTATTAGCCTTGGTTAGATTATGCTAATCATAAATATCTATCTATAAAAATCGGTGTTTAAAAGTAAAACAACGAATTTCAAGATTGAAAATCATTGCATTAATATGTAATTGAAATTTATGACACAAACTCGTTACTTGATAATATCCACGGCCAAAAGAGAATATAATTTCAGCGATTTCCGATAAATTTCAAATTTTTACATGGGAACCAATTAAGAATTAACATGCTTTGAGGGAAGAATTTTTAGTTATAATGGCTTTCTATGGGATTGCTGAAGTATGCACGAACCACATTATCGCCCGTGTTTATTAATGTTATTTTAAAAAGCTTTATTAAACGATCAAACGCACACTTCCTAAAAAAAACTTTTTTTTAGCAGTGCGGTTGTTTTATGATAAGTTAACTTAAATTTTTTCGAGAAAATTTAATAAGCCTCATGGGAAATAACATTGCCGCCTCTTCTCTCTAAACCGCAAAATATATTTTTTTATGGCGCCTTTCCTGAACATTATGAAATTTGTTTTAATTAAAAGGGTATTTTAATAACAACTTACTTGACTTCAGGAACTTTTACCGTATAAACAAGCACGCTTTCCCTTTCACCTGCTGCCTCTCAGGTTTGTGTGTGCGTTCATTCTTCTTCGTTAGTATTCTCGCTTCGTCCTCCCTTTCTCCGTATAGTTCTTGCTTTCTCGTTTTTTTCTCCGGACGCTTTTTTCCCTTCTCATTGATGCATTTTTTTTATTTACGCAAAACTTTCCGAAAAATTTCTCCGATAGCTTTGATCTTCCCTTATTTAGAAATTGAGAACTTGTGCTGCTATGTAATGGTCTGTCGTTTTAAAAGAGCAGATATTTGTTTTTTTTTTCAAAGGGAAACTTTTAGTCGATTGGAAAATTAATTAAGATGACGGGTTACCTTTTTTGGGAGCCATGCAGATATTTTTTTTTGCCTGAAAGGAAGTATTTTTCGGATGCGTAGGCTATTGCGTGGGGTTTGCTGTGCGCATCGGATGTTACTCCTATTTTCTTGATTTTACGTCGGCATCGAAATGAGGTCTGCGTATTTAAATCATGTCGAGCTCTATCTACAAAATACAGAGGACCACGATGCCAATTCAAACAATTTGGACGGATTCCTGGTTTGAAAACACGCGTTCACTTTATTTATTTGACGATATTAATTGTAATCAATAATTTATTAGTTATTGTAATTTCAGTGTTTTTGATTTGGCATCTTTTAATGTAATATGAATTTATTTCTTATTGTGTAATAGCCGCAAGAACACACGATTTTATTTTAAATTCCTCGGTTTCAATTATTTCAAAGAGTTAATGTTTTAGATTATTCGTTTGAGAATCAGAACGAGAATTAAAGCCACGAAAAATTCACATTATTATACGAAAATTTTCAGTGAAGCAAGTTTTTAATTAATTATCATTTTATAACGATCGTTGTTGAAATTCTTCACCTTTTTCATAACTACTCCACGGCGAAAAGGGCTATGACCCCGGACGAGCTTATAATGTGTTGCTGAAACTTGTCCTTGGCGTTAAAATAACCAGTAGCGCCATAGTCCACGGGTAAATCAAAGTTGGTCAAAATTGCGAGATGCTTAATTTTTAATGCTAATGTTTTGTGTCGTGCGTTCGTCCTTTTATGTTTACAGCTGCTTGATAAAACTTTTCTCGGGCAAAGAACTCAATAACTACGATGGTTAATGTTTCATTATAGATAAATTTTATGGCATTTACACGATAGAACAACAGATATTATTCGTCCTGAATGAACAGTCCAAAATCAAGATATATACGTATTTGGGTAAAACTTTGGAGAATTTTCTTTTTTGACCTTGAATCGCATTTCATTGAAAGAATGCCAGACGAATGACTAAATATAAAACATATTGAATCGACATCAGTATTTTAATTTTATAATTCGGTGTCGTGGTACTCACCATCGTCCATAATGGCCGTTGTGACGTTTTTTCCGGTAACTCCTTGTGCCCACGCGGCTTCAACATTCAGGTCCAGTTTGGGCTTTCCTCCATTTTGCCCGGTGTTTTTCTGCAATGAAAATGTATAGGATGTTTTAGCAAATGAATAAACGTTTCGATATTCCTTCAAATCTATTGAGAACTATAATTTAGAATCTTCCAGTAACAGCGGAGTTCAATAAAACCGCAAATTTTCCCTAATAAGGTAACCACTTTTATTGAAAAGATAGAAATGCAATACATATTTACATTAAAATAATTTTTTTGCAAATGAAACTTTTCATGTTTCTTTTTTTGCCCAAAAGAGTAAAGTATCTTTTGTAGTCACTGAGTAATGCATGTTGAATTTGTAATGAAGCAAAACAAGTAAAGCGGTCGATCTTATATCGATGGAATGATCCACTAAACCATATACGCATATTTTAGCAAAACTTAATGGTAATTTATTGAACATTTGTCAGAAGCAGAAAGGTCTATTAAACTCTTTTATGGGATTACAAATATCTGCATCGTATAATATGAGGCATAAAGCGAACTCGTTGATTCGTCTTTGGTTAAAGTGTCATCATCATAGGTAGTCTGCCCGTAGACAGGTCCGTGTTTATTCATGGTTAAACCTGGTTATCCATAAACTCCTATTTTCCTCTATCCTCTTCGTATCTTGATAACTCTCTTTCCATTTCAAATCGTCTATCAGCTGAAACCTTTTACTACCGCTTTCCCCTTTTCCATCAAGTTTTCTTTCTAACGCGTCTTTAATCATACTCTCTCTCTCTCCTCAGGTAATGTCCAACCCAGTTTGCCTTCCTCTTTCTGATAGTCTGTATAATCATTCGCTTCTCTCCTACTCTTCGTAGCACTTCATCGTTTTTCATCCTGTCTATTTTATCTTGAGCATTAAAGTGTAAGTTACTTTAAAATACAGCCGCGAATTCGACTTTCGAAATAAATTTAATGGAAGCAATTAAACAGCCTCGAGGACTTTCACACATTTAGTGGCGCGAATCGCGGGGAGGAGGGGGGGGGGAGAAATAAAAATGAAGAAGTTTTCACAGCAGCGAAGTTAAATGTTCCCTTTCCCGGTATTTTATGTACCCGTCGACTCAGATTTGATTAAATAAATAAGGGGTTGCAGGTGGTGTAGTGGTTATGACGCGGGCTGTTACTCGCCTGCTGCTTGAGAAGGCAGCGGGTACGAATCCTGCGCAAGTAGGATTTTTCCAAAGTCGCCCGGCCCCCTGTTTGTCTGGTTTGAGGAGACCGCGCAAATTCAGCCGTTCCGTCCTTCGGAAGGGACGGTAAGCCGTTGGCCTCCCTGGTTTTCTTCGTAAGAGCAGGAAAATGCCGGCATCGGGTTTCCCTCCTCCCTCCCCGGTTATGCATTGCACTACCTCTGAGATACCCATTTGTGCTGTAAGAGAGGCGAATTGACTGGGCACTCAAACAAACAAACAAATAAATAAATAAAAGTTCGCAATTCCGAGCGTAGCCTGTTATAGTGCTTTTCAGCTGAGATTGTGGGTCAGATTTCGGTCGTACTCGGGACCGCTCGTATGTCTCCGCTGCTAAGAGGTGGGATTACTGCCTCCTAGCAGAAAGCTCATGCTAGACGTTGCCAACTCTACACCGGAACCAGTGGCGGCTCGTGTATAGGCACTGCGGAACTGCAGCACCCCCTATTTCCACTTGATATTATCGATAACATTTAATATAATGAGTCCTTTTTTCTTTAATTCTTCCTTTATTTTTGTAGTACAATATATATTCCTTAAGCTTAATGTCAGTACTTCAGTAGCCATCCCCCAGTTTATGAAAAAGATACAAAAATCTTTGTATGGAACTGTGCGCTTCACAGTGCCAGCGACGTGGTGTTTGACTGTTGTGCGCATGCGCACATAGGAGGGGGGGGGTGGGGAGGAAGGCGGGACTGCCAGGTAGAGAGAGCACTGTTGCTCTCGCAGTGCCGGCTCTGGCGTGATGGTGGAAGGAAGTTTTTTTTTACTCAGCGTGTGTTGTGCTTAAAAACCGTGTACCATATTCTTGAATGTGATAAAGTGTAGAAGAGTGTAGAATTAGATTATTATTCTGCTTCCAGCTATTCTATTTGATTCATTTTTTTCAGTTCTTTTATGGATTTCATTTTTAAATGAATAGATCAAGCTTGAACTGTAACAATCTTTCCTCGTGACTATAGCGTATACAGAAAAGATCGATGTATCCGGTCGGGAGGTGGAGTCTTTATAGCAGTTAGCAATAAATACGAAAGTTACCCAATACAGATTAACGACGACGAAGTCGAAAGTGTTTGGTGTCGTGTAAAAGGAAGCGACTCAAAAACTATAAATATATGCGCTTTTTATAGACCCCCAAATGCGAGCGTGGAAACTATTCATTCTCTGGAGAAACAAGTGGCGACGCTAAATTCGTCTAATAAAGATAAAGCCATTATAATCGGGGGCGATTTCAATCTTCCGTCAATAGATTGGAGGCATAATTGCTTTTATCCCGGAGGTAGAGAGCGTGAATCGTGCGAGGCGTTACTAGAAACTTTCGGTAAGCACTCATTGTATCAATTAGTGAGATTTCCCACGAGATTTAATAATATATTAGATTTATTTGTTACTAATCTTCCTGAGCGTATGAATAGAGTATCTGATGCTGAGGGAATAAGCGATCACAAGGCAGTGTACGTGGAATTTCAGTTAATTATTGAGAAACAGGTTAAGGCCAAAAGAAAACTTTATGTATTCGCCAAAGCCGATTTCACAAGATTTAGGTCTTTTCTGCGAAATAAATATACTAATTTCTGCAATTTAACCGATAGTGCAGACGCGGAGGAATCCTGGTGCATGTTCAGAGATATGATGCGAGAGTGTACAGATAAATTTATTCCGAGCAAACTGAAGCGTGATAGTGCAGAACCTAGATGGTACAATCAGGAAGTAAGAAGCGCTCTCCGACGTCAAAGAAAACTCCACTCTCGCGTAAATAACACATCCTCAACAGCTACGGTCGAACAGATTGCAATAATAAGGCATCAATACAAGGAGGCGCGCTCCATAGCCAGAGTAGCAATGCGTAATGCGTTTAACAATTATAAAAAGAAGGTTTTACAGGAAAACTTGAAAGAGAACCCAAAAGCATTTTGGTCTTACGTCAGGGAAGTTCAAGGTAGGGGCCCCACTATTGCGTCACTGCGGTCGGAAACGGGAAACGTAGTTCACGATAGTATGGATAAAGCAAACCTATTAAATCATCACTTTCAGAAAGCTTTTACTCGTGATGACGATGAATGTGAAACCCCTATTCCTATGCGTCAGGGCGATTCGATGGAAGATTTGGTATTTTCGGAAAATGGCATCGCGCTCCAACTTCATTCAATTAAGCCAAATAAATCTCCTGGACCGGAGGAAATTCCCGCGCGTGTAATGAAAGAATTAGCTGCTGAAATCGCGCCGTATTTGAAAATTATATTCGAGAAATCCATTAGAGAAGGAGTAGTTCCTAAAGATTGGAAGGTGGCACATGTTACGCCCATCCATAAGAGTGGCGACAGAGAGAACCCCGAAAATTATAGGCCGATATCCTTAACTTCATTATCGTGCAAGATACTTGAGCACATAGTCTTTAGCTCTGTAATGCGCTATTTAGATAGTCATTCATTGCTTAGCGGATGCCAACACGGATTCCGGAGAGGTAGATCATGCGAAACGCAGTTCGGCCTGTTCGTGGACGATTTGTTGCGATGCGGAGAGAAAAATACTCAGGTCAATGCCATATTCATTGATTTCAGGAAGGCGTTCGATAAAGTATCTCATAGGAAATTAATTGCGAAGTTAGGACAATGTGGTATCAATTCGAAAGTTGTCGGTTGGGTGAGAGACTTCCTCTCGAATAGGGAACAGATAGTTGTCATCGATGGGAAATACTCGTCCCTCGTTAAAGTTGCTTCGGGTGTTCCTCAGGGAAGTGTATTGGGCCCTCTGCTCTTCTTAATCTATGTAAATGATATGTGCTCGGTTGTTCGTAGTAAAATTAGGCTTTTCGCCGATGACACCGTTCTATATAAAGAAATAAAAAATCAGGAGGACCATCAGTCTCTGTGTGAAGACTTAAGAGCCATTTCAGCGTGGTGCAAAGAATGGCAAATCGAAATTAATTATACTAAATGTGCCGCAGTCACGTTCTGGAAAAGTAAGAACAAAGATTTAGGTTTCGAATATAAAATAGATGAAATGAGTATTCGACAAGCTGAGTATGTAAAATATTTAGGAGTAACCATTTGTCGAGATCTTTCGTGGGACATGCACATTCGTCGAGTTATAGGCGCGGCCAACAAGAAACTGGCATTCATAGGTAGAATAGTACGGAACACTACAGAGAAAGTACGCGAAACATGCTACTTATCACTGGTAAGACCACAAGTGGAATACGCAGCGAGCATATGGGATCCGTACGAGAAGGGACACATAATTCAACTAGAAAGAGAACAGCGCAGAGCAGCCAGATTTGTAAAACAAAAGTACGAACATAAGGAAAGCGTCACCTCTTTATTGAGCGATTTGAACTGGGTATCACTGGAGGACCGTAGATTGCACTCAAGGTTGAAACTTCTAGAGAAATATTGGTCAGAATGTCTAAAAGAGGAGGTAGTGGGAATAATTGTGGCACCGACGTATATAGGTAGAAATGATCGAGACGATAAAATACGTGAGATCGATTGTAGGACGGAGCGTTATCTTGGCTCGTTCTTTCCGAGGACAATAAGAGATCACAATAGGAAATTTCGAATTGCGTTAGACAATCTTTAGGTAGGATTTGGTGCATTGCACCCCCTGCCACCCACCAACTTGGTGAATTGCAGGGTAACTTGTAGATGTAGATGTAGAAATTTAAGTTAAAGTAAGTAAAAAATGTTTGGTTTTTTTGTTAAGATTTTATCAAGTTCCTGAATAAATTTTCTTTTTATACATGTTTTTTTCCTTTAACTCAATTTTAAAACGAAGGCTAAATATTTTCTGGAGCAGCACCCCCACTAATTTTAGCTACGAGCCGCCACTGACCGGAACACACGTAACGTTTGGAAGGCATTTAAAGTGAAATCGCGAATGTGGCAACACAGCACACTCGGGCACGATGTTACCACTATGGGGACTCTATGGAGAATGAGCTTTCGAATGCTTAGGTTCCCCTTCCTTCTTTCCTATTGGTACTCTCGGTGTCTTGTCCCAGTCTACTTTCTCTTTTACCTCTCCCTCACTCAAAATCTCATCTGAAAAGCACAATAGGGAACTCACCAAGTACCACTGGAATGGGAAGTATGGGTCAGTTGGTTCACGGTGCGGCCTCAGCTTCACCAAGTTCTCCACCCGGAGCGGCTTGTAACCCCTCTTGACCCTCTTGAAGCCAGGCTGCTGCACTGCCGTCTGAACCTGCGGAATACATAGGAAAAAAGAGAGATTCATTCAAGGGGCGAAGAAGCGGCCAAGGATGCGAGATTCAGCGAGCGATGTAAAGGTGCGTCCACACCTGGCGATCGAACACGAACGAACATTCTATCACGGACGAACATAGACGCACGCGAACGAACATAGACGCACGTGAACGAACGTGGACGCACGCGAACGACCATAGACGCACGCGAACGAACAGTGAAAAACGATGTTTGAGAAATATCCGATTTTGAAAAACTAATACAAATGGCATCCAAGCATCAAACTTCTTCTTGCCGTATTTGTATTGAAGGCTTTTGGTGTGTCATCAAATGGGAAGGCCTTCTACATCCGCAACAAAAGATACGGTGACGTCGTCCGACCACTCTATCTCTGTAGACACTGAACCCTTGAACAAATACAAGTCCACACGAACACGAACGAACATTGTCCTTTGATGTACGGACACACGGCGGATCGTTGTTCGTTCGCGTTTGAAGACACGTCCGCACTGTATTCGTCAATCTGCGTTTGTATGATGCTCGCTCGCCAAGTGTGGACGCGGCTTAACATTGCACATCCTCTGATAATTTCGACATGCCTTTCAATTACCTATTAAAGATTTCTACATATCGTGCGGAAGATAAAAATGATGGATAACTTGAAAAAACGAGGAATTATTAAAAGGAATATGAGTCAAGATAATGACAGCACACGTGATAACAAAGAATCAGTTCACATCGTTACATGAAAGAGACTGAATTATTAAAGAGGTGATTGAATGAAAATCTGAAGGCAGGAAAGGAAAACTATTAGTTGAATTAAAGAGGAAAGAGATTAATTAAGAAATGGAGAATATAGCGGAGAATAAAAGAGCGTGAAGAACCAGGTTTGATCTATAATTATTGACTTAAGTTCAAATAGATTACTTTTGGTAATGTCGTATACGTAGAATTGGCTTCACCTTACGCTCTGTAATTTACCGGCGCAAAGTGTCATAGTCGCCCATCTTGATCATCACTATTATTACCCGATCTCATATTTTTCTGATTCTATAAAAGCAAAACCTGATTGGAGGTTATATGAGCACAGTCATCATTAAAATGACGCTTGAAAGGTCCAAATCAAGGCATTCTACTATGAATTCGAAATTTCAACATTAAACTGGGTCTTAATATAGCAGATCAAAACTTGATAAGAAGTCATTCATAAATTATCCATCAGGAGTACTTTTTCTCCATAAATAGATCATATTTAGCGAATTTGATGTATGTAATCTATTTCTTAAAACATAAAATCGCAAATAAACATTTGTTCCTGGCGTAATTCAAACTTTTATCTCAAATTTAGAAATCGACTACCAATCGGACTTTTATTCTGAATTTCTCGAGGATTTATGCGGCTGACTCAATTTTGCTGATTCGTTTGTTTTATTTTTAGCGGAAAACTTGAGTATCGGTGAGTTTAGATGAGGCATTATCGTTCTTCTAATACGTCCGTATTATTCGAATTTGAATTGATTCTCTATATGAAAAATATGAATTCCATTATTATTTACCAAAATACTAATATAAAATATGTTATAAAAACAGGCACTTGAGGTAAAACGGCATTTCAAGTTATTAAAGGTGCTTCTACAAGATTTTTCGTGTTGGATATCGGAGGATTGCTAGAGTGTTGTTATGTCCATGCCTTCTCAAAGTTGAATGATATTGCTTTATAAATTTGGTCTGCACAATCGGACGAGTCTAAAGCATTTCCCATCAAATGAAGCGCTAAAAACTTGTGAAAAGTTACTTGCACGGAACTTATTCTACCGCATAAATATAGAAAAATATCAAAATACTTGTGCGATAATGATCCTGTTAAAATTTCATCATTTTTCGGAATCTCAAGAAACTACCATGATAAAATATCTGATAGAAATACATTAAGTATATCGAGGAAGAATTTTTACGATGAACTTGGTCATTGTTATAATCAAGCCTAATTAAAAGAAATTTAGTTTGGGAATTTATTGAAAGTAATGAAAAATGCGATATCAAGGATGACTGATAAAATAATTTAAAAGCTCATTGAGCCATTATATGATAGCATATATGTTTGGACGGTTTTCACCTATTTAGCAATGCGGTGTTCTGTTCCTTCGATTTAATTGTATACATTTAAAATTATAACCGCTGGGCGGGTGAAATTGCGTCAACATCCCAAGAATATTTCGCATTTTTAAGACATCCAAATCATGTCAGTATAGCGGAAAACTCAAATCGAGTATTAAGAAATGACGAATATCTGCGTGTAAATTAATTTTGAGCGGAATAAATAGCTGATAAAAATGAAATGCACGAGAAATAGACACGGCAAATTCAAGATCTCTATCGGAATTTTTAATCAGTAAGCTACAGTGTAGATTAAAAACAGCACGAAATACAAGTATTTCTAGAATCTTTCAGAGACGTTTCGTATGGAGCCTTTATGTTACCTAAAACTTTATAAGCATTTCATTTTCTTATTAATAGAAAGTAATAAAAATAGTTTAAATAATTTAAACGGCTATCTGAAATAAAATTAATCGGGTCACTTTATAAAAGTTTAACGAGTATTTTCGGTAATGAAATATTTGCATATGAAAATACAGTAGGCCCTCGCCACACGAGGTAAAACTATGTTAAATGCACGTAACCTTTGTTTCGCAGCTGTGTCGAAACCTCATTTATACAGGATGTTTAAAAACTTTTTTGATAGGCGTAATTGAAATTATCAATTAATTGCATAGTTGATAACTACATGTTTAAAATCATGTATCCTCATATTATAATACAGGAATATATTTCTGAATTCTGAGAAAATTCCGATTTTTCAACGTCATTATTTCCCAATGAAGCCGAAATTTGTATCTCCTGTCGCCAAAACGCAAGACCAACATGTTGATATTCATCTAATAATGTAATGCAGATAATTTAACTTCTTGGGAAGCTCGAAGTGGAAGAGTAGTTTTTACCAAAAGAAAAGTAAATAAGGTAAAACATCTTAGAGGTCGATAAACGTGTTTAGGTAAGATCGAATTAATGCCGAGGGTTATTTAGAAAAAGGAAAACTAACAGGAAGAAGGATTCGGGCCGAAAAAGCCCCTGAAGTAAGCCTTTTTTCCTTTTTATTTTAATTCCCTAATACGCTTCTTAATAATTGAGAGAATGTATTTTAATTTAATGAGGATTTTTTATTTATTTACATGTTCTACGTTACATTATTTTTTTCTAGTAATCTAATCATCTAATATAAAACGCTCGATATCTTTGTCTGCGCGACGGGGATGCATCGCGCATCGCCGGGGATGTCTCCATGTAACGCCCTTAAAACGCGAATAACTCGATCAAATACGTAGATGTAAACTTGAAATTTAGCCAAGATAATCTACTTGGATATGAAAATATTGTGACGAAGAAAATTTTACGAAAAACCTCCAAGGTTTCACTTCAGGGAATGATTTGCATTCTCCATAAGATAACAGGTAAAAATTCGACTTTTTGACGTGCAGGCTTATCTTCTTTTAGACATTAAAAATAGAAAAAATTAACTCACGAGCTTTAGATCTAAACCATTTTAACGAAAAGATTACAAGGCTTCTTATCATGTCCATCGTTTTCGTCTATAGCTCAAAATTCCTCATGTTAAACGTTTAATTCGCATATTTTGGGAACCGGGATGTTGCCTTGCCTACCAATTACATTGTTAAACCTAGAAATCCTATTGTTATTTCAATCAATATGGGTTTAAGCGTGCTTTGAAGGCTTTTAACACGACAAGGAGAGAAAAACGAAAGGAGAGGGAAAATATTTTATAGCAATCAATGTAAACAACATTCATTGGGTTATTTACGAGAAGGTATACCTAAAAACCTGAAATACTATTTGAAAAGATTAAAATCGTTTTGATGAGCTAAATTTAATATTATTGAAATAGAAACGATATGAAAATATTAGGTATTTGCTGGACGTTTTAATAAACAAACCGAGCATGTAAAATATTTATAGCGTGAAGGATTGTGCGATAGGCTACAGGAGTTATTTAGAAGAATGGAGTACTTGAGGACGATTTTGGAAATAGGGAGATAAATAAAGGTCTACAAGACTCAAAGAATCACAAAAATAATAATAAAAGGCTAAGTTTGTAGTCCATTGATCTGAGTGGCAAGCTATTAAAACGCGAATAACTTGATTAATGATGTAGATATAAAATTGAAATTTTGCAGAAATTTATATAATGAAATAATCAGAATTTTTGAAGGTTGACATGGCAATTAAAGAAATTACTGTCCGTTTGTGGCGTTATTTTCAGGGGGGATATATTGCACTTCCTCCGAGTAAAACTAATTAAATTTTAGAAGAAAGGGAGGAGAATGGGTGGAAGGAAGATGGAGGATGGGAAGAAAAGAGGAGGGTGAAGAATAAGAGGGAGATTGGGATGGAGAATGGGAAGATGGACGAGGGAGGGAAAATACGAGGGAGAGAGAGAATAGGAGGGAGAGAGAATAGGGGGAGAGAGAATAGGGGGAGAAGGAGGGAAGAAAATGGGAGGGAGACAGAGAGAAAGTGAGGAAGAATGGGAAGTACCTAAATTTCAATACATAATCTGCACATACCCATCATATTTGACGGGCCATTAATTACGCTAGTACATATATTAACGAGAATACCGCCCTTCTTTCTGTGTGTTTGCACGTTTGCAGAGTTGCAGCACATTTGTAATTTGCATTTTAAAATCACTTAGAATTGCGATATGAATACGGGACTTGCACCAAACGACGCCTTAAAAAACGGATATTCATTTTCCAGCCATTTATTTTCGAATTCGCGTCGAATCATTCCACAATTTTGTTATTAACACGAAAATTTGGCTAAATTTTAGACGACAAAATTTTGTAGTCAAGGTCGACGGCATTGTTGCTGATCTAGCAAAATTACTTCTATATCTAAAAGCAATGACATGAACTTTGATATGTTATTATCTTATCTTATGTATCTTATATATTTTGAATGCATTTTAATCGAAAGGGAAGTTAGGATGGCTTGATTTGAACGAAAGGCTTGTTTACTGCAATGCCATTTCTAAGGCGTGGAAGAAATGCGAACGAACAAACGACCGCTAATATTTTAATTAGCTTTTTGTTTTGTTTACCTTGACGACGAAAGAACTTAAAAAGAAGCTTTTTTAATCGCACATTTTTTGTAATCACCCCTCTTTTCCCATAAACCCTTGTGTTTGGCATCTGCGATGATTTCCAGAAAAATAGCCCCCACGTATAGCGGGGCCTACTGTATCTTCAGGCAACTATTATCTGATTTACCTTTGAATTTATAGGATTTGAAAAGTGGCAATTTGCCCGCTACCTATATAATAGCCAGTTGTGACGAATATGTCGCTCGACTGTGGCGCCTCTGGATGCGAATTGTGGTTTAACACAAATAACTAAAGAATGCAAGTTTTGAAGTTTTTTCACAATATACTGGAATCTAACCTCTCACACATTTTAAACATGTCATCGTATATCACTATATCATGGGTTCGATTCCAGGAGCCTTTATTTTCTTCATTTGATTAACACGGGTACGGGTGTACTGCATTAACAATTTGCATTTTAAAATTACATATAATCGCCGTATGAATTCGAGACATGAAACAAAATACAGTTAAAAGAACTAAACTACATTTTCCTTACGTAGATTTTCCGGATACGCGTCAAGTCGTTCCAAAAATAAGTATTAAACGCTATAATTTGACGCATTTTTACGAGAAAACTTTTCGTCAAGATGATGATTTACATTTTTGCTGGTTTTTTGTAGTTGCGTGTGATTGGCTGGAATTATCTGTCCACATATTCACGACATTTCGACTCTATTTTGAAGTTAAAACAATACTTTGGTTACGATAAATAATAAAGGCAGAAATAAATAAATATTTTATTAATAATTTATATTGTATTAATGACTTCAAAAACGAGGTTTGCGTTCCTTTTTCAGGGATTTTTCTCGGAGATTGTTTATTGTACCTGGTGATATTCGTAGCATACGAAATGATTTGTAGCCTTTACTTGGTGTTATTCGTAACGTACGGAATATATCACGGTTATTATAGGTTCGGTTATTTATTTATGTAACCAAATTCGAATAGAATTATTTATTATGTTTAACGGATATAGCTTCATTAATATTTCCTTGCCACACAACTTTTATATGCCCATAACTACTTTGACTTTATGGATCATTCAATTATGTGGATTTTATATTTATTGGTAACTTTTTAGTGCATATAAAAGTTGGCTTCAATAAATTTTATTTTAACATAGTACTTAATTCACGCATACCCGTCGTATTTGACGAGCAATTACGCTAGTCTGATTGTACTTGCTCGTTCGGCCCTACGAGACTTCAAAAATATAAGTTTTAGATCAATATGCCATTCTCATTCCACTTAACACTATGCGCTCTAAGATAACGCTGCTGGGAAAATAATTTCGAAGAAAATTAAGAAATTTACATTGTCACACTGACGTTGAATGACGGACGACTGAATATTCAAATGAACGAAAAAGGATATTTAAAAAATATAACTTTTGTATTATCTCCGAGTGTAAATTTGCACCTACACATGCATACACACATTTGTGAGTTTATGCATACACGAGAAAATAATTTTCTATTAGGTTTATGGGAATAAATTGATAGAGATCGTCTGGTAGTAGAAAATTTATTAGTTAACCTTTCTTTGAATAATGACTTGTTTTTTGAAACTCACGTCTACTTTAATTCATTCATCCTATGTTAAAATGTTCCCAATTATTTTCATTTCATAACCGTTTCATTCTCAAATCCCTTATTCGCTCCATTTATCCGTCCATTTCAATAATATATATTTCCTATCGCTGTGTCAAAAAGAACGACGATGATAAACATTAATGCAGCATTAACGGTTTCTCTTTGAAGAAGGGTTACTAATGTGAATAACATTTCAATTAATTACTTAAACTTCCTTTTCAATTCTGATGCTTCATTCGTGAAGGGACAAGAAATATATGCACTTCCTCATTGAACTTTGCTCTACAAAACTACAATTATTCTCCACGGTTCATGAGGTGGGTACTAATCAATTCCACTCTCGCAAAAAAAACTACGCATTGCGGGTATTTATTTTTCTCCCATTGCTAGCAACGGGCTACCGCAGGACATCCGACTCTCCCATTAAGACGCACCAATGCAGATACACTCTCCGGCTTCCCGTCCATGAATTAGCGCCTACGGATAAAAATCTTTCGGACACGTCTCGTCCTGTTAGAGTTACACAGGCACACAGTGCATGGTTATGTCCCTCTGGTCAACACACTCTTGGGTGACGAACGAAAAGAGGAGGAATGGCGAGGAAAGAAGGGGAGTGGAAAATGTGGAACAGTGTAACCCTTTTCCCTATTTAAGTGAAAAACACACACATATACACGGGCCTGAGAAAACAAATGCCCCACGATATTCCTTAAGGCCTCTTGGAGAAACGATATTTTTCGGCCTCACTATGAGGTCGTTCGATTGCTCGCTGTATCGATTCCCACAATTATCGAGTTCTAATGCGGATTCCTTTTCGTCTTATTTCGTTAAAGTTTTGTCGTCTTTTTTAGAGATTTTTTAAAATCACTTATGTATTCGGTTGGTCTGTCCGTCTGTGTACAATATTTCCAGAATCCTGCAACCCGAAGAATCTAAATTTTCACGATAGGAAGGTCAATCTGAGAGCTAGACTTGGTAAAAATATGGGATCAGCTTCTGGGGAGTAATTGGCGAAGAAAAAGCACCTTATGTAATTTGCTCTGCAATTCTTCCCTCACATGTTTCAATCTGTGCCTCAAATGCTAGAAACAACAAGATTGGAAAGGTGTACCCCATGTCGGAGTACACAGAGTTTCCAAATGCGTTCTTTGAGATTTCACTGTGTTCTCAATATTTTTCGCTCAGATGAGTATTTAACGAGAAGCTAGCGTGATATGTTGTAAAATACATGTGTCCTTATGTAAAGTTGCCATTATTGTCCGATTTTAACCAAAATTGGAATCGGTCGATTAATTTTAACAAAACTCCCCAATACCAAATTTCATCACAATATGTCAAGCGGTTCCCGAGTTGAAACAAAGGGACATTGTAAACTACACGCAGGTCTTCACGTAAAGTGGTCATCATTGTTGTTCGATTTTGACCAAAATTAAAATCTCTCTACCAATTTTAGCAAAACTCCCCAATACCGAATTTCATCATAATACGTCCAGCGGTTTCTGAGTTTTAACAAGCGGACGGACGGACGGAAACAACCTCCCCTATATGCGTTCACTTCGTGCAAAGAACGCATAATAATGTTTATGATACACACATACATCCACGCAATGATCCCCGATCAAAAATGTACATAAAAAACGTCAACTCGTGTGATTTAAAATGGCCGAAATTGTTCAATAAAATAAAAACATTTCTGGTAACCAAATCTCAATTTCCACCGATGAAAAATACCACAATGAGTGGAACTGTATACTTTAAATTACAGCCGATGACGTATAGTTTCATTGGCAGGAATAAAAACGCGTTATTTGATTAACAGGACCAATTTAAATTTCTGAATAAACAACTTTTATGAACTTGGTAATATACTCAATTATATATCCTTCTCTCTATCTCACTTTCGAAAACAAACATTTTGTAGCGCATCCGATTCGGCGGAGTTTATTTTTTTGCTGAACATTGTCGCCTACGCGCGGGAAAAACATGGCGGAAAAGACCCTTCCGGCGAAACGAGAATCAACACTAAAGCGGAAGGTTCATTCTGGAAGTTTCTCGGTAACCCGTTCGGATCTACCGACTCGGAATTCCTCTTGATTGCTATACACACTCTCGCTATTTTATCATTCTATTATTTAGTCCGTCCTCGGAAAAGAATGATCGAAATCGTTTAAGGAGGAGAAGGGTTTTATGTTTTGCAACGTCGAGTTTTGGAACGGGGAAGGATCGAAATAAAATGCGCGTTATTTGCGAGGTGGAAAGGGAAGGTATACGCAATTGGAAGAGACTTTAAATCGATCGGAGTAAAACGAATGCATTTAAAAATATATATATTTACTTTCAACATCATTAAAAGTTTCGTATCTTCATCGGTGCGGCACAAGATGAGCGAGGCGCTTTTCAAGTGTTTTTCTTGTTTTCATTTCGCTTTGACCTAGATGGGATGGAAAGGGAGAGCGTTTTTCCTTTTAAAGCCCTCATCACTGGGATTATGGGAATGTTCAAAATGGATACATGACAATTACGATCATTCGACAAGGTTTTGTCACTTTCTTCTAAAGTAAAGACGGGCTATAAAAACCGTTGATGGTTTCTAGTATTTCAATCTTTAAGAGGACGAGACTGTTGGTCGCATTTTTATGTGTTGCATGAATGTTGGGCAGTTAGTTCTAGTTCCAATAGAAATAACGGGTTTTCTACGATTTTCTTCGTGATATGGTTTATTATCCAATACAACATTGGTTTAAATAAGTTAATATGGAATAAATTTCAAACGTTGAACATGAATAAGTTTCCAGAAATAGTTTTACGATTAAAATTTGGACGTACATTCAAGTAAAATAAACCTGAGGAATGATATTTTAATAAAATATTTTGAAATCTCTATTTACATGTCCTCTACTGGAATTTATAAACATATAATGTTGTTCTCTATCGAAGTGTATTGCTATATCATTAATACTAGTTACACGATTACCTGCCTGTTTTTATTGAAATGAATAAATGCTTATGTTTACGTAGAGCGATAAACGCGGAGCATTAATAAGACTTCGTGTAAAAAAGTCATGAAATGTTGGTTGACGTCAACTCGGTCGGAACACACGGCTATTCTTGTCTGAAAAAACGGCAGTTTAATTTAATGAAATCACAAGGGCCACGGGGGAAATTAAAACCTTTTTAGAGAAGGTTGACGACCGCTAACCCGAATGAAAAATTAAATGGGCTTGATAGCTCGCCTACTCGAACCCCCTGCCGACTCCCCTCCCCCACGCATCTCCGTCACAAGCACACCCACCAAACCATCCGCGGTCATCCAAGAGACGTCACTGTGGGAAAATTATCCCTATATATACCTAGTCCCATAAGAGGGAGGCACGAAATATTCTGCGCGTCAACACTCGGAAACAATATTTGCCGCGTTGTGTTCTAGGTAAATAAAAGAGGAAGAGTTCTCGCTTACATGTTCTGTTGAAAAAATACGCGAATAAAGAGAGGTAGAGGTAATGAGGGTGAGGAGGGAACTGGGGACGCAGAAATGGAGGATAGTGTTGCCTACGAAGTAAATGAAAAAAGAAAATTGTGTATTTCCACTGACAAATTTATTACGACCGTCTTCGCCTGTTACAGTGTCATCACCTGATGTTACTGTAACAGGCAAAACCGGTCGTAATAAATTTTTTGGTAGAAATATACAATTTTCTTTTTTCATTTACATTTTGAAAACAATAAAAAATTAGAAATTACAAAGTGAATGACATTAATTCAATCGGTTAAGTATAACAGTAAAGCGAACAAAGTTTGTAATTAGAAAATGGAATAAATTAAAAAGTTACAAATAGGCGTTAAAATCAAAAAGTAAAAGGTCACTTTCCAAGTGGATTTCGTTGCCTTTGAAGTCGGGTCTTCCACTTGCCGGGCGGATTTTCTACCACTGAACTATCGTAGCAGATCAATTTTCTCGTTTCTTAACGCGGATGTTTTCTTGGTTGGGACGGAACTAGCCAAGCAAGTATCAAACTGCCCCCAATTTTCTCGCTGATCTGCTACGATAGTTCAGTGGTAGAATATCCACCCGGCAAGTGGAAGACCCGGATTCGATTCCCGGTCATAGCAGACCTTTTTCTCGTTTCAAAATTATTCCCAACATTACAGCTTATGCCTGTCTGCATAGGATCTTTAGATCGCTTTATTCCATCAATTTCTGCCTTTGTTGTAGCAAAATAACTCAAGAATCAATATAAATTTAAGCGGTGCAGAGAGGTTGGTGGATATTTTTGGATTAAAGGGTGTTCCAGTTCGAGGAAAGCATTTGTGTAGATGGAGTGAAAAATGAAGGCGATGACGATGCATGAGGATGCGAAAATTTATATTGCGCAGAAGTTGGCGAATTAACGCAGGGGAAGATGTGGTGAAATTGATCGCATTATTTGTGTTGAGGTGTTCTCACAAATGTAAGCGAGAGCTGCCTCTATCGAGCTTGCATAACAGACTTGTGGAGAAACAGCTTACGTATTTCAAGAAATTAAAATGTTTCGCAACACTGCGATGTATGATTATGGAAATATTAGAACGGGAATAAAAAAATGTTTGCGTAAAATAGAAGAACATGTTCAGAAATATGTATAGATATGCAGTAGGGATAATATTCACAAATTTAAATGATTCGGCCAAAATTTATTTGAAAAAATAGGAAAAGAATTTGTTAATATTTAAAAAATATTCTAATTGGAAGACTTATATAATTAAACGAAGTTTTTGAAACATGAGTCATTTGTTTATTGGCAACGTCCAAATAAAAAATGCAATAAAGAAATTCAGACTGTAATACATCCTCAGTGGGAAATCGATTTAAAAAATATTCCACTCATTCTAGGAGGCAGGTGTTTAAATTAGGTTTTGCTTATGATTCCTAACAGTTTTATATTTCTTTAACAGTATCACAAAAATAATATGCAATTATTCACCAGTCTGTTCGTCCGTTTGGGGAAAGGGAAATGGACTAAAACTGAATAGTATAATTTTGATCATCATGGAACAGTAGATACTCTTTAAAAATATTCCCTTGTTTACTCTTCATACAAAACCTTACGTTGGTCTACGTCCTCTCTCATCACCCACATGCAAACAACGGACTGTAATTAGTTTCCACAACGTTGAAGAGGCTCGAGCATGTGGTGCATATATTAACTCTGTATTGCGGACTAGATAATCAAGAGTTCGCATTCCACAGTGTGTGTAAGCTCTCTGTATAATTGAATGTGCGTGGTTACTGCTGTAAAACGTGGCGAATATCTCGAGAAAAACAATGGCTAATATGGTGGTACTATTTTGGATGAAATTTGGCGATACCTATTAGCGTCTAGGTAGTAGAGATAATATCGCGAAAAGCAAATTAGCTGGGTTTTGCTAAATTCCGTAATTAGAACCTGGTATGTGCATTGGAATTCAATATTGAATCACTTTCACAAAATTGCTCAAAGAAGGATGGGGGTAATTTGAACAAAAACGAAACAAATTGCACTGATGATGACGATCACTCGTCGAAACCGGTCGTGTGTTGTATGTATATGGAAACAGTACAAAATTTAAAAGTGTGCAATTTAATTTTTATTCAAATTACACTCATTCCAATATTATGGAGTTTCACCGAATATTGGCCACTTCAGTAACTTATAAATTGAACGAACTCGAAATAAAATCATAGAAAAATGATAATTACTGTTCAAATAACTCGTTATGCGCAGAAACATGTCTGAGTGACTTTTATGAGCGACACTCAAATGTTTAAAGGACAATATCGAAAATAGGAATAATGAACAGTATAAAATATAACAGAAATAAATAAACGGCGAATATACATTGCACAAACTTTCTCATATACGTATTTACGTTTGATCAACTGTGTACGCTTATAAAAGAAAAATGCTTATAAATGAAAGTTAACCGTAGTTTAGCGAATATTTTAATACCACTGGACGATATATAGAAATTTTTTGGGACATATGGCTTAGTTAGTATTATTGGTTGTACGATTGGATGAATTTTAATCAAAATCCTTATAGTCATTTATGGGTAAATCGAATTTTGTTTCAAAATATCCAAAAACAAAGTACCCTTAATTGTTTCGCAATATCGTTCATCTCTTCAGTGTGTCTATTCTGAATGATATTATCCAAAAATATGAAATATCATTCGATTTAGTTTAACAGTCTAGGCCAGAGGTGCACAACTCGAAAGTTGACACGGATCAAAATCGAACTTGATTGGATCTAGGCGGCCCACGCTATGAAAGTTTTGTACATTAAAAATTAAGTACAATATTATGGATTCAACTATTACCGTAACAACTTTTACCTGCAATTTTTATGCGAAAAAACGAGGCGACAATCGAATATAATTTACGTATTGAGTGGGAGATGTTGCACCTTTTTTTTCTCGCCATTTCACTTATATCCGGAGTAATGCTGGTAGTTGCTGTTCTTAGAATGTCTCTTAAACTCTGATCTGCCAATACTAAATGTAATGGAGCTTTATTTAATTTCATAAGAGAGAATATTTGTCCACACATGCGATCAAATATCCATAACAAATTTTACTTGTATTTTTACGGAAAAGCAAAGCACCAGCTGAATTAAATCCTGCCGGGCTACAAAAAATGTGTCGGCGGGCCAAAGTTGGCCAGCGGGCCGTATGTTGTGCACTCCTGGTCTAGGCTATAGTAAGATTTTGAGTAGATCGCGGCGGAGACGTGACGTCATAGGGCTTAGGTAAGGTAGCTTAACGTACATTTTAATGTCACTGTACGCCATATAGTGATTTTCTGAGACATATGACTTACGCAGTATTATTTGTGACATCAGGCTCTACAATCGGATTGATTTTAATCAAATTATATGTAGCTATTTTTTGAGTAAATCAAAATTTTCTAAAAATCGCCAAGAATAAACTACCCTTTGTTCTTGTGCAATATCATTTTTATCAAAAAGGGTTTGCAAAAGATGATATATTGCATTAATACGAGATATAATTCGATTTTATGTGCGCTTTTGGTTCCCAGGACCGCGTACAGACCGACAGACAGACGTCATGGCGAAAACCACTTTTATGAACTCAGAGACACCTAAAACGTATTTTTCCATCAAAATCTTGAAGTCGGGTTTTCACGATTAATACTTTTTCAAAATACTACGTATATTAGAAACTTTAAAATCCATAGCCGGACATGGATAATTATAACCTTAATAGCAAGACAGAAATAGTCCAATTTATAGAACTTTCGAGTTGTAGACCCTCATTTTAACACATATGATTGCGAATGAGGAAAAAATGTCCACTTCGACTTATCGAAAGCTGGTGCTATAGAGGATCGAATTATCGACGGTCGTCTGTACGTTACCATAACTGTCGTGAGAATGTAAGAAAAAGAGGATCGAGAAAATGAAATAGAACGAGGAAGGTGGAGCGAGGCAACAAAGCCAGGAAGTGGTAAGAAGGAACATACGTGCGAAGCAAAATTAGATAACGAAAAGGTTCAACAAACAGGTTAGGAAAGAACGATATTGGATGGAACAGTTAAGGGTAGAGACCAGCAGAAAGGTTAAGTTGGAGAATAGGGTAAGGCAGGAGCAGAAGATTGGACGTTAATAATGATGTGAGACCCAGAAACGCATTAAGAGAGGCGAAGGGAGAGATTGGGGAGAGCGCCGGAAGGAAACATAAACAGAGAGGCGAAATGAATTGTTTTTACAGCGGTTTTAGGAGGAGGTTAAGAGGAAAATGGGAGAAGTACGTCCGGAGTAAAGGAAGGCTGGAGAGAAAGTGTGAGTGGACCAACGAAGTTGAAGAGAAACATGGGGGAAGAGAACTATCGAAAACTTGCGGTAACCGGAAGCCTCTCTCCTTTTATCTATTCCATTCTCTTGATAAAATATGGCGTTAATGGCTTTATTCGTCACCCACGAATCGTGGAAAAGTTAACGAGATAAAGATAAAAATATAAGCTTTCAAGTAAGGTCGAAAGAGTGTGTGTGTGTGTGTGAGAGAGAGAGAGAGAGGGAGGAATCATGAGGGGATGAATTTTTATCATAATGGAGACGCATTGCAAATGTGAAAAATGTTTTGTTTTGCATTTTATGAGAATCATAATTATGATTCCATTGACAAATTTCTTCTCGTGAAATACCAAACTAATTTGTATCATCGGTGTTTTGGATATTTGTTGTTGCAGATTTCAAATATGGTGCAATTCTTAGTGCGTTTTGTATCATAAACGAATTTATGTTTTCGCTCTATCTGCCCGCCTGTGCAATCAATCAAATTAAAATTGCAAGTAAACCGTAAGAGATATAATACTTAAAAAATCAGGATGTGTGCGATCTATGAACTATATTTTTCTCTAGGTTTGAATTTTGAAAAATATACAGTCGAATAGGGGGCCAATAATTTTTACTTTCTCCATGTGTAGTATAGTGGAAAGTATCTTTTTCATGAAATAAATCGATTTCCCGATTTCAACGGAAATACACGTTATGAGGTCACCTGAGCAGGTTTTGACCATTTTCTCGATGCGTGTATGTGATAGCTTTTTGTGGGTGCTCTAACTCAAAAACTATTAATCAGGTCAACGCGAAATTTTATATTTAACATTTTTATGACAGTCACAAGTTTTTGGTAAAGCTCGGTAAACCGAAAGTGGGTGTTTACTCTAGTCACATCCGTTTTTTGAAATATCTGCTTTAACATTTAGTAAATGTAAAAATGTATTTGAATAAAAGTTGCAGGAAATGTAATTTTCTACAACCTTTATTTGAAACATTTCCCCATATAATGCACTGTTTAAGAGATATTTTAAAGACTAATTTATTTAGCTGCCACCACCTACCGGCGGCTATTGTTAGCAATTGACGCTTAGTTACGTCTTAGTAACGCTCCTTTTTCTTTTCTTAATTGTTGGAGCTTTGTGGCTATATCCAATATCGAAAGGCTACGGTTTGAGTTTATTTCTGTTTGTAAAGTCTAAAATTTTCTCGCGGTTTCTTAAAATATTTATTATCATTTAACCTATTTGGAATTTTTAAAAATTTTACATATATGGAGAAAGTCATGTGGTGGCCACATTAGATTTTTTAAAATATCACCTAAGGTATAAAAATGAATAGCTGTAATACTGTGCGTACATTTTCACATTGATGCCATTTGCAAACAAGGCTCTAGTGACCATATGTGAGGCGGTAATAACCGCCTAAAAATATATTAAGATAAGCTAAATGTACACATATTATAGGTTATACAGGTGATCAAGTTCCAAAGTCTCTTCAGTTTGCCAATTAGGATAATGGGAAAATTTCCATAGCGAAATAACGGACAAAATATTACAGAATGTAATAATTGAAGAAAAACGCGCAATTTTTATCAATTTTAATGGATAGCGCTCTAATTGTTAATATCAGTCCCTTTTTGGCGTCAACGGTGACTCTGACCGAAGTTTGAACGCTCTCTGTATTATGCGAATAGAATGCAGAAAGTAGAGTTGCGTGAATAGACTTGTGTGGGAGTGCGCACATATGTAGATGTATGCTTGTGCGTGAAAAACAAAAAGCAGCCTTCAGCGGCACGTACAAAGCGTATATCGAGAGACGAACTCGAAGGCAAGTAACGCATTCACCATGTTTACAGTGAATACGGATAAGGAAATTGAGAGAGAAAATGAGAAAAAGAGAGATTATTATTATTATATTTGGGTGACATTATGGTAGACGGGAAAATAGAGATGAGTGGAGGATATTGTGTTTGCCTCCTTTGTCCAGAACATAGTGCTTGTTCAGCCATCGTGAAACCCCACTAATGCATGTCCGTTTGGACGCGCACCGTCCTCGCGGGACGCTCCCCGCAACGCCAAAAATGTGCGTATCTCACGGACCGTTTTCGCGCATCGCGTGCCTTTTGTGTGGAGGGAGTCCCCTCTCGTGCATTGTATATACGCTTCTACTGACCGACATGTAACCGCGTATGCTCTATATATCCGTCAGGGTAAATTGCAGGCGTTTGCACGTTGTTAATCCAATTTTGAGGAATACGTTGGTTGACACTAGTGCACTGAATCGCCGAAAAAATAGAAAATATAATCTTAAAGTTCCAAACGTAACTTATCTTTATCTCTTCCATTTAATTAATCCGGACAATATCTTATAGTTTGCTTAAGTTCTTTACTTCAGTTGTGAAATATATTCCGAATGATCCATATTTAGATTTTTCTTGACTAATAGTTCGCGAAGAAAAATGTCAGAACGGTCACAAACAAGAAATTCCCGTCATTTTCAAAGGATCCGCTCTATTAATTGCCAAATGACCGTTCCGCATTTCTTTTGAATTCACGTTTTCTTTACGCCCCTGGTTCTTGGAAGACATGGCCGATGACTGGATTATCGACTGGAAAGCCTTTTGAAATTTAAGGGAAATTTACTGAATAAATATCGTTTTTTCGATGCATTTTAAATTCGTTTCTTGGAATCCTGGATCTCTCGGCTCGCTTTTTCACGAAGAACCCGAATGAGTTAATTTATTTTCTTCTACGGAGCATGTCTCGTTCCTATTTACTCGAATATCGCATTAAATTTAAGGTAACCAAGCAGAGCGAGTATCATTTTTATACGGCGCCGTAAGACACTAATGGAACAAAAGTTGCAGCTGTGGTTGGCTGAAAATCGTAATAGGTAATTTTCTACGATACTGTCAACTATCTTAAAGCAGGAGCACAAGCGTTAGGCAATTTAGATTATTTGCATTTGTAGGAAAATGTACGTAAAAGTTATACAGATTGAAATAATTGAAACCGTGGTATCCTTTGAAATTACGCCAGTGAAACGTGCAATACTCTGCGGGAAAGGATAAATAACAATGAAATAATGGCGCTGGTAGAATATAACCAACGTAAAAGAAATCGATCTTGGCAAATGAATTTGTAAAAAGTTACATTTATCAAAAATAGCCTTGAAAATTAAACTATTCTCCATAAATTTGTTATGAAACGAAATAATAACACCGCCGACGCAAAAAATAAAACTTTAAAACCTTGAGCACAGCATCGAAAATAGTTATTTAAGTTTGATTTGTTTCAGCTGCGTCGGGTCGCTTTTCTCTATGCATGTTGATATTTAAAAATTATTTTGTCTCGTGAAACGCATCTTTTCCTAGCGAAAGGTTTATTAAATGAGGTCGTGTATAAATCGCCATGGCGCCATAAAAAAAAAAAGACTTCACGAGGGCACATTACTGCCATTTGTTCTGCCAAATTATTCGTGTCGTGCTTACGAGTCAGTATACTGTCATTTAGGATGGATATAATGGAAAGTTCACTTTAAAAAAAGCAGGAGCTGTGTGCAAGTAAGGTATCGTTCCTATTAGTCACAGAGATTGCCGCAAGAGTGCTCTTGACGTTTTATTGTGCGTAACAGGAGTATCAAGTCCAATGGAGTGGTCGTTGAGGGAGTTAGTTGTCATAGCAACATTACTGCGATGATTTCGAGGTCATTTAACACGAGTCCCACAAAGCGATATTAAAGCGAGCGTTTAGGATCTTTAACGTTGTGTGGATCTATAACTGCGATTTGGAAGATACTAGAATTGCTTTGGTGGATTGGAATCCTGAAATTTATGGTTTATTGGTTACAAAAAAGTCTAAAAAATCATTGAGGAATTTCGTTGCTGTTTTGTTATACTATTATTTAATTTAATGCATATTACTCTAACACTTCGAGCAAAGCTTTAAGATTTCTCTAAATTTGCATCTAGGTTCTGTTTCTACGTCGAGCCTCACAATTGTGGCTGTTTAGGAATCACTATGAATTTCAATAATTTTAAACAGTTCCTTAAAAAATCTGATGTGGCCAACACATTACTTTCTCCATACCTGGATACCAGAATTAAAATTCAGTACAACATTGGACAAGCAGGAAAGCCATATCAACGCAAAACATTAAAAGAAATTGCACACAATTATAGCGCAAAGAACAAACTTAAAAGTATTTATTTATATTGTCTCATTTCGAAAGCATGCAGCTCTTTCGAGAAGTAAAGTTTATTTTGCTAGAGAAAAACTCTTGCATCGCTAGTTAAAGACTAACTAAAAAGATTTTTTCGAATGAATCCTAAACGAAAATAGAAAAAGAAAAATCCGGTTAATTAAATATTTAACTCTGTAAATGAATCTTGAATATGTTACCACTTATTTTTCCGCTTCCTTGAATACTTTCTAATTTATCGCTCAAAAAGTCCTTCGAGGCATTTTATTGTAATCAGTACTGTTATATCTAAAGAAAAGTTGATTTTATCATCACAATTGAAATCCATCGTGACTTCGTTCGTAATTACGTTCAGATCCATATAATATTTCAACCTTTTTGTAAACTTGAGACGGGTGCCAATCACCCAGATGTCCAAGGATGCAATGCTATACTATGCAATATATAAACTGGTCCGAAATGAAAACAAGGAAGATAATCCTGCTACAGCAAGAGGTAAGAAGCACGTTTTCTTAAAAATGTTTGGGGTTTTGGTTTGTGTCCCTCCTTGCGGAGGAGACAACTCTGACCGTTTAAATGTAGATCCTCACCGTTAAAATGTAGATTCTCACAAGATCTTCCAATGCATGAAAACTTCGCTCCTGTAGTTTCAGTAGCTTGGCTATAATACCACTTCAACGTTTCGAATTTTCCATATTTGAGACCATCCAGCGGAAATCTATGAACTTCATGGAAAACCTAATCGATGTCAAGTGATAGATTGATTGGAGTTAACTAATTCAAGAAGAATTTTTGTAATATTCTCAGTAGTTTGGTTACAATGACATTTCAAAGTGTTGGGTTTTCCGAATTTGAAGCTACTTAGCGGAAATCTATAAACTACTGCGAAAGTTCAATGGAAACTTCATGGAAAAAAGTGCTATCTATTTCAGGAAGAGTTTTCCAAATATCTCTTAATTCAAAAATGTCGATTGTCCATAGACGGGCAGACAGAGTGATCATATATGCACGTTTTTAGGCTGGTTCGCAAAGGAAACATGACATTATGAAATGGTCCTGTTTGTGTGTATGTGTGTGTCCCCTACTAACAACTTTTGCATCAATGGTCCGATTTTCATGAAACTTGGTATGAGTCTCGTGCTGCCAGGGCCCACCTCCGGGCTATATTTTATTTGGCGAATATTGAAGTCTCGAATTCGATTCCAAGAACGTTTTTTAGTTTCTCCATATACGTAGCACAGGGGAAAGTATTGTATTCATGAAAAAAATCGACTTCGAGATTTCAACGGAAATACACGTTTTGAGGTCCTCTGAACACGTTTTGTCCATTTTCTCGATGATGTCTGTGTGATAGCATTTTGTGGGTGCTTTCACTCAAAAACTATTAATCAGGTCAACGCGAAACTTTATATTTAACATTTTTATAAATGTTAGAAGAACTGATTAGTTTTTGGTAAAAATTGGTCAACCGGAAGTGGGTGTTTACTCTCGTCACTTATCCGTTATTTTGAAATATTTGCTTTAATATTTGATAAATGTGAAAATGTACTGGAATAAACGTTCTAGGAATTTTAATCTTCTACAACCTTTGTTTGATACATTTTTCCATATAATGCATTGTTTAAGAGATATCTTATATTTTTAGCTGCCACCACCACCGAAGACTATTGTTAACAATTGACGCCTAGTTACGTCGTAGTAACGCTCCTTTTTCTTTTCTTAATTGTTGGAGCTTCGTGGCTATATCCAATATCAGAAGGCTACGGTTTGAGTTTATTTCTGTTCTTTGTAAAAATCTTCATATTTTTCTCGCAGTTCCTTAAAATATTGATTATCATTTAACCTAATTGGAATTTTTAGAAATATTACAGGAATGGAGAAAGTCATGCGGTGGCCACACCAGGTTTTCTTTTAATAAAACATGCAAAAAGAGGTGGGCACCACTTTCGTTAAAGAGTAGAAAAAAATCAATAAAAAGTACATAGATAACTGAATTTATTTGAGTACAATATTGGATAACTAAAGCGAATTCTTTCGTTATCTGGTCACCATTCCCCTTCTGTGCCTATTATTTTTCTTCGTTATTTTCAAGTTCTGTATCTTAGCCTTCTTTAACGCGTGGTTCAAGCAGTAAAGATAGAGGTGACAAAAAGTTATCGCGAAGAATCACTTGATTTGTTCAAAAATTGAGGAAAAAGTAACTAGGTAAGTTTTTTGAATAACAAATCAAATTACCTATGCAAATTTGCATCAGAAGAATAAAGTTCACTCCTAGAAGTTTCAAAAACATACTTGATTATGGAAAAATTGTTGCTATATTTTTCCCTTTTTCTAGGTTGGTACGAAAGCCGTTTTTGCCTCGTGAATTTTTTCGTGCATTTTGCGTTAATAAATGGAACAGTCACTTTAATCGGGCAGACAGGATATCTTGCACCATAACGTCACATCTTATTTATTCTTCTTATCTTATTCTTATTTTTTGCCATAATAACTCACTTCCATTTCTGCCACCATGACTTCCAGTTTCACTCTAGATGGGGGAATAAAGTTAGCGACGATACGGAGTGACTTAATGGAATTTCGTCGCCGCGCAACCCAAAAAAAAGTAAATTCCTTGCTTCGCTCGAATAGAACGCGATACGCGCGATAAACGAAAGAATTGCGCGAACGATTTTTGTATTTCATTTTTATAAACGCCATGCTCGGCAATATTCTGCCGTGTTTTGTCATCTGACAGCTGGTGATTTTCTGAGGAAATAGTCGGATGGGAAACGAAAGGGAGGATAGGCGGGTGACTCCGCAAAATGACGAATCCTTTCGCATTGACAGGTTTCGTATGTTTTGGAGCGGCAGCGAGAGGGACGCGAGTTATAATTTCTGCGAGTCGAAAAATTCATTCCGACGTCCCACGTAACCGCGAGAAACAATTCGTCCGCTGTTAAAAACATTCGTCGATTAAAAAAAAAAGGAGAGGGAGGATGATGAGTTATAACGATGACAACATGTCATGGCAACACGATGTGGGCGTGAAAGGTAAGGATAGTTTTATTTTTTCCAGCCGACGTCGTTTTCCATCGAAGTCGGAACATTGATCGTAAAATAAATCAAAACGAACAAACCTACGCTTTTGTTGAAGAAATATTTTGTACAGAGCCCAAAGTGAAACTGCGGTGACGTTCCGTAAATGTTTTAGTTTTTACATGTCTTTCCAAATGTTTTGCTTGCCATTGCTTAAAACGTCAGCAAACTTGCACACAAAATGTAATAGTCAATTAATGAAAGTTAATTACGTTGAAATTACGAAATGTTTCCATATCATCGGTGTAATCGGTTAAATTCCTCATCAGTTCTGAAAATTATGCATTTAACTTTTATTTTAATCCAATTAACAAGTACTCCATTATAATTAAGTCGCATATTTATCTTGCTGAAATTCACGGAAATCTAAAGGATTAATCTATATAATAATTTGCCATTCCAGCGACAATTTCTCTTTCTCGAAAGCTTGAAAAATCGTCTTTTTCCATGTACATACATGGTTCAGCCAACCTTTATTCGAAATTACTCGTAAAAACATTAAGCTATCTTCCTTCAGCCAAAAGAACGTCCACGTTTCTATTGGGTCGCTCTAACATAGTATTTCAAAATGCAGCTAAAAAGATTACTATTAGGTGGGGAAATACGGATAGAACTTTCCACATTTTCTCAAGTTGAAGTGGGATAAATGCAAATATTCAGATTTTTATAATTTTCTACAGCTCCTTCGTGTAGTGAATACTTTTGCTGAAATTCTCGAGGAGGAATCTTTGAAAATTTGAAGAATATTTGGAAATTCATAACTTTGTCAGTCAGGAAGAAAATATTTTTTGTTCTTTAGCGTTTTTACGATTCAATTTTTCTTCTTCAAAGAACTGTAGTTACACAGACGAAGAAATCAACTGCTTCTATAAGCAGCGTTGGAGCAAAATGTCCAACTCTAGGAATATTTCAATTTCTTTTTGAAATAGAATACGAATTTCAGCTGTTCGTGATGGAGAATGTATGATGGAATAAAAAATTGTTTTCCATTTTTTTGAAAAGGGTTTATTTATTGTTCCCTAAAACTCATTAGTTTGGAGGAAATTACGTTTCATAATGGTCTTTCTTCGAGAAACTGCCCGTCTCATTTTTATGAATTGAAGATGATAGTTTCTGTAGATTTCATTCTCATTAAAATGTGGGCCTTTCTTTGTGTGAGGCCTTTTAACGAAGGGATATTTCGTTATTCAACTTAACTCGTTTCCTTTCTGAGGAATATTCGAGAATCAACCCTTCTTCAAATTAAAAATCAAACGAACAATTGTCGAGTTTTAAATGAATATTATAGTTGGTAAGACATCTGTCGGGGAGCTTTCAAGAGATTATTTTCCGAATTTTAGGGTTTTTAAGATTACTACGTGGATATGCGCAAAATGCCACAGGATCAGTGTGTATGCGCACTTAAAAGTAGTGAAACCTTAAGCTAATTACAAGGATTTATAAGCGGAAGTATTATACTCGATTATCTCCATAAGACCAATACAGAAACCAAAAGGAGAGTACGCTAAATAATCCCTTGCCGAGAGAGCGACGAGAAAAATAAAAAAGTGAAGTATTCGATTACTTATATTTAATTAACAAAAGGGTAAACATAATCAACCCGTCGTCATTTTCCTCCAAGGAATGTTTATCTCTTTGGATTGGTTATTCTGTATAACGGGAACATTTCAAGGAGATTACAAGGGCATTAATAATTAATTTTACTTGAAGCATTGTTATTTTTATATGCCATATGTGTTAGTATGTTATGTATGTTTACATTATATATAGGTGTTGTATACCCGTGCAGTCTAACTTGAGCTCTGATATAAAGAAGTAGAGGAAGGTGGCGTTACCATTAGGAACACAGGAAATAATCGAAAGGAAAGACAGTGACAGCGGTTGTGCATAACGTGTCGACATTGACGTTCGGTGATTGGCTGAAGCCCTTTTTGAGAACTCTTCCACTCGAATTTTTCATGGTTGCCAGCGTTCAAGTTAGAAAATATCTACTATAATGCTTAATAAACTAATCTTACAATAATTTGGCTTCATCGACTTGTGTTCAAATGAATTCATATGCAAAGTTTACCCCTATCTGACGTGGGTTTTCCCAACGGTAACTTCGTTATGCATGTTTTGTATATACATACGTGTACATTATAAATATCTAATTTGGTTAAAGTTGATGCGGAATGTTAAACACAAATACGTGTAAAAAGAAATTTTATTATTCCTTGTATTGTGGAAGCCTTGATTTCTATATCTATACTAAACATCTAATAGTTCTAATAGTTGACGTAAGTATAAAGCTCAAACAAATAAGAAAAATTAGAATAGAAAGACAGACTTGGAACCTATAAAAACTGAAAGAAAGGCAGGATGTAGTCAGCATGAAGTTAGAAGATCGCCTAAGAAATTTGGGAAACAAACCAAAGACCGTGAATATAGAATGGGAAGAAATTAAAACCGGTATCGAGAATACCTTGGATAAGGAGATTGGAAAGCAAGAGAAGAAAATCAGAAAACCATGGATCACTAAGGAAATGCTGGAGAAAATGGATGTGAGACCAAAATGGAAAAACGTTAACAGTGAAGAAGGTAGAGCCAACTATAGACGTATAAACAATGAGTTGAGAAGGGTAACAGATGAAGCTAGAAAAAAATTGGATAAAATAAAAATGCTATGAAATACAACAAATCGAGAAGTTAGGATGGTATGATATGATGTACGCTAGGGCACTGGAATTAGAAGATAAGATGACCAATGGAATTCGTGGTAAACGAATTATGAATACGGATGGGAAGATATTCTCAGAAACATAGGATGTATTACAGGTATGCGAAGAACACATTAAGGTACTATAAGCAAGCAGGCAGGGTCGGCAAAAATTGAACTGAAAGATGAGTAAACCATTGAAGAAGACAACTTATGACCAAGTATTATGGAGAGCGAAGTAGAAAAAGCGATAGTGGAACTAAAGAAAAGGAAAACCACAGGCAGCGATGTAATACCTGCTTAGGTACTTAAAGTCATGGGATCGGAAGGACTAAAAGCAATCACGAAATTAATTAATAAGATTTACGACACGGGTGAGTGGCCTCGGGATTTCCTAGAAGTAACAATGATCCCTATAAAGAAGAAGCCAAAGACAATGCAGCGTGGAGACTACAGAACGATAAGCCTTCTGTCACACACTTCGAAGATCATCACGAGGATTCTTAATAAAAGGCTGGAAAAAGGCAGAAGAAATGCTAAGGGATGATCAATTCGGTTTCAGAAAAGGACGAGAAACTAGAGATGTGATAGGAGAAGTTAGAATCATATCAGAAAGGGCAATAGAGTACAGTCAAGATATCTTAGTATGTTTCGTAGACTGGCAGGAGGCCTTTGATAGAGTTAATTGGGTAATATTGATGAAGATATTAAAGGAAAGACAGGAGACTGATTAGGAATTTATATGTGAATGAAGTTTCAAAGGTCAGTTTAGAGAATGCGGACATCTGCGGAGAAAATATCAGTAGAGGAGTAAGACAGGGCTGCTGCCTATCGCCGACCTTATTCAATATATATGGAGAAAGTCTAATGCAAGAAGCGTTAGAAAGCACAGGAGATTTTAAAATTGGAAAAAGGATTATAAGAACAGTAAAATACGCGAATGATCAAGTATTTCTCGCAAGAAAGGAAGAGGAACCCCAGAAAATGATAAATAGAATAACAGGTAGAAAATACGGTATGGAAATAAATACAGAAAAATAATTTAAGGTTATTCGAATACTGGGCAAAGAAGAGAATCTGAACATAAGTATTGGAGGAAAGCCTTTAGATCAAGTTTCAGACTATAAATAAGCATCATAACAATAGAAGCAAAATGTACGGATGAGATGAGGACTAGAATAGGAAAAGCAAAAGCGGCTTTCAGAAGAAAGAAACACCTACTTACGGGGAATATAAGGGAAGATATGCGAAAGAAGTTCATAAAATTCTGTATGGAGTATAGCTTTCTATGGGTCAAAAACATGGACGCTAAGGAAAAATGACATCAAATACTTGGAAAGCTTTGAAATGTGGACTTGGAGGAGAATGCTGAAGATAAAATAGACAAATAGGATGAAAAACGATGAAGTGCTACGAAGAATAGGAGAGAGGGGAATGATTATAAAGACTATCAGAAAGAGAAAGGCAAACTGGGTTGGACGTTACCTGAGGAGAGAGAGTATGATTAAAGAGGTGTTAGAAGGAAAATTAGATGGAAAAAAGGAAAGAGGTAGGAAAAAGTTTTAACTGAAAGGGAAAGAGAGTTATCAAGACATGAAGAGAACAACAGAAAATAGGAGTATATGGAGAACCAGGTTTAACCATGAATAATCACGGACCTTTCTATTATTATCTATGATGATGATGACTAAACATCTTGATTTTGTTTTTTATGTTGCACACCTCCTTCATACAAAATGTCGTTGAAATTCCTTCCAAATTTTTAATTACTAAAAGGTTTATTTTGCAACTGTGGCACCCCTGCTGAGTTGATTCGGTCTAAATATGTCATGTATTTATGTGAAGATTCTATGTACCAAATTTAGTTTAAATTGGTTATTCCAATTCTTCCCTGATATATGCGTACGAACGGAAGGGCGGATATCACATGCGTAGTCATACGTTGTTTCTTATATCGATTCCTTTTCATAATTGTACTTTTATTGTTAAAGATTAAGATAAGTGAGAATAGAATTTATCATTGCAGCATTAAGTTTTCATCAAGATGAGTATCATAGAGTTAAAAGTTTTAATGGAGATCCTATTGCCTCAGTTGAAAAATCGATTAGGTAATTAGCACTGTCTTATTGCAGTCCGCTGAATTTTATAGACTTCATGATCGTGCCTTCCTTCTTGTCAATTGGCTCTCGAGAAATCACTCAATAGCATCTTGATGTGAAAGGAGCTAATCTCCCGCTTCCGTATGCTAATCTCCTTGGAGTCCCAATTCACCTCTCAAGCTCTCGAGGATTCGAGTATCTCTCGGTCCTAATTTAGAGACAAAAAAATCAAGTAATCAAAGTTCTTAAAGCGAATTTGGGAATATTAATGATTTTGAGGAAACTGGTCTTATACTTCACTCTTGCCATTTCTAAAGATTGAGGCGGAAAGGGTTTTTTTAAAATAGAGATTCCTTTATTCAACTTATTTGGAAGTAGCATAGGTTATTTTAATGCTGTCCTTGAAGCATTAATCGAATTCATTATCTAAAAGTTTCTGCACGAGGGGCCACTTTGTTGAAATCAAGTGTTCACCATATGTTTATTTTTCCTTTTTTATGATTTTAAAAGTTCATTTTTCCTCTAAATATTTAGGAAAAATATTATTACGCCGGTGAAATACTATTATAGAAATTTTATAACTCCGTAAAATTTGCTCAATGATTTAATTCGAGTACACAAAGATTAAAATTATAAAATGGCGAAAATGGCGCATTTTACATTGAAGTGGAATTATTCAGAATTTAATCAACTTAATTGGATTTTGGAGAGCGTTTGGTCGAATAAATTTGAATATTTTTGAAATTGGGAATTTCTATGCTGGTAAGGTTTTACAGAATTAGACAATAAAATTATTTTTGGCTGATAATTATTATGCGTTCTTTGCACGAAGTGAGCGCATATAGGGAAGGTCGATTCCGTCCGTCCGTCCGCATGTTAAAACTCGGAAACCGCTGTACGTATTATAATGAAATTCGGTATTGGGGAGTTTTGCTAAAATTGGTCGACAGATTTTAATTTTGGTCAAAATCGAACAAAAATGATGACCAGTTTACATGAAGACCTACATGTAGTTTACAATGTTCCTTTGTTTCAACTCGGGAACCGCTTGACATATTGTGATGAAATGTGGTATTGGGGAGTTTTGTTGAAATTAACTGACCGTTTCCAATTTTGGTTTAAATCGGATAATAATTATGGCTACTTTACATGAAGAACTACATGTACTTTACAACGTACCTCGCTTGCTTGACGTTAAATTCTCCTCTGAGCGAAAAATATTGAGAACATTGTGAAATCTCAAAAAACGCATTTGGAAACTGTGTATATTAGTATATTAGTATTAGTATATTAGTTTTCAATTTATTGCAGTTTTTTCTTTTTTTTAGCGTGAATACTTTTAACATTTATAAATTTTAAAACGAAACTTGTATTTTTAAAACTGTTTGAATGAATATAATTTTAAAATACTCATTCCGCAATATTTCTAAATCGCTGGTTCCTTCGCCGCGATAAACATCCGACTTCAAAGTACGTGTGGGTGATGTGTTCGAGCAATGGTCAACGCTTTGCATTCCATCTAGTATCCCACAAACCAATTAATATGTTTGATTATGCTTAATATATAAAACCTCATCTGAACTCCCAGAAGTGCCTTATCAACGAAGCAATTCCATGTCTCTTGAAAGATTAACCTGAATCCGCTATCGGTGATCTCGTCTCTACGAGAAACTATCCCTTTCCGCTCATGTAATCGAATAGTAGAGGATTTGCATAGTTATCTCCTTTCATTTACTCTGATAGACATTTATGAATGTCGTCTGATGCATTACTGTCAGGTTTCTCACTTTTCATGGGCTTTACCACCAACTGTACGTATTTTTAAAGAGGATGACGTAATCGCGTGATACCTTAATCTCCGAGTAATTACTATGTCCACTGCATGATTGAGCCTAGCTTAGAGATAGCTCGATATTAATGATTCTAATAAAATCCAAGTTGGAATGAACGTTCGCTTAATTTATAAATAGGAAAACCGTCTTTTCTTGTCTTGTAATTTGTATGTGTTATCAATCAATGGTTTTATGGTGATGGAGCGTACTGGGTCATTAAATTATTACTTTATATTTTCATGGCTCATTAACAACAACATCCCGTCAAAGAAGGCGTCGAGTTGTCATAATTCCTTCCAAAAATGAAATATCGAACTGACCACGTGGATGAGATCCATTTGATTTACTATATAATTCCAGAGGTCACGAAAGTGAAAGAAGCCAAATACACATTTCTGCTAAAAATCCACCATTTACAGTTGTAGTTCGCCCATTTTAGGCGTTCTTTACCAGCGAAGCGGTAATAGCAGGACGCCTTATGGGCACGTCTGGTCCGTTCGTCCGTCGTAACTTTCATCTCCTAAACCGCTGGACGGATTTTAATTTAATTATGTATGAGTGATCTTTATTAAAAAGTATCGCCCAATTGTGATTTTTAACTGAATCTGTCAATTAAAACTTCCACTTTACATAAATACTTCAATAAACTTATGCCTGCCTGCATAGGATTTTATGATAAATTTATTCTATCATTTTCTACCACTAATTACCTTTAACAACGATTTCTTTATAGCAGAAACTCGCACATCCTATTTGTTAATCAATTGCATGATATTAAGATCGCTTTAAGGATGAGTACTTTTCCCATTTCATTTACATTTTTAAATCAATTAGCCCCTAGGCAAGGTCTGATAAATATCTTCTAACGGAACTCGGAACGAAATGGGTATTCAGGCGAAAGTTCTTAGGTCTCTAGATTGATCTCCCCTTAATGCAGTTCAGGCTTCGCATCAGTCTAGGAGTTCCGCAGCGGTAGAGGAGCACTCGCATGAGAGGTCCAGCTAATCCAATACCACCACGTGCTCCGCTTACAAGCCAAATATAAGTAAAAGTTGAGTTTTAAAATAATACGATTAATCCACTGGTTTACGATTTTTAGGCGATCTTTACCAACGGTGTGATAGTAGCGGAACGCCTTATGGGCACGTATCGTCCGTCTGTCTGTCGTAACCCTCATCTCCTAAACCTCTGAACGGATTATAATTAAATAAAGTACGAGTGATCCTTATTACAATTTATCGCCCAATTGTGGTTTGAACTGCATCCGTCAATTAGAACTTCCTCCTTATATAAGAACTTATATATATATATATATATATATATATATATATATATATATACTTGTATCTCGTTAAGCGGCATCCGTCAAGTAACAATTAAATACCATATTTTTCTCTCCCTAGCTTTTATATGATCAGTAAGGTATAGATTAAAAAATTTATTCGGATAGAGAACAACATTTACAACCAAAAAGTCCGCAAGACCACATAATTATGACTTATAGTTTCGGAGATAAAAATTCAAGAACCGTCCAATCTTTCGATATCGTTTCATACGCAATTCCCATAAGTAACGCTTTTGAAATCTCTGTGTATTTCATTTATGGAGTATATTTTTCTTTCTTATTAAGCTTTCATTACCGGCGAGGCAGCGAAATGCCTTATGGGCACGTCTTTTCCGGCCGTCCGTCCGCATGTTTAATCTCCGAAACTACAGGGCGGATGATCATGAAATTTGGTATTTAGGGAAAAGAAAATGAGAAAATTGTATAAACGGTTTACATAGCCTAATCAGGAGTGCCACTTTACTGGTGACAAAAAATGAACTTTCAGACATACCTCGTAAAATATTACTTATATAAAAAAAATCCTTCAAACAACATTTGTAGGACTAGTCATATAGACTACGTTTTGTTCAGTACATTTTTACCAAAGGAGAGAAGCCGTTTTCAATAAATCAAACGAGGACGTCCTAGTTAGAATCTTTTTTTAATTGTGGTCAACGAAAACAATATTATTAATAACTGAACTAAACAAAATCTATTATAAACACGTTTAATTTTGTTACGTGGGCCTACTGCATCTAATGAATGAAAGCAAATGGATTATCCACGACGAAGGAATGAACTTGACTAGGTTTATGTTCCTTACGTGTACACACAGTTTTTGCAAGTGAAAATAAATGGATAATTTACGACGAAGGAATGAACGTGAACGTAAAAATGCTCATTTAAAGTGAGTTGTGTTTTACAAAATTTTGAATTGTTTAATAAATTTCTACTTTTTGCAGCGCTAAGAAAATAGAGTAAGCCATTGATAATTATCTTATTTTTAACATGGTAACGTAAATTGTAAATAATGCCTTTGGAGACTCTGTGTACTCCGACATGGAGTACACCTTCCAATCTTGTTTTTAGAGGTATTGGCCCGCAATGCACGAATTGGACACATGCCGTATATGGGTAGACGTGATCGTTTATCCGTTCGCACTTTTCATTTCACGAACAACTTGATTAATTTTATGAGATTCGGTATAGGAGATCTACAGTAAACGTTTTCGAATTAAGTTAATTTTACTTCACAGTGAGGAATAATAACTTCCCTTTTCAACATAACGAATCTTAAAAATACGATTAAATTTTATTTTGAAATAAAAACGCTATATTTTTGTGGCATTCTTCCCCAAATCGCAAAAGAAAGCGTTCGGAAGCACATTGCAATCATATATAATATTCCACTCTAGGTTTCGTTATTCATCCTAAACAGTTTGGGTATTTAATGAAAAATATGGCAAAGTTTTATGTACAAATTCATGTTTTTTAAATTCAGAGCATTATAGCAACAATTATTATTAAGCTTTGCCATGAAAACCTCATCATACTCTGGTTTCACTTATATGGTACTCAGAATCTCTTGGTAACTTCCGAGTTAACACTAATCTGACCCGCAGAAGTATGGGTAACTTACAGCGTAGTCCACTTAAGCATTCGCAACCACGAATGCGGCCCGTCATGTCAAAAAGTTAAAAAAATGCTATATACCTTGCAGTTATTTTTTTCCATTGATCATTTTTTCTGACTTAGGATATCCCTTTTGAGAACGATGCGTACCGACGGGAAAGGTGATCACAGCTTACTTTAAATTGTAAAGAATTTTATGGTTTGTCGTTGCCTAGGTTGAATTTCGATTGACGCCAACGAATAGGCCTTTTTGAATCGAGCGGATGATTCTCTCACGAGACAGAAATTGCATAATCTGCGTTATCGTGATGGATGATGGGCGATACTATATTCGGAAGTTTGTCATGACGGATTTCTTGTGGTCTATACTCGCTAAAGTAAATTATTTAAGAGCGCATCCGACGGGTAAATTGGAATTTAAAAATGCAAGCACGCCAAACCAAACATGACTCGCATCATGGGGAGAGTCTACCGTTCCTTTTTTGGGCGTTTTTTCAAAGACGGGAAATTGCGTGACGCAAGTGCGGGATGCATTATGAAGCTTGCTATGCCGCTTGGTGAAACATGAATGGGGCACTGATTAGTTTTCTTCTTTTGAACGTGCGTTTTTTTATCTTTAAACCTATCGATGAATTGGAGTTCTTGTATATTTAATATCAATACAAATAATACACGAAGCTTTCATAAACATAATTTCACCACTTAGATTAAAGGAAATGTTTATTTATTTATTCTGCGTCTATTTCATCGAATCCAATCTGTTCAATATTCCAAGTAAAAATCATCATGGATGATAAGTTTGAGAATGACTTTATCTTTGTTAGTCAGTGGCTATTAAATATTTCTCGTTATGTCAGCATAAAAAATAATTCAAATGTAGCGGGTAGTTGGTAAAAAAAACTATCGCACATAATGAGTCGACATTGGTGATAAATCCTAAGGATTAGATAAATCTCTGGGAATTTTTTCGTAAGCCATAACATGCTTAATGATTACATTGGATGTTGGGAGACCAGAGTAGTTAGGTTTATTTGGCCTGGCTCGGACTATTGGTACCGTTTTTTAACCCCCTTAGGGGGGTTAGTGGTTGGTGGTGTAGTGGTTAGGGCGCGGCCTGCTAATCGCTTACTGCTCGGAGGAGCAGCGGGCACGAATCCTGCGGAAGTAGGAATTTTTCCGAGGACGTCCGGTCCCGTTTGTGTGATTTGAGGAGACCGCGTAAAGTCACCGTTCCGTCCTTCGGAAGGGACTTTAAGCAGTTGGCCTCCTTGGTGCTCTTCGTAAATATTAGGTTAATGTCGGCACCGGGTTTTCCTCCTCCCTTCTTTGTGTATGTCCAATTTTTGGCAGTGCAAAATGACCATATTTTGTGTGTTTATTTTTGGCTAAGCAACCTCTTGGATTATTATAGACCATAGAAGTCGACGCACTTAAAAAAATCAATTACTACTACCACTACCCTCTAAGAGCTCAAGCAGAAAAATAAAAAAATTGTGATTTGATTACCAATGGTTTTACTTAAGTTCAGCCGCAGCACGACTTCCGGACAATACTGGATATCCTCGCTTAGTTCATTAAATAAATTGCGAATAAGATTCTTAACTCGCCTTCGCCATCCACACCTCTTCACCGGAAGAGCCATATAATACAGTGTAAGACAGTGGTGCCCAAACCTTTCTCATGGCGGGCAGCATCGGTGGTTGCGGATCCCTCGGAAGTTATTTATATATTTGAGGTGCCGCATAAGTGAGAATCAATGCCAAATAAAGTTTTTATGGTTAACATTTCAATATTAAAAGTTTTATTATAAAAAATTTCATAGAAATATATGAATTTTTCTGTTCATTTTTTCGAATTGCCTTATCATGGTGGCTTCGCAGGCCGCAGGTTGGGTACCACTAGCCTAAGGGATGACTTGAAAACTGGATTGCTATCTAAATGCAAATTCCTCATGATAAACGTCAATTTAAAATTTCAACCGAATGTATCCACATCAAATGTAAGGGAAGCTATTTTTCTGAAATCTTTTAATATTTACAATTTATTTTTCTTCTGTTTTGCGTTTCATACTTTGCATTTGGTATTATAATTAAAATAAATGTTTCTTATATCTTTATTATATTACAAATTTTGCTATTTCGGCACTTATAGATTGGCTGCCTATAATTATAAGCTATACATCATTGGCTATGTATGTACATACATATATACATGCATATATACATACATATATACTTACATACGTAACTAGTTAAACTGCTTGGGAACCGTAGTGATTTATCCCAACCCTGGTTGTAACCTTCATTCGCAATTGATAGCCAACTTCTATCCCCATCTTTCGTTCTAGATTTAATTCCAAAAGGCTTAATTCCACATGGGATTCGGAGATGTGAGCATGCGTCCTAATTAAAGGCAGGCCCATCTACCTCCCTCGCCACCGCACTTATTCCCCTCTCTCCAAACATTCGAACCTTCCTCACATATAGGAGCCTCCTCTCAGTTTCCCTTCGTGTTCTCCAGCTGCTCTCTATTCCTGGGTAAGCAGCCAATATGGAGAATCCTCCTCTGCTCTGGTTATTCATCTCAGTCTCTCACTGCCTCTTTTCAAAAGCGTCAGGTAAACTCTTCCCTCTCTCGCTCTCCAAATCTCATTCGGATCTACGCAGAGAGGAACTAGACCCAAGAGCGCATGCGCTAAGCCGTTCCTTAGGGACGATTGAATAACTTCCTGCGCCGTTCAAGTTTGTAATCGTCTCTGACTCTTCGACGGTCAATGTTCAAACGACGCGTCTGATTTTAGTGATCGCAGAGAAAGATTATTTCGGAATTTAATTAAATGTCGCTACTTAAAGTGTATTTTCAAGACTATTCTCTAAAATAAGGTATAGGTTCTCTTATATCGATTTGGTGGTATAAGCAAAAATATCTCATAGTTTGAAGAGAAATTTTATTCTGTAAATACGTAGCCCTTTCTGTATAATGTATTAAAAATAAATTTTAGTTAGTTTTTGCGAAAGAAAATATATCGATTTTCAATCAAAATGACGAACAAACAAAATTTTCACGGATAAACTAATTTTAAATTATAAAAAATATCCATGTTTTCAAGAAATAACGAAGTGATTAATTTAATCCGATCGAATAGTTACTTCGAGGATTTTCGAATCTGTTTATCCACACAATTCACGCACATCGGGCTCGAGCCATATTACATTAAAAATTAACAACGGAAATTAAAATAATATTGAAAGAAAATGAACAAAAAAAGAGAATAATAAGGTAAAGAATGGGAGATAAAGGTGGAAAACGTAACTAATCTGTGACCTTTTGACATTAGCGAGGCGCGGAATAGTCTGGAGCCAAACTCCGAAACGCAATTAGTGTCGCGACGGGAAGAACTTAGCCATGAAAACGAAGGTGGGCGAATTCTTCTTCCCTCTCTCCCCTTTCCGCTTCACAAACATGGCTTATTATGCGGAACACTTTGGCGAGGAAGTCCCAAAGGCGTGTCATTCTGGAGCGCATCTGAGAAACACCAACGTTTCCCATGCCGAATCGATAAACAAATGAGAGGGTACCCAACTAGTAATTTGATTGCGCTTCGAAGGCCTTGGAAAGGGTACGTTTGATCAAGTCAAAGAGAGAATCTAACTACCGTAGTTTCAGGTTTAGCGGGTGAGTAGGACAAAAGAACTGGATCTTAATCCAAGTTTTCGGGTGAAATAAATTTTTAATTCTTGCCTCAAGTATAAGTATTAAGTATATATAAATAGTATATAAAATAATACTATAAATAAAATTATATATCTGTATTTTTGTTCTGGCCTAACAGTTTGTTGTGACAACGAAAAAACACAAATCATAGAAGCCTTGCTCATTTGCGTAATATTTTATATGGTGGAAGATCCAGGATCTCGAACCCCAATTCATCGATGATTTGTTAGCAAACCTGATAGTGATGAGCAGGAGCGTTATAACGGTGCACGATCCAACCGTGTTTACCTTCTTGAGTTATGTTAACAGCAAGTCTCTTAGCGAATTGCACTCGTCCTTTACTCCTTAAACTCTTGGTACACAGTGAACTTAAAGGACCCCGAATTTGTCAAAGAAAACAAGATGCATGACTTTCCCGGAACTTTGACCAACCTTCGCTTTCTGAGGTTGAGGACTCTTTAGGCGTTTCCGCTGGCAATATTAGGACTTCAGCTTTGAATCTTAGTGGTGAAATAACGACTTGGCACAGGTAACAACTTGATCCAAAAGCATCGAGTCTCCAAAGTCTTATTTACAAGTGTTACTTTGGATGCATAAGTTGCAGGGGCATACGAGTTGGTTGAGTTTAAATTTTAGGGCACGTCTGTTTACGCAAATTAGTGAAAGTTGTGTGGCGTTCAATCAGGGGACATTCGATTTAACTTTGGTGGTATACGTTGTAGAGGCTGAGTGCTATTTGTGTGGCAAAGAACCAGGGAGCATTTGTTGTGTCTTTGGTGGTATAGGTTGCAGGGCCTAATTATTGTAAGTTGGGTGTCGTTGAATCAGAGAATATTTAGTGTAGTTTAGTGAACGGTATATGGGCAGTTGAGTGTAAGTTGGGTGGCATAATGTCAGGGAAGATATGGTGTAATTTTGGTGGCATATATTTGAAGAGTAAATGTGTGCAATTTGGGTGGCATGAAATGAGGGAAGATTAGCTGTGAGCTTCGTTAGACACCATTCTAAGAGCATTCTACAGAAACTGAGAAAAATATTTCATACGCCTACTGAATTGAAAACATGAGATATGTAGTATTACTTGAAGTAAACCAATATCTCTCCCAACTCTGGAAATAATAATTCAGTCTTGCTAAATTTTGATAAACCCTCGTATACCTGGTCGATAATTCTTATCGCCGATTGACTCCCTTCGTCCGCAAACCCTCGAACTTGACGTTTAAATAACTTGTTTTTGGCAAAATATAGCGATTTTACGAGGATTTGCCTTAACAATGACGCCATTGTCGAAATCAAGGCCCCATTCATTTTTAGGTGTTATTTACCAGCAAAGCCGTAATAGAGGGACGCCTTATGGGCACATCTGGTCCGTTCGTCCGTCCTAACTTTCATCTCCTAAACCCCTGGACGGCTTTTAATTAAATTAAGCATGAGTGATCTTTATTAAAATTTATCGCCCAATTGTGATTTTCAACTGAATCCGTTAATTAAAACTTCCACTTTACGTAATTAATTTAATAAACTTATACTCGAATCTCGTTAAATGGCATCCGTCAAGCAACAATGAAAGATCAAAGTTTTATCTCCCTTGCTCTTATATGATCTGTAAGGTATAGATTAAAAACATTATTCGGATAGAGAACAACATTTACTACAAGAAAGTCCGCGAGGCCACATAATTAGGACTTATAGTTTCTGCGAGGTATAGATTAAAAAATTTATTTGGATAGAGATCAACATTTACTACAAGATAGCCCTCGAGACTATAGTTTCGGGGATAAAAATTCGAGAATCGCCCAATCTTTCGATACGTATTTCCCATTAAGAACGCCATTGAAATCTCTGTGTATTCCATTTATGGAGTATAATTTCCCATCTTGTTGTCTCAATTCTCATATGAGTAATATATACGTACGTATTGTGTGCCTTAATAAGGGCTATCAAGCATTTAACGAGCCTTCCAGTTATCCAGAGAAAAGGGTGTTTTATGACCGCCATTTTGTTTCAAGATGGCGGACAAAATTTTTATTAGCCCAGTGTAAATTCCCAGGCCATACTGCAAACACTATGTAAATTTCGTGCTGATCTGTTTAGCCGTTTTCAACTGATTCCCGAACAAACAGAATCACAGACAAACAGACAGAATTAGAGTTTTATTTATATAGATAATAAATAATATATTCCTTCCTGTCATATTCACAGGCTGTTATCTAGTTATTTAATAGATAGCTTCATGGGTCATGCAGGATCTTGATAATTTTAAATAACAAATGAATTATGTCATGATTTAAGATGAATCTCATATTATTTTTTCAAGGAAAAAGATAACATTCCTTGAAAGTGTAAATCTTTAACGTGCGCTATTTTCGGAGATGTCATTCAAAGAAGATTAGCCTCCCCTGAATATTCAATTCCCATTGGTGACAGTCTCTCGCCAAGTCATCCTAATCGCGACGCGACGATGGCGCAAGGCAATAAGGAAGTGTTGTTACTCGTCACGGCGTTTCGAACCTGTCACTTAAGCACTCGAAAAGTCATAAGTAGCGTACTTGACTTCAGCTGCCACTGCAATTCTGATTCCTGCTCCAAACTCCCTTTATTACTTTACTACCTCTCATCTGCAAGACTCGACTGAAAGGTTTAGGAAGGATTTAATATCAAATTCCCCGCTAGATAGGGCAACTTTTCCGCAATAATGCGCTGTTTAAAACGTCTCCAGTCTATCAAAAACGTTTGAAGAATCTGAATAAATATATAGAAATAAATATAGAAAATTAATTAAGAGTGACGTAATACGCTCGATGTTTATCGCCTTCTTCATCTTCCTATAATTACCGAAATAAATAAAAAATATAAACACCACTCAGAAAATGTCTGAAAGCGATAATAATAAAATAGAAATCTCAATTTTGTAAGTTGACTTAGGACCGAGTGCGGCTTCACAGCCTGCCATGGTGCCTAAAACTTGCCGATGGGCAAAACTAAGCAATGAATAAAACTCACTACTGACAGCTTTGTAGCAAGGCTGGAAAGCTGATTGAGGAAAGCCGGTGATGGCTGTCTTCCACCAAACCCTGCACCAATTTTGTATAGAGGGATCCGGCGGTGTGGTTTGAGTGTTGGCCTTACCTTAAGATCTGCTATATAGCGACACCCGGAATAAATCCTATTACGGAGAATTCCGAAGACGCTCGCTCCGGCCCTCTATTTGTGCGTTGCTATTAGGCGACGAGGATGAGAAAACGAGAAATATTGAGGAGATCGCACAAATCGACACTCCGTCCTTCGGAAGGGACGTTAAGCAGTTGGCCCCCCTGGTGTATTTCGCAAGAGTAGGCTAATGCCGGCACCGGGTTTCTCTCCTCCCTTCTCTTATGAAATGTAGATGACTTAGGACCGAGTGCGGCTTCCCAGCCTGCCATGGTGCCTAAAACTTGCCGATGGGCAAAACAAAGTAATGAATAAAACATACTACTGACAGCTTAGTAGCAATGCTGGAAAGCTGATTGAGGAAAGCCGGTGATGACTGGCTTCCACCAAACCTTGCATTATTTTGTATAAAGATTAAAGATGAACATTTACTAATATAAGTAATGAGGTCAGGCTCAACTCGGTGGAATTTACTTATAATGAAAAATAACTTAGTTTCCACAAATTTAAATTAAATTAAAATTTGTGGAAACTACAAAGTTATTTTTCATTATGAACATTTACTGTTGAATTTTTTGTAAAATTCCATTGATAAATTTCATTGATATGGGAATTTTGACGTAGGATGGCGAGCGTGTAAACATTTTTCGGACAAATTTTTACCTTCGCCATATGTAGTATAGAAGAAAGTATTGATTTCATGAAAAAAATCGATTTCGAGATTTCAACGGTAATACACGATTTGAGGTACCCTGAACACGTTTTGACCATTTTCTCGATGTCTGTGTGTGTGTGACAGTTTATTTGCGGGTGGTCTTAACACCAAAACTATAATCAGGTCAACGCGAAATTTTATATTTAACATTTCGATAACATTCACAAGAACGGATTGATTAGTTTTTGGTAAAGATCGGTCAACCGGAAGTGGGTGTTTACTCTTATCACACCCGTTTTTTTGTATTTGCTTTAATATTTGCTTAATGTATACAAGTATTCGAATAAATATTTTAGGATTTTGAATTTTCAGCAAACTTTGTCTGAAACATTTTCCCATATAATGCATTGTTTAAGAGATATCTTAAAAACTAAATATTTTAGCTGCCACCACCACGCCACCTTCCGACGAATATTGTTAACAATTTACGCTTAGTTACGTCTTAGTAACGGTCCTTTTTATTTTATTAATTGTTGGAGATTCCTGGATATATCCAATATCAGAAGGCTACGGTACATTTCTGTTCTTTGTAGTCTTTAAAATTTTCTCGCAGTTCCTTGAAATATTCATTATCATTTAACCTATTTGGAATTTTTAGAAATATTACAGGTATGGAGAAAGTCATGTGGTGGCCACATCAGATTTTTTCCTATAAGTTTGAAGGATCAATCAGATTAGATATGCATTACCCTCACAGAAAGGTTACACAAATCTGAAAATATAATTGGAAGAAATTAATTTTATTTCTAAGGCCGCGAGGTAAAATCATTCCGTAGAAACTCGTGCTCACAAATTTAGCGGGAGTTTAAAAAAAATTCGCTAATGTAATCGTTTTGTACGTCAGTCCTTCCTTCCGTCCGTCACACTTTCGTGTCGGAAGTACTATTTCTACACCGTTCAAGTTAGAGAGTCCAAATTTTGAGCGTTTTTTGCTGCCAAATGTTCCTCCCGCGGTTGAAGTTTGGAGACTCCAGGAACAGCCTAAGAGGTGTATTTTTATTACCGTAGATAACATCTCATTCATCAGCATTTTCCCTACTAGTTTTACTAGCCTACTTTCAAGAATGGAAATAGGCTTATGGTTTCTTCGTTGTGTCTGTCTCTGTGTCCGTCTGTCCTCCCCTATTAACCTTTGAACCAATAGACGGATTTTCATAACACTAGGTGGAAATCTCTTGCTACTGGGGCCAAACGCCCGAGGATAGTTTTCGTTTAAAGGATTGAAACTCCCGGGTTCGATTCCAGAAACTATCCTTCCTATTTGATTTACATGGGAAATCTGAAATCCATCGTATTATAATATCGTAGCGGAATTTGTACTATTCTCTTAGAAAAAGAATGGAAATTATAATATGTATCGTATAATTTTGCTTATCGATCGTATTTCTTCAAATTTTGCAGTTCGCCTAAATACTGGCGTTTTTGCAGTTTTTATCACTCATTATTGAGAGTGTTGGTTGCCATTGTAACGACTGCTGTTGGACTCGGATTCGGTATAGGTAGTCTAGCACAGTGGTTCTTAACCATTTTTCATGGCGGGCCGCATTGGAAGTACCCAATTCATTGGCGGGTCGGATTAAAGTTAGAATCGGAAGTCGCCTATATACCCTGAAGTGCCATATAGGTGAAAATAAATTCTAAATGAGGTTCTTATGATTAAAATTTCAATATTAAAAGTTTTAAATATCGAACTTTTCATAAAAATAATATGAGATTTTTTGTTAAATTTTTCGGGTAGCTTTTTCATCATAGCTTCGCGGGCCGCACAAAACCCTTCGCGGGCCGTACGCGGCCCGCGGACCCTAGATTTGGCAACACTTGTGTAGTGCATACGCGCGTTATTTTTGCCACAAATACGCGTTATCAATTTAGTTTTCCGTTCGGATGTATTTGTAATATTTTATAGCGATAAATTATGAAATTTGGGGACACGAAGAGAAACTCATCTGCGGTAATTCTAAAGCTATTAGGACCATAAGTAATTGCTGCACCACAGTTAATTTAAAATAATTATTAGGATAGTAAGCATCCTAAATTCTGTTTGGTTCATCTTGTTCTTCATAAGGAAATTTTAAAAGGCCCAGAAGTGCGATTTATGAGCCTCTTATGAATACATAAAATGATGTCTCATCCTGTTGCTCCATGCTATTAGAAGCGATTGTCTCTTGCCACATTTCTATCACCGCCTATACATAGAAAAAGAACAATCCCAGTCTACCTACGTTACACGCACATGAACCCAAAAAACTCTCCAATTATCGTCTCCGCTCGTAAATTTAAAACTCGGTTTATATCGCGACTTCCCTTTTTAACGACGATTTCAGATCCCTCTCCTTCACATCCCTTAATACCACGTAAGCGACGACGTCGGTTCGGAAAAAAATATTCCTTCCCTCTTTAAAATATAAAGGATCGTAACTCCCTTATCCCCGCGCTTAAACATAAAAAAAGATAATGAGGTTGCACATTGCGACGCTAACAACCAGATCGTCTCTCGGATTGCTGTACCTTCTTCCATTTGATTTTCTCCTTCACCCCTCTCCTCCTCCTCTTCTCCCTCTCCCCTTCTCCCTCTCCCCCTCCTCTTCTCCCTCTCCCCCTCCTCTTCTCCCTCTCCCCCTCCTCTTCCCCCTCCTCTTCGTCCTCCTCTTCTCTCTCCTCTTCCCCCTCCTCATCTCTCAGTCATTCCCTTCTCCGCACACCTACCTACAATTCCACATCAATTCTCCCGCCAAATTGCTTTCCTTCAAAGGGCGGTCTCGGAAATCCCTCCTGATCTCCTCCGTTCTATTTTTGCTCTTTTCTTACCTTCTCTCTCTCTCTCTTCCCCATCTGCTCCAACATAAGGGGATATGTTTTTTTTAAAGGAAGGAAATTCTATCTCTCTATGGATTGCTCGTACTTCTGATCATGTACCACTTCGCGTCTCCCATTCTCTAAAAGAGTTCGCGATACAAAGGCCGCTAAACACTTAAAATAATAGGTTTTCTTCATGTTTAGAAAGCTCGGCTTTTTTTTCACTTTTGCCTTTTATTTTTATTGTAACGGGGTCATGTGTCGCTGCGTGACATTTGGAGACGGAGTTCGCCGTCTTGCATCCGTGGGCGTTTGGGAAATACACATTTTTTTAAAAAATCCTTTCAAACGAATTATTCCGTTCTTCAGAGACTAAATTCTTTTTTATTCGAATAGTTCATTTACTTTTTCATATTCGCTTTTTACACGCTACGCAGCGATTGAGTCGGTGGAGTTTTTGTCATCAGCAGCTACGGTTAAATTTTAAGGTCGATCGTTCGCGTATTTTCCCGAAGAACGTTCAAAAAGGACCAGGAAAAATAAACCTTTTGGAGCTACTGCCCTTCAGCTTATTCGGAAAGAGAACAAATATATTTTTTTAAATATCGGTTTAATTAATGCATTTCGAAAGTCTCTCGGCGAAATAACAATAAAATCCCGTTTTTTGTCCCGCTCGAGTGGCATAACACTGTGCAGACGTTTCCGTGAAACGATTCGCAGAGGACGACGGAGCTTCTATGTTTCCGTATCATTTGGACATTTATCGTGTTTCGTAAGGTCGATATGGTAAAAAAAGCACCCGGCGTGAAAAACGAAACGGGATGTTCTTAATCGATCGATTTCAGCCAATGAAATTGATTGCGATTCATATATGGCGATCTTTTTGTTTGGATTGAGAGGTGAATTAGTAAAATTCGTAATATAAACCGGTCGCTTAAATACCTTTTCCTCTACGCATTAAGCGTAGTAGGCGCGTTGTTTGAGAATCTCAGTTTCGAAGATCGTTGTTTTATCGACTGGTTTATAATCCGGAACCGGAGTAGAAATCAGCGCAATCTTTATCGCACGGGTTATTAGTTATCCCGCTAATGTAAATTTTCTTGCATACAAAGAGGCACGCAATAGCAATTCGATATCGTAAATAGTTTCCGTGGCAAAACGTTCATCATGTGTGTATTCTTGTAAAAATGCTTCCTTTTAGTTTTCACGGCCCGCAAAATATACGGGTGTTATATTTGTAAACTTTATTAAGCGACGGATTCAAGTGCTATTCACGAAAAAAAATTAAAACATCCGTTAGACTGGTGGATGGATCCTTGAATTTTTTTTACCTGATATTGAATACTTTTTTGTTCCGAGGGGCGTAATCTAAACTCGCGGTTCCACGGAAAGGTAGGTAGGAACGTATGATTTTCTTAAACTTAAAAAGTGGTTCATTTAGTCCGTGGGAGGACTCCTAACACTTTGCATCATCCATCACTTTCTCTCCGAAAAAATATCTTCGAAAGAGTCTAAGAAAAAGGGACGCGGACCTAGGTAATAATTTCCGGAACGGTTGACGTCTAACAGCGGGGTTGAGGAACCTTTTCTACACGGCAGGTCGCATTGGTGGTGGCGTATCCTTCGGAGGGGCCGCATTAGAAGTTGCCAATGGTTTGGTCGACCGGATTGGAGTTTAAATCAGAAGTTACGTAGAGATTCTGAGGTATCACATATAGGTATATTGCCGCCCCGGGCGAGAAAAATCTCTCCCTAAGATTTTGTCGAGTAATTTTTAAAGAAACCTGTCACTTTATTCATTGCTCCGTAAAATAATTGATAATGGAAAGTAAAAGTAATTTCATTAGATTCACGTCTGTTCCGCGATATAAGTTGGTATCCAACATTTACTCACTTGCAAGTAGTAAGTATTTAGATAGATGACACGGATAGCACCGCCCGGCTCACCCGTACCCGTTCACATAAGTGAATATCAATTCTAAACATTTTTAGGGCTAATAGTTCAAGATTAAATGCTTTTATTTACTTCATAATTCGAATTATAAAGTGTTGAATTCACGTGTTAAATTTTACGGATCTCTATTTCATCACAGTTCTTGCTCTCGTGGGCAGCATGCGGACCGCGAGCCGTATGTTCCCCACCCATGTCTCACGGCAACTTTGCCATCTCTCAGGACCGAGCCACTCCTGAGATCATTCTCCTTCATCCAGGTTCCTCTCTACTTCTCTTCGATTTCTTTTTCCCTCCCTACCTCGGGAGGGCCTTGATGGACGAGTAGTTAGGGTATCTGCCGACGTATACTAACGTCGTGGGTTCGAATCCCGCCCAGAACATGAATGTTTGTGTACGTCATGTCAGGGTTATATGTAAGAATGGGCACGATTGTCTAAATATCACCTTCAATAAAGACATTATTGTTATTATTACCTCTCCGCCCCTTTCACTCCTCTCTATTTCTACCACCCGTCTACTCCTTCCTTTCCACCCTCTCTCTCCTCCACCCCTTTTGCACTTTGTTTCCCGACTTCGCACTTATTTATTTATATCCTCATTCCATTACCCCCTCTTCTCTTATTCTATTCCTTCTCTTAATGGATCTCTCTCTTCCGACATTCCAATTTCAAACTTTGCTCTCTCTCTCTCTCCTTACCTTTCTTCCTCTACCCGACCCTCCGCTCTTACATTTACTTCTTCCTATATTTCTCAACTTTCTCTACCCGCATCCCGTTAAGTTACTGCCTCGGCTCCTCTCCATAAAATTCTCACCATCATTACCTCCATCTCCGACTCTCTAAGACAACATCTTCTCTTTTTTCACTCCTATTATTCATTATCGTTCTTCATCTATCCACCTATACACCCTTCTCACAGGCCACTCTCCCTCGCTCATTCACTTCTCTTAATTCTTTCGTGCCTCTTTTTATTCCTATCCTTCTCTCTTCCCCTTTAATTTCCTGTTTCTTTCTCACCTCTCTCTCATTCCCCATTCTTTTCTCTCTTCCCTTTCTTTTCCGTCTCTCTTCTCTCCTCCCTCCTCCCCTCCATCCTCCATTCTCTCCTCCTCTCCCTCCTCCTCTTCCTCCTCCTCTTCCTCCTCCCTTCCCTCCTCCATTCCCTACTCCTTTCTCTCCTTCCTTTCCTCCCCATCCCTTCTCTCTTCATCTCCCTCTCTCCTCTCTCTCCAAATCTTCCGTTCTCTCTCTTCTTCCACCCCCTCCCTCTTCCTCTCCATCTACCTCTTCCTCCTTCTCTTCCCACCCCTCATCATCCTGTTTCTTCTTCTTCCCTTTCCCGTCACTCCTTGCTCCCCTCATCTCCCTCTTTCCCTCAACCTTTTCCCTACTTCCTCCTCCTCCTTATCGCCAGTCTCATCTTTTTGAGGCACACTTTGGAGAATCCTCTCTTCGAAAGATACGGGAGCGTCTCCTTAAGTGAAGTCGGCGGAAGAGGGCCTCAGCGGAGGTCAGAGAGAGAGAGAGAGAGGGAAAGAGGGGATGGGAGGGTGAATGACGGAGACGTGGGCGCTCGGAGTTTCGAGGGGAAAAAGGAGAAGGCATTTATTTCGCGAATTCTTATCCTCGACCGTCATCTCGTAGATGCTTTCAGTCTTCCTTTGGCGTTGTTTTCCGCAGAGGGAAAAAATACGCGATAGAAGCCTAAAGTTTTTATTACGATATGTCATCCGAATCGCTTCAGTTTCTATGGCAGAGTTCGTTTCCGGAGAAGTGGTTGAATAAATAGATGGTGTCACATTCGGAGAGACGACACTTTTCCGGGAGAATTACGGTTCAGCTCTCAGGAGAGCTACGGAATGGATGTTTACCCCCAAGTTCTCGAGTCGGATGTAATTGAAGTAACGTTCATTTTCAAAGGATTTCTCTAAAGTTCATTTTATCCGTTGCTTCTTTCTTTCAAAACTTGTGTAAAAATAGTCAAACAATGTGTTTTTGACCTAACACAGCACCGTTTATGTTCAGCATCTTCTCTCTGTAGTATTAATAATGAGCAATGTTTATAATTCCGTCACGCTCAAACTATAAACACCACCGGCGACATAAGATCAAGGTACATACAATCTTTTATCGCTGAGAGAGGTAGCCTCATTTTAAATGGGAAGTGAGGGAGAATTGGAGAGGGGATAGAGAGAACGGGAGGAGCTTGGGAGGGAGAGAGAGGGGATAGGAGAATGGAAAGTGTTTTGATTTAAATTTTATGGTTTATTCATGATTACGCGTCACATTTGATGGGTAATTACACTAGTCCGAAATAAATTTCAACTTAAATGCATAGAAAGCTTTCATATTTCCAGGAAACAAAGCTCAACGTTACCCACGTAAATATTTTATAAGTATAATTCAGTTTGGTCATTCATGCATATGCATTATGTTTGTTGCTTTAAAACCATCTATTTTAGTGTTATTTAGAGCTATTTTTGAAACTCCTCATGAAAATTTACTAATTTAAATGACATTTTTAATTTTTTACAGTAGAATCTATATATATATATATATATATATATATATATATATATATATATATATATATATATATGTATGTATGTATATATATATATATATATATATGTATGTATGTGAGTGTGTGTGTGTATTTTTCCATATATTAGAAGTGATTAGAGCAGGAGTCGGTAATGCTTTTCTGCTGAAAATCACTCTTTATCAACTTTCATAATCTATGACGCTCCCCGAGCGCCACACAAAATTTTATTTATTTTTAACGACCTGCTGATTCCCTCTTTCCTACGCGCCAACATTTTGTCCGTAACGCCTAAGAAAATGATTCTGATACTACAAGGCCCTGATTACAATACTGCATAGCTACAATAAGGAACACAATTGAAATAAAGTTAAAATTCTATTTAAAATACATCTTTTTTGTAATTCTTCTCTAAAATATCGTGGGTGTAAAATCACTTCGCGTGCCACCTTTTGGCATCCGTGTCATGGGTTGTCAGCTAGAACTAAATTCTTTGGCTCTGCCATCTACTGATGAGGCTTTAAACAAGCAACATCGTTAAAAACTATTAGCGATATAAGCGAGGCGTCAGGAGGGGTTGGTACCCATAACGTTCCAGAGGCAGAACTCTTAGTTTTGATAGAGGTGGAATCGATTCATAATCATGGCAAAGGAATAAAAGTTGGCAAATGAAATCTTCCACGCGCAGAATTCACAATGTATTTTTAAAATACTCCTTTAAATTTAATTAAAAATGGAATCCATTCAATTATAAATAGGTCGACACTCAAAAGTTTGTCGGAAGCGTTTGAATGGTTTCGGAGTTAACCTTAGTTATAAGTTTCAGAATGAGCGACCTCCCGTTCTGCCCCTGAAGCAGAGACTGGAAGGAGAGGGTTGAGTAGGCGGTAGGTTACTAGCGCCGCTCATCTCTCGCGACCGAAATTTAAACTGCCTCGTCATCCGTTTGAAACTGGTGGCAACTCTCGTCCCGAAAGTTTGAGAATATTCTCTCGTTTTGAGTGGCAGTGTTCTTTTCGGATGATTGCGTCGGAAGTGAGGGAGAGGGGATGGGAGGGAGAGGGGATGGAGAGGGGAGGGAAGAGAGTGAGGGAGGAATGAGGGTAAGTAAGAGGGAGAGATGGGGTGAACATCGGTGGAGAGTGAGGGGAAAGAGATATATTTGAAGAATCTTCATCCTGTTCCTTTTTTCCAGCGAGGCTTTTAATACTGCCTTCTACGCCCCTTCTTCCTTTCCGGCCAAGTCGTAAAACGTGTCCCAGTGATAAGGCATCGAAGAAGCTAGGTCCGTAACCTTTTATTCGCGGTATCAGCTCTAACGACCTTTGTCCCATTCCCTTATAGTTTCATCTGTTTTACGACGATCGTTTCGGAAAGATTCGCGTAAGATTTTGTAGCCCAGAGAAAAATTATACATTTTTTGCGTTTCGACGTATTATGGCGCGAGGGATTGATTTCCGGAAGCTTTATTTTCGTTTGCGGTGAGTTACAACACGGCATCCAGGAAAAAACGAATGATTATTTCAGTATGGGATAGGAAAAGGAAAGGAGACGAAAGGGTTCGGCGCCATTTTGCAATTTTTACGCGCCAATTTCAGCCGCCTCTCTACTTGCACGATTCCCTTACGCGTGGATCCTCTTTTGTCTTTAAAAAGGGGGATCTAATTTTAATTATGCCGGAATGGTAAGTTAAATTTGATTGAACTTCTCCGTCGTAAGATAGATGTTTAAACAACTGCCCTAATCGCTTCGTTTAAAAGAAAACTGGAAATCGTTTACGATTTTTGAAATCATTTAACCTCAATGATGAGTTATCGTTATAACTGAATTAAAATGGAGAGAATGCTCACCTTATAGCTAAATATTCTATTCGATTATTCAACTGTTAAGGGGAAGTAATTGAGACGCGTAGATCTGCTATTAACATTTGACATGGGACGGCACATGGATGAAAAACTGTTAATATCCCCTTTTATACTGAAGGTCTGTTTGATAAAACCTTTTCAAAATTAAAGCTTTCACTTTTATTCTCATAATATTTTATAAACATTAGCGACGAAATTTTAATTTCGCATGATAACCAAATAAACCTCTTCATAAGGGATTGAAGGTTTTAAAAATGACTGTCCGAAAATAATATCGCAACACGATCGAAGATTATTATTTAAAAAACTAAATCAAAAAATATAATTGATATAATTCGTGTAAACTACAACTAGAAGTATAATATCGTGATGCGTGGAAGGAATTTGTTAAAATGGTACTATTTTTAACTCTTCACGCCCGTACTTTTGTTTTTCTATCTTATTTTTTATTCGAGCCATTAGCTCGGGCCTGCGGGGATGAAGGCGCTTTTTCCTAGCACTGGTCTTGCGTGCCGACACATAAGCGCGATTACACGCGTCGAGTTTATCAAAACGTCCGGCAGAGAGCAAGCTTTGTTTATTCTCGCCGTACAGCGAATCTAATCCGAACGAAAATTTTCGTGCTCGGATTCAGAACTAAACGTTTTTTTAGCGCTTGCACGGTACGCGAAGGTCGCGTATCAGAAAAGTAAACATCGGCTGTTGTTTGAAAAACATTTATGATAAGGGAAATGCCGGTTTCTATCTGTGTAAAAGATTTTGGAAACGTTTACGTTGCTGTCTGGATAACCATATAAAAGGAATATTACCGTTTTTGATGATAAAGGCAAAAAATTAAAGTTAAAATTTTTATATGGGCATTACATTTAATGCCTCTTTTATTTCAACGGTATTGCATTTTGTACATTAATACGAGGATAATACCTTTAAACTCTAGGGAGCTGGTCTTACTAGGAGGCATTCCACTTTTTTAAATCTCTGAAAATAAACAGATGGAGGCATAACTTTGACGTAAGCCGTAAGGATAAAAATATGTAACTGTAATTTTCTAAGGATTTGTAGTAACGATGCTAAAAATCTTTGGAAATGATAAAGTTTTTACTTTATTTTTTGGTTTTATTAGGCTATCGCATTTTGATTTTTATAGTTATGGATTTTTGGAATGGTCAGCTTTTTATTTTGTAAAATACATTGTCAACAAATTGTGTATTCGCTACATCTAAAAGAAAACTTGTCCAACTGTAATAGTGAAAACGTTTGGTAAAATATCTATATGTATTCTGTATATATTCTTCTCTGCGTTACGTTTATAGTTAATTTGGAGCTATATATTGCGTTGGGATTCTTTATTTATCTATGTTTTCTTCGGAATATTTAAATTATTTAGGCTCAGAACACACGTTTACGTTAAAAAAATATTTATTAAAGCATTGAATTTATAAATTCTCTCCAACTTTTCCGAATGCTCTATAACGGAAAATAATAATACATTTTCAAGTGTCCCTCCATTTATCCTAGTACGAACCGAATTTGACTTTCTAAGGGTGCCGATATGGCATATTCTTTAAAAATCTTATCTATCTAGGTGAAAGACAAACTCACCGCTCTCGATACAGCTTACGTACATTAGATGGCATATACGGAATAGATAGCGCTCTAGGAGATTGACCTAAAAGCTGAGAGCAGCCGCCATTGCGATGAAAAAAGCTCTCAGCGATATAACCAATCCTCATCTCGAAACGTTGCCGTCATAAAACCGAGAAATATTCGATGCCCTTTTGCGAGGAATGAAAAATTTCATTGCCACACAAATTGAGGCTCGGATATAAGATATAGGCAGAGAATAAACTTTTAGTTGCAGAAGGAAATTAGGAAATTCCGGTTCAACCTCCAGGATCGATTTAATTTTTCGTATAAGCGGTTTCTATCAAAGAATATCAAGGTTATGAATGGCTTCTTTATCGTTAAATTTTTTTCTTTAGGAGTCTTCGCAAGTTTTTCGGATACATATTGTTTTGAATGTTTGTTTAACGAAAATAATAACAACTCGTTGCATTGAGATTAAGAAACTTGGTTTATCTAATATTCTGAATACTTTAAAATCCTGAAAATTAACAGGTTAAATTAAATATTCGGTACCTCTTATTGTTTAAGAGGGATTCGTCTAATGGGAATGTTAAAAAATGTCGAGGATTGATTTAGTCGCATCAACCAGCTTGGCAATCTCACCACTTGAGAGGGAGGGGTTTTCTTTGACGTATCTCTTGGAGGACGTCCGTTGGGGCTGGTTGATACTAGCTTGTCTAGCCCGGGCCAAACCAAGAAAAACACCCGCGTTCAGAAAAGGGAAAATAATCTGCTTCGATAGTTCAGTGGTAGAATACCCGCCCCGCAATTGGAAGACTCGGGTTCGATTCCCGGTCGTAGTCCATCAATTTCCACATAAACCACGGTAACCGAAAATTTTGATGCCTTTCTCACGACTTCTAAATACTCATTGAAATTCGCGATGATATAGATCGGAGGTGGGAAAACATTTTACATTACATTTTACTTTTCACAGCATTAGCTATAGCGAATGCTTATGTGGCCCGCATTATCATTTACGAGAGCTTCGGCAGGCCACATTATAGCTCACATTAGAGATTATTCTAGAGACTGCGAGGTATACTGTCATAACTAAAACCTAATGCAATTAAAATGCGTACAATCGTATATTAACCGCACTATTAAAGGTTTTCTGGATATAATTTTTAACTAACGAGAATGAAATTATTCGCATTAAATTTCAAGACTTGCTTTCGTAATGGCTTCACGGGCCGCATAAACTGCCCTCGTGGGATTCATGTGGCCCACGAGCTGTAGTTTCCAAAGCTCTGGTTTAGATAAATAGGTAATCGGCTGGATTTAGAAAAATGATAGCAGACGGAGTAGGAGAAGTGAAGGAACCGCAGACTGCATGCGAAATAAGCAGGTAGTGGCTAAACAGGTTACCTGTAGGCAATCGAAGGAATGGAAAAGAGATATATTACGGAGAATAATCTATGGAGATTAATAAAAGTGAAGTAAGAAAAGCGCTACTCGATCATCAGAGAGTAATTGAAACTAGCCAGAAATTTATTATTTTTAGTCTTGGCATAATAGGAGGATTACGAATGAATGATGATGGCTTAAAAAGAGGAAAATTAATGGTCGGTGGGCATCGTTATTTCCCAGTTATTTTGCCTATTCATTTGTTGCTGTTAAAGGTTTTAATAATTTGATTAACCAAATGGAGACGTGGCATTTTTATGACGGATCATCTTAAAATGAAAATAAACAGGGTCCTCTCATTCTCTTACCAAGCTCAATGTCGCCTAATGGCTTGCTTCGCTCGCCTGTTATTTTTTAAAAACTAATTCGAACTTTTTTATTAAGCCGGGGAAGAGGCACACCTGGAGCCAAACCCGCACTGTTAATATAGTAAGGTGTGCTTTTCCAAAACATTCGCGAGATTATGCTGTTAGATATAAAGCGTACGATTGCGGTTTGAATGGACGCTTAACTAGTGTAATTGTCCGTAGATATGAGGGTGTGCACGAATAAAGTATTCAATTAAAATACGTCTCCCTTCAACTCTCTCTCCATTCTCCTCCAAATCTTTCTCTCTCCCTTTCGTTCTCTCTCATTATTACTACCACTCTCCCTTTAAAAACCTAGCTATCTGTCCCAGCGGTAGAGATAGAAGATATGTGTCCGAGGTTCCTTGGGTTTTCTAAATACCCCTGACACCCTACGTCAACTCGCCTCCTAACTATGTGCTATTTATTTTAGCTAAGCGGAAATTTTGCTTGCAAGCTTTTTTCAATAGGATTTTAAAATATGATAGAGTTGAGGTGCCGATTCTAGATTTGTACTATTATACCAACAAAGGAGTAAAGTTTTTATATAATGTAAAAATTATTTATAAAAAATGATTTTATAACCCTTGCCAATAGAGCGTGATGTAACAGATTTTGAAAAAATACTATTGAGAAGTGTAAGAATTGCGTATTAGAAACTAATTTAAAATCTTTCATAAAAACATAACTATAATAGCGTTTTTCTGACGTAAATCAAATGAGCGAGTTTAAAAGATTATTCATCGTTATTTTTAGTTTGATTAGCTTTGACTTTGATTCGTTGCGTCAAAAGTACTTTATCAGAATTAAATGATGAAAAGTAATAATTTTTTCGCCTAAAAGTTTAGGACGAAATTGATACCAACCGAAACTAACAGGAAGCCAAACCCAACATTATTTTAAGAATTGGTGCGTGAAAATAGAACCAAATTTCAACCAATGCCATACATTTTTATTCTTTCAGATGTAAAAAATTGATCTATAGTGATTATTTTATTTCATCCGAGCTACATTTTGTCTTTGTGCAAAGCTTGTAAAAAAATAGCCATTTTACGCTGGAATTTTTTTTCACACGTAAAATATTTCAAAAGGGAGATAGAGAAACGTTACAAAATCCCTCCGAAAATGCCTGACATTTTCAAAAATCGGTCTCTTTTTTTATTCACCACACATTAAACCCTTTGCTACGGAAAGGACGCGCGTCCGGCACTTTTGCTCTTATATATTATTCAACGACGCCAACCCTCCCCTCTAACGGCCAATCGCGTAGATTGATTGAGACAAGCGCCATTTATCTCTTCACCGAATGCGATGACGGGCGCAAAACCCGACGGTTTAAAACGCCTCGTTCTCTCTCTCTCTCTTATGCACACACACACCATCCCGCCGGGTACACACACACATGAGCGGGAGAGAATTATTTACGTGGGATTCCGTGATGGACGTATCCCTTTAGGCCTTTGCAGCGTTGGTTATCGATTCGAGGAATGGGGAAAGAGAGAGAGAGAGGAAGAGAGAGGTCGGCTGACGTGCAACAACGATGCAGCGCGATAAGGGAACGCGGAAAATGGCATTCGTGGGGTGGAATGATAGGCTGGTGTTTGTTGCGAAAGGTCTTTGTATGATGGGAGGGGGAGTGGAATGTATGGGAGTGAGAACAGGCGGTTATAACATAGAGGAAGGGGGTGGAAGGCGGTGAAACATATGTGAGAATGCTTTGTACTATTTTCAAAACATACGTGGCAAAAATATATTCTAAAGAATGGCGGGAAAAGGAGAGGATTTCCCGGTGAGGATACTCTTTGTTTTCGTATGTGTTATATCTAAAATAAATAAATTTACGAATATTTAATTTTCCTCCTAAAAGTCGTTGCAAGATCGAAAATTTCAGTTTTTTTGCGGTCATTATTTCTGAAAGTCTCGAAATATGCTCAAAAATACAATAAAACTAATTTGAAATATTTATCGTAGCTGGATAATATTTTCTGACAAAAATCCATTCGAAATACTGAGCATTGAGTTGTGGTGATACTTATTGTTAGATAAAGTTTGATATTGCTCGCAAGAACACTCTTAAAAGAGTTGAATATACCATAGTATATGAAAACATAATCATCAGAATAATGAACAACGATAACTGAGTGCCATGAAATCCGAATGTTTTTTTAGAAAGAACCTTAAGTTCGATTGAAATTAGGGTTTTTAGCTATCTTGATTCTTCGTGCCCCTGTAAATTAAACTTATTTTTCGTTGGATAATAATTTAATATGTTTTAAAATGTTTATAAACAGATTTGTTGCGATAATGATACACCTCACATGCCTCCTATAATTTCTCTTGTATTCGGCGAGTAAAACATAGATCAATTTATTTTGATAGCCGCCATCTTGATTCATTGGAAATAAAGTTAACAACCCATATTCCCGGGTTTAATGTTCGCTGGTTCGCGCAGAAATTATTGTAGCAAATTTCAATGTTCGTGGGAGGTAAATTCCACTTATTCGCGCTCGCCTACCGCAGCACACATTCCAGGGACCACTAAATGTATTCGTGAGTGGTCCCTATTGGGACCAGATTGACTGTATTTTCTTCCTAGCAGTTTAGGTTCGCTTTAAACGCAATAATAAGAAAGATATTTTCAGACACACTTAACAAGGCCTACGCTTCGTGATATTTGTAGTCTGAGTGGTGTCGGTAGGGTTGCAAGATCTCCGGAACGGTAAAGCGGGGTATTTTTATAAATGCGTTAAATTATAAATGAACTGTAAATGTAAACAATTCTCGCACTTTAAAAAAATATTTTGAATAAATAGGGTGTTATTACGCCTATTGCATATAATTTATATTTTTTTACTTTCTCATACACACAGTATATTGAAAAAGTATGGTAATCGTGAAAAATTCGACTTCGAGATTTTGATGGAAATGCACGTTTTAAGTGTCCCTGAGCCCATAAAAGGGATTTTTGCCATGCCATCTGTCTGTTTGTCAGTCTGTTCGCTGTTCTAGGGCCCAAACGCGTATATAAAATCGAATGATGCATACCCTTTTTCTTGGCGATTTTTAGAAAATTTTGATTTACTCAAAGATGGTGCTAAGGAATTTAATTAAAATCAATCAAATTGTAGAGTCTGATGTCACTAATAGTACAGCGTAAGCCATATATCTAAAAAAATCACTATATGGCGTCCAGTGACATTACAATGTTCGCTAAACTACCGTACCTAAGCCCTATGACGTCACGCCTCCTCCGCGATCCACTCAAAATCTTACTACAGCCTAGATGGTTAAACTAAATCGAATGATGTATCGTATTTATGGATAATATCACTCATAATAGACATATGAAGATATGAACGATATTTCGCAAAAATGAAGGGTATTTTATTCTTGGATATTTTGAAACAATTCGATTTATTCAAAAATGGCTATAAGGAGTTTGATTAAAATGCATGCAATCGTACAGCCTGATGTCAAAAATAATACTAACTAAGCCATATGTGCCAAAAATTACTATATATCGTCCAGTGGCATTATTTCTGTACAAGACGCTCAGCGCACGCGTCAGAGGGGAGGGGGAACCCGAGGATTCACTAATATAAAATTCCGTACTTCCCTGTTAACGCCACGCGCTTATTTTAGTGAGACCAAACGTATATACGATACGTATATGAGAAATTTTGTGCAATGTATATTGTGCAGTTTACTTGAATTTCACTTCGATAAGTAAGGTTGCCTGAATTAATGATTCGCGTGAATTTTGATATTGGATATAGCCACGAAGCTCCAACAATTAAAAAAATAAAAAGGAGCGTAAAGTGTTTACAATAGTCGCCGGTAGGTGGTGTAGTTGTGGCAGCTAAAACATTTAGTTTTTAGAATATCTCTTCAACAATGCATTATATGGGAAAATATTTCAAATGAATGTTGTAGAAAATTAAATTGCGTACAACATTTATTCCAGCACTTTTTTACATTCATCGAATATTAAAGCAAATATTAAAAAACTAATGTTCCTTTTCCTTGAACAAAAATGCCAAATATAAAATTTTGCGTTGATCTGATTAATAGTTTTTGAGTTAGAGCACCCACTAAATCCCGGTCACAGACACACCCACAAACATCATCGAGAAAATAGTCAGAACATGTTCACGGGACCTTAAAACATGTATTTCAGTTGAAATCCCGAATTCGATTTTTTTCACGAAAACAATACTTTCTCTATACTTCGTATATGGGGAAAGTAATTACTGTATGGAGAGGGAGGAAGTCCCCCTAACATTTTTCCCATAAGCTTTTAGTGTATATATTCGCGGTTTTTATGTTCGCGGTGTATTTCGGAAACGTAACCCTCGCGAACACGGAGGGATTAGTGCATTTGAACATTTTCCATTGTGAACCCTTCACATAAACTCCGCGACGCACCCTTTCTCCATGACTGGAATAGGAATTAAAAATAAAGAGAGATTTCTTTCCAGAGATTGATTAAAAAACGCCAGAAAAAATTAAAATTAAACCCTTTTCTAATCGATTAATACTCGTTGAGAGATGTCCAAGCACAACCGTACGACCGTGTAGATATGAGGACATGAAGGGAGATATCCTGGTTAACGGAAGAAATTGACAGTGTCGACATCTGTCTTTGGAGCTTTTAAGAGTTGTTTTTTTGTGACGCCTCGGTTGAAGAACGTCGTGGATTAAGTGGAATGAAAGAGTCGTCACCGTCAATTTTGCAACCAGCTGGAAAAGCCACTAGTACTTTCTATCTGCATCCTTCATCGATGTGAAATATAAGTGTATACGTGATGCCTGATCTTTTCCTATCTTGTCGTTTATGCAGCTGTAATCGTCAGTATTAAAAATTGTTGGTTTCTTTTTCTCTGTGGTTAAGCGTGTTAAACGTGATTTCTTCAAATCCTAATTCTAGCTATAAGCCTAGGTAAAATGAGACGCGTTTCTCTCAGTATATTGCGCTGTTGAGATTTCGATTTTTTTGTTACAGTTAACGTGACAGCACTAGTTGATCAATGTGATGCAAATGCTGTATCATGAAATTATTATAAAAATTCTAAATTCCAAATTCATTGAATTTCTGTCGTGGTATTCGGGAGTTGAATTTTCATTTCCGTTATTGTGTCGGCTCTGCATGAATGATGTAATTTTCTTTCCGCATTTTAATATAAATGGAAATCGACTCTTATCGTGTTGTATTGCATTGGAATATAAATCTCTTATGTAAATCACTGACATGTACACAGAAATACGACACAGTTATAGTAAAGAAAATACTGCAAGGTTTTTATGCAAAAAAACATTTTACCTCAAAATTTTATACAGCAGGAAATGCTTACTTTGCTTTTCGCTACAAAAGTTTTGTATAAATATTTATTTATTTATTTACGATTTCAAAACAAACGCGCCCAGAAATAGAGTGGTAGCATTATACAAGAATTGTTTAATCACGGATAGGGCTTACATTATTCATCATGAAAAATATGCTTTTTATGCAAGCAAGAAAAAGTTACATATTTTAGATTTTATATCGAGTGGAAACTTACGTCGTTGTCTTCAAAACATATGGAAAATATGTAAATCAAATTTTGCGCACGCATTTCATGCATTCGTGGCGTATTCAGAAGCGGATTCAAATGTCATACAAAGGAAATGAGCCGGTTGGATAACAATGTTTGAAACGAGTGTAGCACGTGTCGCGATTACTGCTATCGACGTTATACTACGTCGCAATATGATGGTCAGAATGCATCATGATGGCTAGAGAACCTGCATCATAGGCACGGAATGTGGCAGTCTATGCGCTAGACGGATTTGAAGTATGGGGCATATCAGACCGCACTTGGGATATATAAGCGCGTACGGCTTCGATTAAGCTCCCGTTGGATTCATGCGGGTGAAGCTCTTAAATGAATGGAATTAGCAGCAATCCATGAAGATGCTGTCGTAATGTGAAGGAGAGAAGCAACTTGAAATGGAATTTATATTATCTGCAATTTTATAATCTACGATTGCAAGCGTAACTTTGTGGAACTTATTTAAATTCATTTTTTAAATATATAAAAATTTAGTTTATCTTGTACAAAATCTTATCTGTTATTTTAACATCTGAAACCGAACGTACTGTCATTTTCAGTTTTGAAATTCTTTCTCGTTTCTTGTGATTTTTTCAGTTTTATCGATTAAACATTGTTCTGTTTACGCTACATGCCGTGACAAGGAATAAGTTTTCTGAAAGAACGAAATGAGAACGCGTTTTATAATAGTTTCAACGACTTTTATTTAAAATACTTATATCGGATTGATGAAGGAGCGTTTTCTAACACAATCAACGGCCAGAATTTGTGTGGTGCGTATGATTGAAATGTTTTATTTTCATCTTTGATACTTGGCCTTGATAACTGATAGAGTGTATTAAGACGCATTCATTTCCGGAAACACGAGCATTGTTTTGTTCTCTTGGCATTCATTTGTTTCAGTTTCTCAAGTCTTTACCTCGCGCAAATTATGGAGAATCGATTCCATTGGCAACGCATTTGACGTGTTTTGGCACCGACCATTTTCAGTTTGGGAGCGTCTCCTTAGGTGGAATTGCATAACCAGTTCACAGTAAACCACAAAGCCAATTTAGTGGGCCAAATTATTTTCCCAGACCTTATCTCGGCGAAAGTTTACGTCAGAGCGATTAGATTATCGAACGTGAAGGTACACATGCAACGTAATTAAAACTCACATTTATCTTAAGGGTCATTTTGATATGAGTTGCTTCCTTTGCAGTAAAAAACTGGCGCGTCACGATAATCTCTATGTTACATCGAAATATTCACCTAGTCGGGTACTTTAGCTGAAATGATTGCATGTCTTTATGCGTAATTAAAAACAATCATGTGCATAAAAAAAGGATTCCCAGGCATATTCTGTGTTAGATTTTATCTCCACCAAAGTGTCTTCTCATTATCCAACCATAATCCTTAATTCCAACTTTGCCGATATAAACATCAGCCCTTTCTCCACTTCGTAATTATACTTCTTACTTCCCTCTTTCCTTCTTTTCTCTTAGTTACTAAGGACGGAAACGCTTAATTTTACTGGCATAAATAAAACAGTTTATGTTTTACTGTAAAAAACGTTACTAATTGTATGTCATTTCTGCGTTTTACACATTTGTAACGGAAAAAGTCGTTAACATCATACCAACAGGAATATTCTTGTGTACATAATGAGTATGCACGAATTCCGTCAAACAAAAATCATATTAAACAAAGAAAGGTGTATTAGAAAATTTATATATAATCAAATATTGAAGAAATTGTCCATCAAACACAAATGCATGTATAACAATATATACATCAAAAGTTTCTGCCAAATAGCTGTAAATTTTTAGGCAGCACTAATTTCTGATTTAAAATTTTTTATTACTTTCACTGGAGTGGACTCATTTTATTATTTAATTATTGGAATATGGCGGCAAATTAAGCGGTTTTAATACTTTATTTTCCATCTTAAAAAATTGTAAAACTGTCCTCTAGCAATAAATGTCATAAGCAGATCACCTAACAACTAAAACCAGAATGTCTTAAAATATATATATCTCCAGCTATTCATGCATTAATTCAATGTAAAATATCTGGTGTTTATTATTAAAGAATTTACATCTATTCTCGGGATTTATGCATTTTATTTCGTGACAATATTTGAGCAAGCACCAGGAATTCCTTTGATAAATATTTTCCGTTGCGTTACACAAACAAAGCATGGCTAAAAAGAGATAGGGAGTGAAACATCATAACTCTTGCTGTACAAACATCAGCTGTCGGCTATGGGTTTCGCGCAGTTCCATGCAAGGGTCAAACACTAACGAATTCGTAAAATCTTTTCGCCACATATGTAAGACTTCAAAACCAGAAATTATTAACTACACTTGAAATAAAAACATGGAACATTTCCACTGTCTTTTTCTAACAAAATCTTCCCCGATATTTTTTTAAGCTTTCGAGGAACATCTGCCCTGCCATATCACACATAGAGTGAACTCTTAAGTCATCCTTAACTAGTTTCATCACCTGAGGCTTACGACCACGCAAAACACACCTTTGTGACGTCATGGGTCTTCTTAACCCTCTCATGGCTTAAATCCTTTTCGGGCTCCCACGCGAAACAAATTCTCACCGTAAAATTCGAGGTGTTTTTGGCGGTTCGACAAAACATCTGAAGAGATAACGTCCCTGTAAAGGCTTCAAGTGAGTAGCACGAATAATACGTTGGCTCGAATAATTTTATTACGCTAAGGTTTCCGCGGCGACAATATTATGTTGGATTTAGTTCCATCTATGTTTTTGTACGTTTGTTTGCTTCAAAGGAATGAAGCTCACACTGCATCGGCAACTTGAAGATTTTATTTGCGGTTATTTACTATCGCGATTTCTAATACATATCTAGCATATCTATTTGCATTTTTAGAGTAAATAATTATGAATTAATAATTCAACAAAACTCAAAAGTGATAAGCTAAATTAGTTAGTAATTATAGTTTTATGAGTGTAACGACAAGAAGTAACAGAATTTAATAAAGGATCGCTGATTAGAAAATTTACGCTTTTTATGATGAACAGTATAAAATATCAACCAGTATTATTACTTGAAAAGTGGTAAAGTTATATAGCCATAGATTTGAGTTTCGAGACGGCGCCGCTAAGCGCATTTCCAACACAAAACTTGGTTTCAGAATAAATTTCAGGCGAATATGTTTCGAGAATTCTATTCCAGTAGAAAAGATTCCCCGGAATGTATTTGCTTCGTCATAACTGTTAACTGGTCGAAAAAATAAGACATTTGATAAGGTCATGAACGTGGCCATGATCATCCCTTCAGCTCACGTTTCTAAAACCGGCTATACATTTACATAGACCATTCTGACTTTCAAAAAGAAAAACAAAAAAACGCCAAAAACCCCACGCACACCGACCTCTTGTCACAAAAAAAACGCGGTAAAAGATTTTTGAAGGCGCATTATAAAATATCTCGAACACAAATTGAAAGGAATCTTTGGTCAAATCTAGATGCGTGACGGCCGAGAAGATGTTTGTTTCATCGGCCAAATCTCAAGTCATTCACATGTAGTCGCAAGCGACACAGGCTGTATGCATTGAGGCTTTGCTTGAGTTGACAGCGGTGAAATGAAATTTTTTTCGGGTGGAATGATGGCGGACGGCGAGGAACGGAGTTAAGAAAAAGTTGAGCGACGCTATGAATACGAAATGTTTTAAGAAGAAATATTCCAAAAGTTGTCTCGTTCTCTTCATCAAGGCAAACCCCCTTTCTTTATTATCAAATGAATTCTGGGCAGATCTTAAAAAGGAAACGGTGAAAGGCGAGAAGGGAGGATATAAATTATTCGCCGCGGCTTCCCAGATTTAGGCGGAAGAGAGATATATAGAGGGAGAGAGAAAGATAAAAACCAAGATAGAAAGTAAGAATAATTCCGAGTTTCTTTCCAAGTTTTTTTCCCGTCCTACAATCCCTGAAAGTAGCGGAAACCCATTGTTAATAATTGACGAGAATCTCTTGGTCTTGCGTCATGAAAAATTATTCATAATTCAAAGCATTTAAGATGCATGAGAGTAGGATTCGATTACTTTAAGTTTGTTCTATATTTAAAAAATAAAAACTAACGCGTGTCACTTTTTCATGGTAAATATCAATAAAAATGTAATAGCCTTTGTTGTTTTCTGATTCAAAATAAAACGTAGAGATGCTCGTAGAGTGATTCAAAAATCTCATTCAACATTTAAAGTAAATTTAATTGAGCTCTGAAGTTGTTGAATATAAATTTACTGAAAAATTGATAATACAGAGATATCAATTTTTTTCTTTCAGTTGAGTAAAATTAGTTAATGATACTTAAGTTTTTTCTTATCTTGCATAATAAAGTCAAACATTATTTTAAAACATAACAAATCATTAATAAAACAAAAACCTAACGTATTTTTAAGTTTTAACTAGCTTAACTAACCAACTGAAACTAAATTTTATACAAATGCATAAATCATTAAGATTTTTGGGCGTTTCCAAGGGAAAATAGCACGTCAAAAGTATTTAGACCAAATTCCAACCGGCGGAATCTCTGCCTTACATTTCCATGGAGCACCTTTCTCGGACATCAATATTTATATGTAGTTCGCGGCAACGCCACATAACGAAATTCCGAGCCATGTTTAGACGAGGGATTTTTCGGGCTTGGCATGCAAAGCGTTAAAGCTTTTCGAACAGATTGTAATATGCTAAACAGCAAACTCGGAAACATCGCATTTCGTCGCATCTGATTAATTTGTTTCGACGAAGCTTCGCTGTCGTTTTTGCAGTTTGGTAATCCGGTTTTAGTGAAAACGAATAGCGGAGGAAATCTCTAAAAGAAAAAACCTACCGTCAGGTGGTCTGATACGTTTTTCGATGAATATAAACAGAAATGTTTTATGTAATTTCGCTTTCCTTTTATACAGAAGCGTTCACTTGAAAATGTTCTTTTAAGTGATACCTATGACACTCTATATTCTTAGCACGCCTTCGTAAAAAAAACCTTATAACTTTTGTCGGATTCATTATCTATATTATAATGATTAAAAGAGAAGATTTAATTTGCCATTCTTCTTGGGTAAAATTCATTCGACCGCTGTACGTAAAAATATTGTTGCACTTCAAAGGGTTTCTACGGTATAAGGTACTCGTTGTTTTATCAAGCGGCTTTACCGTTTTTCATTGAAATAATTCGGGTGAAAAAGAAAGAATGGAGTTGTTAATTTAATTGGAGACGCAATGAGATAACTCCGGCAAATGGGCCCTCACACACATATAAATATTTAAAACTTTTCACGCAGTTTTTATTGTTGCCAGTAGAAGATTTTTCCGGTTGCACTGATCTTGAAAATTTTGCATCTCCTGCCTAAAATATTTTAGTTTAGGTGATCACGAAAGCGAGTACACTACTGTTTTCGTCGTAGGCATCATTTTTTCAATATATTGGAGCTTTGAATAGAAATATTTATTAATGCAATGAATCATAAGATTGATAATAATAAAAAAGTGCCCTTGAAAAAATGATGAAATAAAAACAGCATATATCGTACACTAGCGACAACTTATATAATTACAATAATCTCTAAATATGAAACGCCTCTTCCGTCACTCTGCGTAACGATTTTAAACGTGTTTTTAACAAACATCCCGAATAGGTAGTAGATTGAAATTTTGCAGAAATTCTTTAATTACGCATCAAAAGTCAATGATGGAAACAAATAGGGATGTAAACGGGTTTCCCCTGGCACGGAAGTGAAGCGGTTTTTTTACGCGCAGGCTTTTTTCGTTTGTAAATTAAAATTAGAAAGTTGACAATCGATCTTCGGGCCGGGACTCTTTTAAAATAAAACGAATAAAGTTTTATTTCTGTTTCCCATACGATAACAGGAAAAAAGCGATTATTTTACGAGGGAGCTTTTATCTTTGGAAAATTAAAATTATAAAAACTGGCAATCGATCTTCGGACCGGGACTATTTTAAAAATAGAACGATTAAATTTTCTTATTTTTATCGTCTCATTTTGTCATCTATTCGAAATCACTCAGTTTTATTTGTTAAATCACACCTTTTGTATAAAAATTGTCTTTTAACCTTGGAAACCACATTGTTATCAAAATTCGAGATGCTATTATCTTCTCAATCTTAATACACGTACGAAAAGGTACATTGTGAACATTAAAACTCATGGCCCAACATTTTTGAGGGACACTCACTCTATTATGAATGATAAAAATGATTAATACAGTAACGGCAAAGCTTTTAGGACCAAGAAGGTCACTGTTTTATTATAATTTTTAAGGTATTATCAGCTTTTCGGGTCATGATAATTCCACTAATGTGTACGCACATAAGTTTATCTGTTTCTATTAATGCGAAACTTTACAGAAGATTTGTATGATTTTAAAATAATTCGCAAACAAGTTAATAAGGGAAAATCTCTCCCAAAAGACATTTTGGAATAAAAATTTACATCAAAACGATTTAAAACGAAGCATAAAGACTGGTAATTCGTCATCCTTGAAAGGATTCGTGAGGATCAAAACCGATTCATACCTCCGCTACGGGGAAAGGAGGGGAGGGAACGCAGGGCCTTAATTTTCCCCTCTCTTCTGAGCTGAGACTTTGACGATGAACTTTAGATTCCTCTTCTGTTGGTTGTATCCCTCCCTTTTATATTCGAGTCCATTATCCGTAATAACGGCTCAAAGTTCAGCCGCACGAATAATTTTGAATATGGAATGGGTAGAAGGAAAAGAAAATCTTTGGCACGTGGGTACCAAAACCTCTCAAAGTACGCGAAAGAGAGAGAGAAAGAGAGGGAGGATCGGGACCTTTTTCTATCATCATCGTCGTTTTTTTCTTCTCCCACCCTGAATATCGTATGACTCCGTTGAACCCTGGCATTCAAGCTTCAAAGGGGTTCTTTCCTCTCTCATATTGAACGCTGGGAACCCCTTTAGGAGGTTATGTGAACAGCGGATGAAGGGGTTGGTGCTGGAGCAGAGATCAGGGTTGTAGATGTTGCGGATAAGGAGGAAGCGAGGGTGAAAACGATGAGAGGAGAGAGGGAGGAAGGGTTAGAGGATATGAGAGGTGGGAGGGCGTGTGGGTTGGAGGATGGGAAGGTGGGTGTGACGGAAGGTGGGAGAGAGAGGGAGGTAGAGGGTTAGAGGAAAGGAGGGTGGAAGGGAGGTTAGGTTTGAGGAAGAGCAAGGGGGACGGAGGATTGAAGTAAGGGAGAGAGGGAAGGAGGGAGAGAGGGGTGAGAAAGAGGAGTAATGAAGGGAGAGAGAGGGCAAGGAGAGGAAATGAGGGCGGTAGATAGAATGAGAGGGAAGAAAGAGAGACAAAGGGTTAAAAAGGAGAGAGAGAGGGTAGAGGAGGGCAAGGGAGATATAGGGGTAAGGAGGATAGAGTGGGGTTTAGGGAGGGAGGATAGACAGGGGTTTAGGGAGGGAGAATAGAGATGGGTTTAGGGAGGGAGGATAGAGAGGGGTTTAGGGATGGAGGATAGAGAGGGGTTTAGGGAGGGAGGATAGAGAGGGGTTTAGGGAGGGAGGATAGAGAGGGGTTTAGGGAGTGAGGAAAGAGAGGGGTTTAGGGAGGGAGGATAGAGAGGGGTTTAGGGAGGGAGGATAGAGAGGGGTTTAGGGAGGGAGGAAAGAGAGGGGTTTAGGGAGGGAAGATAGAGAGGGGTTTAGAGAGGGAGGTAGTAGGACTTCGTGGGAGGGAAGAACGGAGGGTCGGAAGATGTAATGCTATTGGCTGAGCATCAGCGTCTCCGTCCTGTGTAACACGCGATGCATAGACAGGTGATCGTCACGTAAAGCCTCCTCCAGGATTCCTACGCCTTCGTTGGCACGTGAGGTGAGTTCCTAGCTAGGTTGATAGGGTAATGGTTCCCCCTCTTTCGATAATATCAAGGCTCTTGAAGAGTCCCTAAAGTCAGAAGTTTACGGACGTAGAAGTAGAAATTAAGGGGAACGCGACGCTCTGTTCGCTCCTCTTACGCCTCTTTATCTTATCCATGGAAAAACACCATCAAAGTAGTGTTATCGTTGAGGCTTAATGATCTCTCTTTCGTTAACAGCTCAAGTTTCCGAATCCTTAATGACCATTAGTTTAACTTGATTTCGGCCGATTGTGTTTTTTGCGTCTTTCCTCGTAAATGGCACTTAAATTTCAAATGAAGTGTTTCAAAAACTAAAAGCACCAGCTGATATTCAGAGACTGCTCAATATTATTGACAGAGAATAATAAAGTTCCATTAAGAAAATATTTAAGGCCGTGCTTTGAATTTCGGCGGGTGTGGCATAATCCCATTATGAAGTTTTCGAGCTTTAATGACACCCATTTGAATGGAATATTAAGTTAGTATAGACCTATCTAAATACGTTAGACGCCATTTTTCTGATGGGTGTTAAGAAAGTTAACTAAATGAAAATTTTCATCGATTTCAATTTTAATGTAACTTTTGATAAATGAGTTTGTGATCGCGCCTAGTGAAATCCTACGCTTAAGCCCAAGTTTTTGTTGTTACTTCACCTTAAAGAGGCTAATACAATAAAATGAGAGATTTTGTCTTCATTGTTTGTTGTCCCTTTCATGTTTCAATCCGACACTTGAGCAATAAAATTGTTTCCCTCTATATCAGTCAAGAATATTAACTTTGGTCTGTTTTGATAATTTAAAAGGATTTCTATAACTCCCTATTTTGACAGTATTTTGAGTAGAGATAAAACGAAGGAAAAAATAAGTCGCAAAGTGGACGTTTCTTTGAAATATATTGTACTTTATCCATAAATAATTTTATAAGGAGGGCAAAAATTCGATGAACAATTTGTTCATTCGAATTACTTGATTAAATCTCTATTCCTTCATCTCATTTAATGCGATTTATAAATACCTTGATTCAAACGGGAAATTAAATTCAAATCTAAAGGAATTTTTTAAAAATATTGAAATGCATATTTCGATTCTGTTTTCGAATGTTTTATTTTACTAGTTGAATTTTCATTTTCAAATAACTTTTGACGAATTTCACATAAGACAAAATCAATTACCTACGTAGTTTTCAGGGGATAAGTGATTAAAATGTTTCGATTAGCGATTTTTTCAAGTTTTACAGAAAGCATGTCTAAGCGTATTGCCTAATGCAATCATTGGGCATTAAAAAATTCAACTGTTGCTATAATTTAGACTTTTCAGGAATTGAGTGAATCTAACAAAAGTTTAAATCTTCACCAATTGTAATGTAATCCATTTTTTCCCGACCTTATTTTTTAGGTTCTTCTTGCCAATAGAAGGAATCATATCGGAAAAAAACCGGAGAACGAAGCGGTAGAAATACTTTTTTTCTATATCAATTTTTGAAAGGAATCAGACGAACGTAGATGATTTTATATTCAGCCCAGAACTTTTTACGAGGAGTATCAAAAGGAGTTGACGGATTTCTCCCACATTCGGTAAGTCCACGAACAGATTTTAAAAGTCTGAGATAATATTCTCCTTATTTTTCCTTTATTTTTCTCCTTAATCTCTGTATTTATTATATGCCAATCTTTTTAATTTCTCCATTGTATAAAGTATTGTTTTATTGAAAAAAATCGAATTCGAGATGTGAGCGGAAATACATGTTTTAAGGTCCTCTGAACACGTTTTGACTATTTTCTCGATGATGTCTGTGGGTACTCTAACTCAAAAACTATTAATGAGATCAGCGTGAAATTTTATATTTGACATTTTTGTTAAAGTAAAACGTGCTGATTAGTTTTTGGTAAAAATCGGCAAACCGGAAGTAGGTGTTTACTCTTGTCACCCGTTTTTTTTATTTTTGCTTTAATATTTGATAAATGTAAAATAGTATTTGAATAAAAGTTGTAGGAAATTTAATTTTATACAACCTTTGTTTGAAACATTTTCCCATATAATGTTGAAGAGATATCTTAAAAATTAAATTTTTTAACTGTCACTACCACACCACCTTCTGGCCACTATTGTAAACACTTGACGTTCCTTTTTATTTTCTTAATTGTTGAGTTTCGGAGCTATATCCAATATCAGAAGGCTACAGTTTGAGTTTATTTCTGTTCTTTGTAAAGTCTTTAAAATTTTCTCGCAGTTCCTTCAAATATTTATCATTTAAACTATTTGGAATTTTTAGAAATATTACAGGTATGGAGAAAGTCATGTGGCGGCCACATCAGATTTTTTATTTTCTACCTTTACCCTCTCCTTTTCCGTCACACTCTCCTTCATCCTATTTCTCCCTATACTTCGTTTATCTTAGGTATGATAATATCTTAACAGAGCGCTGAATATTTTTTATAGATGATTAGAATGTTTGTAGTGAAAAATATGTACAATAATTCCTGCTGGAAATAACCGCCGTAATTATAAATAATATATCAAAAAGACAGTCAGGTACGTGTTATACATGCAAAAAATGAATGTAGTAATTTGTAAAGAATCCACGTGTTTTGCATAGCAATGAATTCAGCTTTTCTTTAGTAACATACAATAATTTTCTAAAAACTCATGAAGAAATTTAGCCATGCTCTTTTACCTTTATTTTCATGGGTATATGCATATCAAGATATTTTTATTAAATGAATATAGGTTGCAATCTGTCAAATATTTAGAAATTATTTTTTTCTCTAAAACCTTCAAATTATAAGCCCAAATCCCTCTCCACTAATAGTTTCCGCAACTCCTTTACAGCCATATAGTTCACTTTAATGCCACGATTGCCACTATAAACAAAGCAGGACCCTATGCGAACTCATTCAGTTAGTGATTACGCGATTTTAATTTTATTAACGTTTACTGTTGTAACACAAAATGCTAGGTGACCATGATGCATGTTGATGAGACAATTTTTCATTTTCCCTTCCGAAATTTGAGCGATATGTGAGTGCACAGAAATTAAATGTGAGCTATATATATATATATATATATATATATATATATATATATAAGGGAAAGAGAGTTATCAAGATATGAAGAGGACAGCGGAAAATAGGAGTATATGGAGAACCAGGTTTAACCACGAATAATCACGGACCTGTCTACGGACAGACTACCTATGATGATGATATATATATATATATGTGTGTGTGTGTGCGTGTGTGTGTGTGCGTGTATGTGTATGTATGTATATACTAGTAGAAGGTGCTTGCATGGTGCAAGCATTTCATCTCACCTTGAAAAAACATTAATTTTTCAGACAGATATTTCACCGTTAAAATTATTCTATTAATTCTAAAGATTCCACCTCTGCAGCGATTTTCGTTTTTCCTACATGTAAAAATAATAGTTTAAAACAATCCCCAAATGTTGCAATTTTAAACATTTTACATTTTCTCCATTATGGGGTACTAATGCTACACATTTGAGCCAAATTTTAAAGTTGTAGCACTTCTAGAAGTAAAATAATATTTTTCTAATTGTTTAAAATTTAAACATTTTTAACGGTTGCCGCAATATATATATGGAGAGATTGAAATGTTTATTTGTGCAAATGCACTGTTCTGTAAATAATTTGAAAATTGCAGCTTCCTAGCTCATCCCGTAGAACCTAAAAAATTATTAAACTTTAATGTTCAAATGAGGTTAAAACAACCCCTAAAAATTAACAATTTTAAAATTTTCCATTTTTATAGTTGGTTATGAGAAAAGTTCTATAATCTTGCAAAATTTCAGCTTCCTAAACTTATTAGATTGGTCTACACACTAGATTACGTTTTCCCATGCTAACTTATGGGAGATATTCCGGGGTCTCTGGAGTCGAACCCAAGACACTGTAAGAAAAAGTAACAATAATTCCTAATAGATATTGCGGCCATCTAGCAACACTGATAATTTCATTTTTCTAGTTTACCGGTAAGTGCCCATAATTAATTTACAAAAATGGCGCAATGCTTTTCTTATGGGAAAAAACGCAATTTTCGGAATTTCTGGAGTCGAACTCATGTCACTTAGGTAAGAAGTCTCATTTTATCTGTAGGTTTCTCCATTATATCTACAAAAACTGAAACTTTGAGCTCTCTAGCTCTTGTAGTTTGGGCTGGACATTAGTATCCTCCTGTTATATCCTCCTCTGTAAGAGTCGTCGATATATAATGATATGTGTGTGTGTATGTATATATATATATATATATATATATATATATATATATATATATATTTCGCTGAAGAAGGGCATAGGCCCGATAAGCTTGCGTGTGTTTTTGTGTTCGTGTGTTTTACGTGTCTCTTCGACGCCCCCAGCAGCCTGCCAGCTTGGTCCTCAACTTGGTAAGTGTCCGCTGGGCTTCCCTCAACACCTTGTTGCCACCCTCATCACTACCTTTTCTTTTCCTTTAGTTTATATATATATATATATATATATATATATATATATATATATATATATATATAAATTACGATTTTTATCGTACTTTATCTGTTATCTTGACCCTGCAGCTCGATAACTCAACCCAAGATCGTTCATTCGACCAGTTCCCTTGCTCTCCATCATTCTGACCAACCGGTCTCTCCCGAAGGGGGCTCGATGGTAAATCTCTCCGCTATCCCCATACCAAATCCATCGTCGAAAACGGAGTGTCAGGCCGGAATACGCTTCCCATCATCCCTCGCGAAGGCGGTTATCCTCTCGCGTTCGCAGCGACATGGAATATCACGGATGACGTACGGGTTCCGTTGGTTTTGGTTCGGCATTTCGCCCGTCTCTCGCCGCGAGTGATACTCTCTCGAGATCGGGCGGAAGAAGGAGAGGAAGAGGCGAGAAAAATGTCTATCGAATGCTCCGATTTTTTCAGAAATGTCAAGCGGAATTACGGGCATTTTTAAAATTCCGGAAATGAATGCCATCTCGAGGTTTCCGTAGAAACGATGCGTAAGTGAATTTGAATTTTTATTTCATTCATACGTAAAAATACTATTGATTGCGCGTCTTATGCGTTTATTTTAAAAATATAGTGTCACTTGTTTCTTTCAATATATTAAAGTTATTTCAACAGTAATCAATCTTTGACAGAAATTGAATAACTATATCGTACGTTGAATCGATTCATTCAGAAGTGAATTCGAACTTTAAACTTTAGCAAAGACAGTTATGCATAAAATTATCGAAATAATGATTACGGAATCATCGGGAGTGACAATATTTTCAGTTATATGCTGAAGCCTGTATTTGCTCGTAGTAATTAGGCATAATTTTCTATGTAATTTATCTGAAACACGTAATACTTGCTGGCGAATAAATCAATAGAAATTATCAGTATAAAGAAGCCTCATTGAAGTAAAAGTTTAAACTTGCTTGCATTAATAGTCTTTTAATGACAGTTCGAACACGAGGTTTGAGTTTCCTCTTCAAGAGGTTTTTCCCGAAGATTGTTTACACTATTATCTTATGATATTCGTGGCGTTTACCTGGTGTTATTCATAGCGTTCGAAATATTTTGCGGTTATTGTAGGCTAGGTTATTTATTTATGTAACCAAATTCTAATAGAATTATTTATTATGTTTAATGAATAAATCTTCATTAATATTTCTTTGCCAAACAAATTTTATATACTCATAACTGCCTTTACTTTCTGGAATATTCAGTTACGAGGATATTATATTAATTGGCCACGTTTTATTGCATATAAAAGTTGGTTTCATTATTTTTTTATTTACATTTTATTTTAACTTTATGCTTATTTCACGCATACTCGTCATATTTGACGGGAAATTGCGCTAGTTTTGAATATAATAAAATATTTTTTTTGTCTTAAATTTATGGATAGTGCTCATGGGTGGTGGTGCTAGACTCCCTTGCAACGATCCTTTTCGCTACTATAAGCGCGCTTTAAAAATCCGAAAAATAAGAATTTTAAAACTTTTGAAGTAACCTCTGGGGAAAAAATCCGGTAAAAAACTGTTGCCTTCGTATCATGGCGCGGTTGAAATTTTCGCTTCGTTTCCCTCTTCTTTCAGAGAAAGAAGCGCCAAACGACGAAAAAAATTTTTTTTTGAAGATTCCCCGCGTCACATGGGAAGAAGATGCGTTTTCGTTCCTCTCGCCTCGAGGGAAATTTTCCAACGCGATAAATCCGCCGAAATCAAAAGAAAGCATGGGCGCCGTGAAAAAGGAAAAGGGCTCCCCAAAATGACTTTCTCTTCCTGTCGTAACAATATCCGAGAGAGTCGATTTTTTTTGTTTCGCAAACCGGGACCCCACCGGATAAAAACAAAAGAAACGTACATAACCGGGGCCTTGATAATGATTCGTTTTCGGAAACCTCCCCTTTCATGTCCTCCGGCCATTCTGTGGGCCGGCGGAAAGAGCGGTAGCGGGAGAAAGGTCAGGAAAACATTTTATAAAAAGAAAACTTGAAAAAAAAGAGGGGAGACTAAAAGCAATTAGCGACCCGTTACCGGGCGCGATACGTTATTTAACACGCTATTCCAAAAATCGCGGGCCCTCGTCCCCTTTCGTTTCCTTTATTTTTTGGACCGCGGCGAAATGAATTTTGGATCTCACCCCCGAAACGTTCATTATAAATTGCCTAGCGATGAAAATCGGTTTGCCTGTTTAAGAAATGGCCTTGTTTCCAGGGAGGGAAAGGCTCGACTCGCAAAACGAGTTCGTGATTGTTGTATAAACATGTAATTATGCGTCAAAGTCGGACCTTTCCTCCGTCCCGTCGCCTGCTGCGGAAGGATAAATTGATTCGTCCTCAGGTCTCCATCAGTCATGCCCAGATCGCCTTATAATTAGATTGAAATTTATAATGACTTCAACTGTAAACATCAATTGGAGTTATAATGTCATAAGAGAAAAAGGAGACTACGGTGAAATTCGAAATTTAAATTAGAAAATTTTAAATAATCTTCTCAATCGTACAATTCGAATTTTTTTAGATAAATAATAAAAAATATCAATTTTTTGAGATGTCAAGTCCCTGGCGAAAATTAATTTTCCGTAAACTTGATATTTTTTACTGTTAATCTCTAAAAAAATACTTTTGAATTGTGCGGTTTAGGAGATGATTTTCTTTTTTTTATTTTAAACTTTCAATTGGGGTTGTCATCATGATCAACTGGATTACACCCATAATGATGAGACCGGTAATTTCATTTTTTTGTGATTTTCGTCATTGCTGAAAAGCACTATAGTCTTCGTGATGTCCGTCCATACGCATTCATATATCAGGAAAGAATTGGTGGAACTGATTTCAACCAAATTTGGCACATAGAATACTCACATAAATTAATGACCAAAATGACATATTTGAACCGGATCGATCCCAGCAGGGGTGATATAATTGTAAAATAAAACTTTTCGGTAATTATAAATTTGGAAGGAATTGGCTGAATCGATTTCAATTATATTTTGTATTTAAGATTTGTGCAGCATACCATAATGAAATCAAGATGTTTAAAGCGGAGCTAAAGAGTGGGGCTACCACAGTAAAAAGTAAAATAATATTTCTTTTACACACATTTCTAGAGAACGAACCTCATGGTTTTTAACCAAATATGGATATATAATATTAAATAATAAAAATGTCATATTTCAACCGGGTCGAATAAACAAGGCTACCACAATATCAAGGTTAGAATTTTTCTGTAACTATGAATTTCGAAGGTATTGGCTGAACCGATATCAAAAGAAAATTTCGTTTGTAGGGCGAGTAGAGAATGACAAGACGAAATGAGCATTTTGAACGGATCTAAAAAGAAGGGCTACCACAGTATAGGAAAAAAATAATTTTCTGATTTCAAAGTAAATACATTAGTATACGATTATACTACGGCAAATTTGACGAAAAGCACTTCTGTACGACGGGAATCCAGTGTACACCCCTACTTGTTGTAATCTTAATCTTTGTCGATTAATCATACGTTTTCCTCTCGTTTTCTTGTAAAGAGACTCGTATAATATAATTGTCAGTAATAGTATAATAATATCATTGCGTCATTATTTCATTCTGAAGTAGTTAAAAATTTACCACTGCATTTTATTCGTGGCAAACAATACCCATTTTATTCGTAGCGTGAACGTTTTTTCGCCCCAGCCACAGGTAACTTGAATTTCGTTCCGAGCAATAACAGCTTCATGTCGACCACATGGTTTCGAAGGGGAGGGATAAAGATGGGAGGCAGAGGGAGGGCAGAGGGAAGGGGTAGAAGGGGGAGGATCAGGCGTTTCTCCGTTTAATCATTCTTAACCTCAGGATCAAAAGGGGAGTGGCACGAAAACATTTTCTCATGTTCGGCGAATTCCTGAAAACGAATCGATTCCAATCCCTGGATCCTATATATTTTTTGCTCTTTCGGCTCGAGGCTAGACACCTTTCAAGCCAAAATTGCTTCGTGCCTACGAAAAAATTTCTTTTTCATCTGCAGTAGATTTTTAGGAGTAGTATCTAATGGGGAAAATTGTAGTTTAAAAAATCGTATCGCGCGCGTGTGTGTGTGTGTATTTTTGGTTAATCAATCTCTTGGATTATTGTAGCCATAGCTCCTTGCACAACGAACACACTCGCAAGAGAGGAGGGAAACCCGGTGCCGGCATTAGCCTACTCTTAACGAAGAGCACCAAGGGGGTCAACGGCTTAACGTCCCTTCCGAAGTACGGAACGCTGACTTTGCGCGGTCTCCTCAAACCACACAAACAGGGGGCCGGGCGACGTTGGAAAAAATCCTACTTGCGCAGGATTCGTGCCAGCTGCTCTTGTCGAGTATCAGGCGAGTAGCAGCCAGCGTCCTAACCACTACACCACCGGCAGTAGTATCGCAGTTTCTAAATTTTCTTGAAGTTTCGTTATAACGAACGTTGATCCTCAAATGTAGCCTTTTATATCGAGAATTTGTGCGATTGCGCTGGTTATCATCTTAGAAGACTGAGATCTGATGGCCAAAATTCAGGGGAGTTTTTGCCAGGAACTGTAGAAATTAATTAGACAAATTACTGGGATTAGTTTGCCAGATATTTTCTCGGCACACGCTGTCGTCATATTCGTTTTAATAAGTACATATTCCGTTAAAAAGCCAGTGTACAACAAATCTCAGCCTATTCTTATAGAAAAGAGAGGGGTTTGTTTATATCCATCTATATTAATAAAGAGGTATGACTGTAATTCTGTCACACTACATTTCTGAGAGGGGGAGAAGATGAGAGGGAGGGAATATGGGAGGGAGAGAGGGAAGGAGCTAGAATGGGAAGTATTTTAATTTTATACCTTAGATATGCATACAAGACATTATTCTAGTAACTAGTTTCTTAATAATTTACAAAATATTGTATATTGGATCTGAACGTATCATATTCTGTGACCGTTACCTTGGATGTGAGAGGCGAACGGTGAAATTTTTAGCGCAAATACAATCGCATGCAGTTCACTTCATTCTACTACTTACTGGTCCTTTCGCGTGACGTGTTATTGTTTCAAAGCTAATGGTTTCCGTAGGGGAAAGGACTTCTTTTATACATCCCTCCACCTTTTCCATAGGCTGCGGAAGGAAACCCTTTGGCGCTTGCATTAACTCTGCTCTTGCAAGCGTACCCTCACGGTTTAGAGTCATTTCCGAGGGATTGAGTCCTCTAACTTGCTAGCACACGCAACACGAATGAAACGCCTAATTTTCACATAGAAGCCCTGCAATTTAAACCATACCAGCACGTACTTCTGGCATGATTATTAATCCACAAAAGCTCATTGACGGATTTTAAATCCAGTTAATTGGCTTCAGAATAGAAAAGAAGATATTATTCAAATCCTCAGCGTCTAATAAGGTTCCGATACTCGCAAATGTTATGGTCGCCGCGTCATATTTATGTCTACTTCAAGCTATGTTGGAGAAATGCAAAGCATAAAAAAAATTTAGCACTACATTTTTCGTCATAAAAATTTGCAAAAAATTCAAATTATGAATGTGATTAAAAAATTATACGATAAATCTCACTACCTGAGATACTAGTCGTTTTAATGTTAAATGAAAATAAAGCTAAACGTCTTATTGTTCAACGCTCCACTCAAGTGGCTAATATTGTACAAAAACTAAATAAAACTTTTATCAACGGGACATTGTAGTGTGATTAAAATATAACTTCTGAGATCTGTGTGTGTGTGTAAAACACACACACACACACACACACACACACACATATATATATATATATATATATATATATATATATATATATATATATATATAACAACTTACGGAAAAGGAAAGGTAAAATGAATATATGGATGTCAACAAGGTGTTGGGATGAGGAAACCCAGTGAGCACTCACCAATCAGACGACTTCAGGTTGGCGAGGCCCCGGGGATGTCGAAGCGACACACGTAAAATAACAAAAAACACAGAAACATCACAAACGTAGAAGCTTTCGGAACTACTCCTTCAGCTACAGAGAGAGAACTGATGGCGGTGACACTGGGTGGAGGCATGGGGGTGGAAGTGTAGTGCGGAAAGGTCGAGGATTGGAGGAAACGGAGGGGGTTGGGGATGGGTAGGGTGTTGGGAGAAGACAGAAAGGGTGTGAAAAGCTATCGAAGGTTGAGGCCTGGGGGAGTGAAGGAGTTTAGGAGATGGATATGCGAAAGCTCCCACTGACGGAGTTGGGGAGCCGAAGCATTGTCGGGGAGAGCGCGAATGACTCTCACTGTGAAGCAGTTGTTAAACTTTAAATTATGTTTGTTCGCATGAACGGCCACCGGCAGCGGTCGTTTGAGAATGACGCTGTTGCGGTGGCCATTCATGCGGATGTTGAGGGGATTGCTGGTGAGGCCAACATAAAAGGCGGGACATTGGGTGCATCTCAGGAGGTAAATGATATTGCGGGTGGTGCAGTTGGTGGTGGAAGTTATGGGGTAGGTGATGTTGGTTGTGGGACTGGAGAAGGAGTTGCAGGGGGGGTTTATTGGGCATGTTAGACATCGGGGTCTACCGCAGGGGTAAGATCCGGCAGGGTGTAAAGGCGTGGGTGCTGGGGGTTCTTTCTTCCATAGAATATTTGCCAGATTAGGGGGACGGCGGAAGGAGAGCATCGGTGGTCTGGGAAATGGGATCTGGTGAGGGGAGGATGAGAGGATAAGGTGGGCGGCTTTCAGGATGTTTTTCAGAATGTCGTGGATGCCGGGGAAATACAGGGTGGTTAGGGTGAGTTGGAGGGTGGAATCGGTGGTGGTGTGGGTATTGGGGTGGGAGTTAGGGGTGGCGGGTGCGACTGCCCGCCGGATTTGGTCTCGGATCAGATCCGGCGGGTATCCGCGCTGTAAGAAGGCATGTTCGAGGGTGGAGCAGTACTCGGACAGGGAATCTCTGTCCGAGCAAATTCTCCGCCCTCGTCGGGCTAGGGCATAGGGAATAGAGGTTTTGGTGTGGAGGGGATGGCAGCTGTCGAACTGGAGATATTGAAGGCGGTTGGAAGGCTTGAGGTGCACGCTGGTGTGGATTTTGTTTTCCCGGATGGAGAGATCGACATCCAGGAAGGTGATGTTAGAGGCAGAGGAGTGGTGGGTGAAGGAAAGCGTGGGGTGGGATGAGAGGCGTTGTAAAAAGGATTGTAGCGAGTCGGGTCCATGTGTCCAGAGAAGAAAAATATCGTCAATATACCTCAGCCATAGGAGTGGTCTGGGGGAAACGTCAAGAAAGCGTTCCTCCCATTCACCTAAGAAGACATTGGCATAGGAGGGCGCCATGCGAGTGCCCATCGCGGTACCTTTTATTTGTAGGTAGTGGCGCCCTCCGAAAGAGAAGTTGTTTTTTTGGAGCACCATTTCAGCCAGCTTCGTTAGGAAATGGGAGGATGGTCTTGTGTCAGGTGGTCTGGAGTCCAGTAATTTTCTCAGGGCGGACAGTCCTTGGTTGTGAGGGATATTGGTGTAGAGGGAGCAGACGTCTATAGTGGACATAATTGTGTTAGGTGGGAGAGGGGAAGGGAGTGATTTTAGGCGTAGTAGAAAGTGGTTTGTGTCTTTGATGAAAGATGGGATTTGACGGACGAGAGGTTGTAGGTGGGAGTCAACATAGGCAGAGATGCGTTCCGTGGGAGAATTAAAGCTGGCAACAATGGGGCGGCCGGGGATGTTGGGTTTGTGGATTTTTGGGAGTAGGTAGAAGGTTGGGGTCCGGGGTGTGTTGGGGATCATCAGGGAAATGGTGGAATCAGAGAGGCCTTCTTGTTTTCCCACGGAACGCAGATATGCAGAAATTTCGGAGGAGTGGCGGTCAGTGGGGTTGGAGGGGAGAGGAAGGTAAGAAGTTTGGTCAGATAGTTGGCGGAGGGCTTCGTCGTTGTAATGCGAGCGGTCCATTACCACGGTGGTGGTACCTTTGTCTGCAGGGAGGATAATAATTTTGTCGTTGCGTTTCAACGTAGAAATTGCGTGTCTTTCTGGTTTCGTCAAATTGTCGTTGTGGTCAAGGAGGTCGGGAAACACCTTGTTGACATCCATATATATATATATATATATATATATATATATATATATATATATTCTTTCGTCTATTTTAAGGCTTAATAGATGCTAATTTATCGGAGGCAACAATGAGGTTCGCCTTGGCAACACCCGGAAAGAGTACGAAAAATCCATAAAATTTCGAAAAGAAATGCGTGTTTCTGACAAATTATTCCATGTAACATCTAAACATTACAATAATAAGATATTTTATATTTTTATATTTTAGCCGTCGAATAATATAAAAATGGAGAAATTCGGTCCGTATTTACATATTTTAATGAATGAAGGAAATAAACCTTGCACCTTGAAAAATCGAAAATTCCGTGTAAACTTGTGGGAAATTATAATTGTCTCCCGGAGTCGAATCCGGAACTTTCGTTTCACGTTTATCCATTTATAAAAATAATAATTATATACATAATATCCTAATACTTTCCGTCAGTCCGTTGGTACGTCCGTCGTAACGCTGCTTTGATTCGTATTGAGTGAAATCTGAAGCTCGATCGCGATCTTTTTAACGTGTTTTGACAGATATCCCGACTAGGCAGAAGATAAAAATTTGATAGAAATTTTTTATTCATATAGTAAAAGCCATTTACGAAACAAAATCTCCAAAAAAGACCCGAGTTTGACTCCAGGTGATAATTTTTATTTCCAATAATATGACACGTAAAAATCGATTTTTCGACTTACAGGCTTTTACTCTTTTGCAAATTGTAATAAGAAAAAATTGACGTACGATCTTTGGACCTAGACCATTTTAAAGAAAAATGAACATTGTTTCTTATTCTTATCGTCATCTTTTGCCTACTATTAGAAATCGCTCAAGTTATACGTTTAAATAAAATTTATTTGAAAATTTTAAACTTTTTAACGATATTTTCCCTTGCTGAACGTGTCATTGTTAAAACTCGAGATTATATTATCGTCTTAATCCTTATACTATATGCGTAAGGAATCCATGTTTTGAATGCTTTAATAAGGGAGAGAAAGAAATAAAAAGGAGAGAGACAGAAAGCGACAAAATTAAATGTTCCATAAATTAAAAATAATTTTGGGCGCATAAGAATTGTATAGCTTAGGATATTTCTTTTTCATACAATTTCCATTCCCCCAAAACTATTTTTACTCTCTGGAACGCTCAATTATGTGAATTTTATATTTATTGCATACTCTTTAGTGACTACAAAAGTTGGTTTCATCAATTTTAATTTTCAATTTTAGCTTAATATTTAATTCACGCATACCCGCCATATTTGACGGGCAATTAATCACGCTAGTATGATTTATGGATTATTTACTTTTATAAGATAATATCAAAATAAGGATAGAAATTAGTATCTCCGTCAGTGACTTTGCATCGACGGGATATTTTACTTCAGTCACAAAAACAGAAATCCATTTAATCGACATCGAACAAATCGCTCGAGATATTCGGATCGGTTTTTAAGTCCCGTTCCGTCTGAATCGAACCGGACGAGAAGAAATCCCTTCCTTTCATTGGGATTGACTGGTTCTCCGAAGGGGTGCGTAACCCGCCCTCTCCTTTACCCCACCTTCTTGTCCCCCGCGTCATGCCCGGATGCTTCCCCCTCTCCTCGTCCCTCCGAAATAAAAAAGCAACCTCCCCCCCTACCTCTCCTCCCGACACATGCGCCTTCAACACCACCGAGACCGTTGTTTACCCCTCCACTTCCCCCATCCCCCCTCTCCCTTTATCCCTCTCCTTCTCTCTCCCCCCTCTCTCGCTATCCCCATCTCTTCCGCCCACGTATCTCGAAGACGGGGAATGGCAAATGAAGTCCCTTTCACGCCTTGTCTCTCCAGATAACTCGAGTAAGGTTAGGAGAGCTAAAAATAGAATCGGCGGAGACGGCGGGATAAAAGAGAGAGGATGGTGGCAGGGTAGGGGAGAAGAAACAAGAGTGGGAGGAAAGGAATTGAGGTGAAAGTCCTATGCGGGCAAGAAAAGAAGGGGATAAATGTGAAGAGAATCATATTATACAGGATTTCCAAAAAGTCTCTTGCGCATTCGAAATGCTTATAAATTTTTATGGTTCAGTGACTGTTTACAATCATTAGTTGCCGTTTCCTCCCTCGATCGTCAAGATGATATGGTCAAAAGGGTTTCAATCAGTTTTTTAATTTTCTGCTTCAGTAGTCGCTAAAAGCATTATAAAAAACAATTTAATAATCTAGTGCAGTGACTTTTTGGACAACCTATATATATGTATGTACAGAGTGGCTCACAAGTTCCAATTGGTTATGGCACCCTGTATATACATATTATATATATATATATATATATATATATATATATATATATATATATATATATAACATACATGAGGAAGATATAATAATGGAAAATATGAGAGAAGTGTGAGCTGAGAAGAAAAGAATGAAATGGAGCTGAGTGAGAAGCTGAAGAATGTGTGAATACCGTGGAAGAGACGAGAGATCGTATGGAGAATAACCTGCGATAGACCATGCGTGGTAGAGACGACGGGAAGGAAGAAATGACAGAGAGATTGACGGAAAGATTCAGCAAACGTTTGTAAGGTTAGAAGAGTGTTAAGATATATAGTTTTATAGAAACAAAGATAAAGAGAGGGGGGAACAATAAGGAACAAGAGAGGATAAATGGCGAAAGAAAACAATAAGAACCTATGATGATCGATAGAGAGTTAATGAGAGCAAAAGATTTGTAAATAGCGGAATTGAAACGGAGAGATGGGAAGAGAGAGAGAATAAGAAAAAGGAAAGAGCGAAGCGTAAGGCAAGTTAAGACGGAGTGATGAGTGATAATATCGGATAAGATGAGAGATTTGGAACCGAGAGATCCACGATCGAAGGGAAGGGAGAATCCGATCTGCACAAAAAATATAATAATTTCGAGGGTCCTTAAATATCGATTTTCTCAAATTGTCGCAGTTTCATTAGAGATAATTTTTATTTGCCAGCGTGAACGAGTCTATTGTGCTCTGTATAAAATAAAATTCTTCGTCCGTCCAATTAAGGAGTAATTTTATCTCTTCCTTTCCCGTCTTTCAAGTCTAAACAGCCCCAATTTGAAAAACATTGTTACTTAAGGAGATGTTTCGAAGTTCCAAGCAAGAGTCAAGTCGAAGTTTAAAGTCTTTCTCGTGGATCCGCGGCGTCATTAATTCCGGAATTAAGTCGGATATTTTAGTACTCGCGAGACATTCGTTTAACACGAATTGCGCTAGTTAAATATCACTATTGGATCCATAAAGGTTGTCATCTTCTCCTGAAATTTGTTGGAATAAAAATATACCTGCAATCTATTTTTATGAGCAAAAGTGGAAATTTATTAATTATTCAGTATAACAGGTAATGTTACTAATTATGTATGTTATTTTTTAATTATAAGTATTAAAACGGTGATTATATTTGTATTTTATCGCTACTCGATACTTTTAATTATTAAGTTTCTTTACGTCAATCCTCTTTAATATTTCTGTTAGGATTTCAAAATCCCATTACATCTATTCTTCCCACGAAGTTCTCTTGAATTGCGTTTTTCCTCCCAAATAACTTCTCTGCCATCAAAACTCTTGAGCCAATATTCTTCTCCACTCTGCTGTCACAAATACTTCGTGTATCTCTTTGTCATGAACATAATTTATATTTCGCTGTTTCGCGGAATAAATTCCAATCTATCTGTCATGTTTCGTCCTTTTACTAAAATTGCTTTCTCTTTGCTAGCCTAACATTTTTCATTTTCACAAATCCACATCTTTTGTTGCACCACTTTGAGCAATGATGTTGAATCCTGATTAGATACTAGGTGAGAAACTACCATCTTCTATATTAATTTAGGGGGCCTTTTCATTTCCTATTGAAAACAGACCTTCTTGGTACTTTTGACGTCATTTTTATGCGTGTCCTAAATAATTTTAACTTTTCCTACCATAATATATATTTTAATTAGCATATCAATACAAAATAATCTATTTATAGCTTAGTTGACGTTGTTTATGTCTTAACGTTAATGGCTTTCCACCTCTTACGTCAGAACACAAATTTGACAATGCGTTAAAGGAGGGGATATTTATAATAACTATAAAATTATTTTATCGGTATCGTATAAAACACCTACTGGAAAGATATGTTTTAACTAAGCTATAGGCCTAAATCACACCAAAAATGAGGAACATTACTCTCACAAGCAACCAACTCCCCTCGACCAGGCATAGTCGTGTATAATTATACACATACCACAGTTCTAGTGGGTAGTTGCAAAGCAAATATTTGAGTGGCTTCCTCACGCGGATGTTTATCCAATCATCTAAGGATTTCAAATTCAAAACGTAGTCCTAGTCTTTTTGTCTTTGTAATACACTTAAACTTTCATATAACTTAGGGCATAAAATTAAATTAATTATTTTCTAAAATGTCCCTTCTTTTTTCATATCTTTTGAAAGTAAAACTTACTTAACCTTTCACTTTTCCTCCGCTAATTTAATCAACATTTTAACGACTTTTTCCAGAGTTACTTGCCAATATTTCCTCACATCCCAATCTGCTCGACTCAAATAGATTCGATAACGTCTTTCACCCGTTCCATGCTCTTTATGCAGGCATTATTATAACACCCTTTCTCTTTGGTCCATAAATAGCATTTTATGGATACTGCTTTTGTTATTTTTTCAGTATTCGTGATAAGATAAACCATTTGCATTCATGATCAAGATGCCTCTTTTAACCTTTGGTTTTCAGATTTAATGGGAGATGGAGAACTTATTTTAGTTTTAGAGTAAAACTTTTACTCATTTATCGGTAGTAAATGTTGGCGCGATACAAGAACGCGAGACAAGTAATCGATAAGCCGTTTCATTCTTTCGCGGAATATTTCAAATCCGATGCCGTTCCATTTATCCAGCCGCCATCTCTCCTTTAATGGGAGGAGGCATTACTCGAACGTCCATAAACACTTATTTTCATTACCACCATAGGGTAACAGATGCAAATCACTCGCCTAATGTCTCGCCCGATGATTACGAGCTCTCCGTTCGCGCCCCGTTCTGATTTTTTTTATTCCCGGCACGTGAAGTTTATTAACCAATTTACGATGGCAGGTGACGTCAATGCTAACGGTCCACCCCCCCCAAGGGAATTGATAGATGAACGCTCGGGAAAAAAATCGCTTTGCTTTTGCATGGCGTAGAAGGTATGCATGCGCATACTCAGTGACGCCTACAAGTTTCGGCCGGTGCCCTAAACTTGCTAATGTGGACCTTATCCGGGTGGGATTGGATTTTATTTTTTTCATTTAGAAAAATTTCGAAAGGGTTTTCAAAGAAAAACAATTTAATTACAACTGGGGCCTATTTAACCCTCGCAAGATGACTGGAGAATAGTTACATCTTGGATGACTGAGATTTTTTTTGACCCTAGTTATATAATTGTTGTTTTTATCGCCAAATTATTTTTATAAACATAATAATGGGAATATTCTCTAAACAGTCATTATTCAAAATAAAATAACTATCAAAACATTTAATTTTTCTCAATGCAGTACATAAATAATAGAATTTTCTTCGTAGTACAGGTATATTTAGTACAGTCCAAATATTTAAATAAAATTCCTGAATGTACGCACGGAGACCATATATAAAGAAAATAATGACTAAATAAGTTGTAGTTACTACTAGGAGGCGGTCCAAAACGAAATATTATTTACAAATATTTTGTCACTTCTTGGCTTGCTGGGGTCAAATGTGACCCCATAAGATATATTTATTAATTTTCAGGCATTTTTGTAGAGTTTAAGTATGAAATTCATCCCAAAGGTGCTGGATAGATTGATGAAGGAATTTCAAACAAATATTACCACAAAAATATAACGTATTTACCAATTTACGAAGGTTGGGGTCAGAAGGGTTAAGCTACTCAATAAAGGTCTATACATTTTTTCTATTGCTGTGACTGCGCAGTATGAATCGTACTATTGGCACATATGGATTTTATGAAACAATATTAGCCCGGCTAATGTCGACATTAGTTACATTTCGGAAATCAGCCGATACACACACACACACACACACACACACACATACAGAGGATGTTTATAAAGTCCTTTACCCCTTTTAATTGTTAATGAAATTCAATACATGTAAGATAGAACAACATCGTAAACGAATTTATAAATACCAACCCTTAAAATATTGTTCTTATTCTTTCGTTTTAGATATTTAACAGATTTTAATTCAGCTGAACATAAAACTCTGCACTTTTTATTTTGTTGCCGGCAATATCTTAGACTAAACCGGAGTTAAGGTATTATATTTTTAGTCTTGTAATAAAACATTGTAATGATAATAATAACTACATAATTGATAATATAATAGTAAAAATAATAATACTTTTGACTTTGAGAATCATTTCAGCAATGACAGACACAATGACAAAACTATAAGCTTATTTCCATTCTGTGAAGTAGGCTAAAAATAAAACTTTTAGAATTGGATTTTATAAATTCGTGTACTGTTATCCTATCTTATATTTTTAAGTTTTATTAACACCCAAAACTTGTCAAGGTCTTTATAATTACCCTTTATATCACAATATCACTATAGAAATTGGCTTCACGAAAAACAATAGAAATTTGGGCACAGAAGAAGTTTTAGCAAACGAGTAAACCAAAAAGTAAAACATTTACCAAACTAATTCGAGATAGAACGAAAGTGTAACAATTAAGTGACGGCGGAAACAATGACGCAAACATGTCCAGTTTATTAATCTGAAATGAAAAAGCAGTACAAGGGCTTCTAAAATGGAAAATTCTAAATAAATAATGATAACGGGAAATGGTTTAACAAAATTAGAGATGCCGCTGATAAAGGTTGTTATTTTATTGTCTTATCACGATTAATCTAAATAAATACAATCAAGTTTCAACCATGTACGTTAAAAACACAAATAAATAAATAAATATATATACCTACGTATATTTGCAGGCGTAAATGAGGACCGGATTTGATACAAGGCTTATTATTTTTTTCCTCTAATTCCGATGTAATCCCTCGAATTGCGTCACTGCGCTGATAAGCTCTTTCTTCCCCCCTCAATCTCGCGCGTAAACTATAGTCGATCGATTTTCTTGACGTCCTGTCTTTGCTTCGAATTAATCGGGAGAGCGATGAGCATATTGTGACGGCATCCCAATTTTCCGCCACCCCGCCCTCCCCTTCTTCGTTTCAGCTTCGAGTTTTCTCGAAAAATTCACGCGCGCGTGGCTTCAATCCATCAAGAACGGGGAAGAAAACATCTAAATTAGCAGGAAAATGGGCTTTACCGCGAATGACCATAGCTGATGTGGGATGCGGTGTAGTGATTTTCAAGAATTTTCCGGATTGTTTTATCGCGCAAGAAATAACTAGCGTTAGCTAAAATGTAATTTTTAAATTTTCCAAACGGCGTAGAATCTCAATTAATCCTATCACCCTTGCGTATGTGAGTTTAATCACTCAATTAAATACGAAAAACCGTCAATGCTTAATTATCCTTCAAACCAGAATATTTTTTCTTAAAAAACTCCATGGAAAGGAATGAACTGTACGGATAATGACGACACTACTCCGGTTAGAAATTTGTAAGGAAACTCTTAACGCTGTCGGGTTTCTTGTGATCTGACAGGTTGTGAACAAATGCTATGGAATTTTCAAATTTCTGGACATACAGTATGAGTAAACTCGAATCACTTATTCTCTCGTTTTCGCATTATTCACAGTTTTATTTCTAGCCAAGTTATCTATTACATATAGATGAATTACTATAAATTCATATAAAAGTTATATAAGACCTCCAAACAAGATAAAATATTATTAATTTTATAGTTTTTATTTTTGTGGTTGTCATATTGATGCCTTTTTTTATAACAATCCATCGTAATGTGGCGGATAACGGCAAACTTAACGGAGTCCGGTTTTTTTCTTATCGGATGCTGAGTTATTCTTCCACCTTCAGGTTGAATATAATCGTCCAAAGACGAGATAGACTGTTTACAGATACAAATGATGAGACGATAGCAAACAGTCCGAGAGTCTGTCTTAAATCAGATTAAGAAGACAGAAGGAAATTAAGAGGTTAGAAAGACTCATGGCTATAGCTCTGGCATGGTTAGCTGAAAGAAATGGTGGAAGATGGGAAGAAGACACGCGACGCAACTGTCCCAAAATATTAGGGGCGTAACTCGAAAAAATGACTGAATGAATATTTTTTTCCAAATCGTTGGTCGCAAATATAGGGGTGCGTCCTATGAAAGGGCATACGATTCTTTCCAAAATTAAAAGACAAAACGTCAGGTGTGTAAATTTCCAGAGACTTACGTTGACATCATGAAAGCTAAGAAAATTTTGATATAACTTCTATTTAAAAAATAAAAAACAAAACTGTATGCGGAACGAACTAAAGAGAGTTTTAAAGAAAAGGACAATTAAATTTTAACTCAGTCTGTGCGTATACAACGGAAGCAGGATCAATAGTCGAGAATTAGAATTTATCAAATTCTTTGCATGGGACGGTAATTCTCTCTCCGCGCACAGCCACTTTTTTGCCGCGCACAAGTCAAAAAATATCGCACGGAAAATCGCGCAGAAAATTACACAAGGCGTTCCTTCTCTGAAAAGAAAAATATTTATAGTTCCCGTGACGTCATTCATAGCCAAAATTCTTCTTCCGCATCGAGGGGAGCCCATGGAACCCTTGACTTTTGGGCTCACAATATTTTTTCCGTGCCGTCTTATAACTGCTGCTCACTCATTTTGGCCGACCGCGCAGGGCTTTACAAAATGAGAGGGAACACTGCACGCCCACGACACGCATGTTTTGCGTCTAGTGGGTGATTAATTCGTCCCTGCCTGCGGCTTTCCTAGGTTTCCATACTAAATATGCATCCTATGTACGGGTACATTGAATTTTCTTAGAATTTTAGAAGAAATACTTTAATTTTTAAGGACATGCGAAAGAAAACAATTTTTCAAAATATGAGAGAGAGAGAATTGATTGGCATTTTACGGTGCTTTTTTTTCAAAATAAGTTCTGCTAAAACCGATACCGGACACACATACGGACGGAATAGATGGAAACGTAAAATAATTCTCAATAGACTAAAGGTTCGCCACCATTCTTTCTTTTTATTCCCACAAAGATGGCTTACGAAGGGAAGCAACTGATCGTTTTGTCAAACCTTAAACTTTATCACAATAACGTCATTCTTTCTAATGCCTCCCAGGTCGCTCAATCGATCGCACAGGAGTTTAAGAGCAATTTTTGTTTAGTAAAGTTTTTCATCAAGTTTATTACTAATATTAGAGAATTAACTGCAAAATTTAGCCGTTGAGTTTTTCATAGAGCCATAAAAATGTTGATGTAAGTTCACGAAAAGATTAACGACTTTTAATGGCATCGCTGTGAAACCTAATTCCTCTTGCATCACGACGTTTTTTCTTTGTTTCCGCAGCCTCAAGTTTGCCATTTTAAATTCATATACCATTAGCGTACTGGCGTTCCCCGAGAGGCGAGCACGATGTTATGAGTTAATGGCAATCAGAAAGATTGATCCGCTAGTGGGTGGACATCAAGCAGCGCATTAACGAAATGCGTTGAGCTCATTAGCCGCAGTAATGACGTCATCGCAACCGCCTTTTCGCTGCCAAATATAATTCGCACGAAAGAGCCGCACGAACGGATTCTCTTAAACCCGAACCGAGGATGATGCATTTTCCGTTATTGCTTTAACAAATTTATCATTTTCACTGTGAAATATTTTTGACCCCGTCATATGCGCATAATTATGATTTTCGCGCGAATTTATGCAGAATATTTCCGTTGTGTTCCATTCCACTTAGTTTCATTTGCTCTTAAATTAATTTCTCCGAATAGGTTTTTTATGTTGTTGTTGTATTAGTGTAACTTTCAAAATTATTGTTCATATTGTTTAATATATGTTATAGAATCATCTTCTGCCAACATACTACCAAATTTGCGAGGCAAACTGTCAGATGATTCAAGGTGTAAAGTTGCAGGTCTGGAGAAGTATCGATTTGAATCTCGACTTTTTCGGAGCACATGTCTGTCCATCTGAAATCGAACAAATAAAATAAAAAACCTGAGGGACTATATCGTTCCTTTCTTCTTGCAATGCTATGGTTTCCCCATATTGATTTAACCACAATATGTTGTTTAAGATAATTGTTTGACGATTACTCCGCATGTTAAAAGTCTAACAAAAATGCACGTTTACCTAATAAACATTGTATGGCACTAAGGACAGAGATATTATTTTACTAAAGTTGTTTTAAGCACTACGTTGCTGATTTCATGTTTATTTAAAATGAAAAAATATTTCCGTAGACAATCTATTCCTTTTACGAAGTATACTAAAGTAATTAATTAACTAAATTATCAATAACATTGTGCCACTCATACTTTGCATTTGTTTTTGAAGAGTATATGGAATGGCACTAGTCTTCACAATGGTTTATTTGTTCTCGGTGAACTGTGTGAAACGTTTAAGAATACGTATAAACTTCTGGTGTAATAAACAAGCGAATAATATGACTCATTTTATTATAATAAAGCATTTATCTATATTATTTGACTCTTGTTTTGTGAATTGAAACTGGCTCGCGGGCCTCAAAAATATGAGCATCTAGCAGAATGCGTCCCTCAGAGCTACAGTACTTCTCTTTTTATGTTACCGAGTTTCGTTCCTTCATTAAGTCTTTGCGGGTGTTCTCTTTCCGCTGAAACTAAAACATTTCTCCCTCTCCCTATTCTAATTGTCTTGGGTTTCCTCCGAACATGTTCAAACTCACTCATTTGTTTAACTTCTCCTCACAACTCATCCTATTTTACGTCTGGAAAGCATCTAACTAACCCGATCTCTTCGTCCCCGGTTGGGTGATTCAGACAGGAATTGAGGTGAGCGAGCGACTAGGTTCTAATCCCACGAGAGCAAGCGAGGTGAATGTATTTTGCTTTCGTGGAATTTGAACGTAAAACTCTTTTCGAAAATCAGCTAAACAAATGTTCGTTCGGTAAAATAAAGCCATTCTTATCCTGTCGTCTTAATGGTTATATCGAGAATATTCAGCATTGAAAACGTATCGTAAGACCAAACTTACAAACGTTTTCCCGCTGTTTTTTTTTAAATACTCTCCTCCATATAAAAATATTTTCTCTATAGAAGTAAAAATACTCGGGCGGTACACCGTTATGCGTGAATTTCTTATTCTTTTTTATTTTTTCAGTCCCAATTTGTAAAGCAATCAGCCAAGTAAAATTGTACATTTAAATTTCGAAAAGCAAACATTACTTATAGAAAATTGCCCTGGCATAGCGATAAAATTTAACAGAACTAAAATATTTTAAAATTTTGAAATGACCGATAACCGATAAATTTTGATTCTAAAACAAAAAAAAAACAAAAATGTGTTCTTTTTTAAACTGCAGATCGATAAATATCCACGGCGCATGGCTACTTCTTGGCCGAATTGCGCATCGCAGAAACTCAAACATTTTATAGCTCATAAAGCTACACTCCAACCTTTTGGATTGGCGATGGACTACTGAGGGTGGCTATTTTACACGCTAAGTCTGCATGTGGTTTTTTCAACCGTTTTATTACCAATTGCAGATATCTTGATCGTCATTATCATTAAATAGGTCTTGCTTGCCTGTCTACTAAATTTAAAAGCATCTGATGGAAGCATGAATTTTACAGAAGTCATTGAATCGATGAGTTTCAATAAATCCGATGGATACAAATAATTATGTCACGGTTGATCATCGAGTTAAAGACTGGACCGAAGTAGATCAACACGCGTAAAAACCAAGAATAAAATCGAATCCATCCGATAAATACCCAACAGTAATGCTTACATCCATTTGTTGCCCAGAATTTCCCCAAAGTGGTGGATGGCAGGGGATGCAATTCACCAAAATGTTCCTATCAATTTTCTGTCGCAGATTCCACTATTCTGTTACGATTCCTTACTGGCCTAGGAAACAAAAGCCTCGGCATCGCACTGCACGACAATCGTTCCCATGAATTTTATCATTGTGCTTTTGTCTCCCGATATATTCCTATCACGTTGACATCAACCAAAAACTCGCGGAACCCTACACTCGTCACGCTAAATCTTTTGATATTTAACGCAGAGACGGTTTCGATATTCCTCACATAAAGGAGGAAGAGGATATCGGGGAAGATCAGTAGTTTCCGGAGCGATGGAGATCAGTGAACTAGCAAAGGGTTTTTGGCTCCTTGGACGGTATGGAAGAAAAAGAGAAAGGAAAGGGGAAGGAATTGAACGGTGGAAGAAGCAGCTTAAGGGAGGAGACCCGGAGTTGGACGTAATTGGACAAGAAGAGAGATTAAACCCGAAAAGCATAGACTTTGAAGCCGCTAGGCTAAGTCTGGGCCAACTTACGAGGGACGCATCGGCTAGCGGTCCGGCGTGGGCATACGCTGTGATTGGCTGGGAAGCTGTGGGCGAAGAAGCGGACGTGCGCGGGACGGACCGGGAGGGTGGATGGCCTTTTACATGATTCGGGGAAGGGGTGTAAAATGCCAAAGGTCGGAGAGACGGAAGAAGAGTCGAAGGGAATCCAGAAAGTACCCCATAAGAGATGGTCGGTCACCTTTCCCTTGTATCCGGGATGCGTTTTCGGTGGATGAACCCGCCTTTGATCCGGTCATATAAATCATCCCATTGGAAGTAAAAGCCAGAACGCAGGACGGTATTTACCCCGTCCTCCATCTACCCCCTGCCGCATCACAACCTCAATCCTTTTCAGATGTGTATGCCTATGTGTGCATGTACGTATCTGGGTGTGTGTATATATGTATATAGATAGGTGTACACACACACACACACATATATATGTGGTGTAGTGGTTAGGACGCTGGCTGCTATTCGCCTGTTGCTTGAAAAGACAGCGGGCACGAATCCTGCGCAAGTAGGATTTTTTCCAAAGTCGCCCGGCCCCCTGTTTGTGTGGTTTGAGGAGGCCGCGCAAATTCATCGTTCCGTCCTTCGGAAGGGACGTTAAACAATGGCCCTCTTGGTGCTCTTCGCAAAGAGTAGGCAAATGCCGGCACCGGGTTTCCCTCTTCCCTGTGTGTGTGCCCGGTTTGGAAGGCAACGGGAAACCACCACGCAGTGTATGTATATTCCCTAGTCAAAACCAATCAATGAATTGGTAGGACCTGTCGTAACACAGAACACGAATGAATATATATATATATATATATATATATATATACATTTTACTCTATCGCTGAAAAAGGCATAGCCCCGATAAGCTTGCGTGTTTTTTGTTTTTGTGTTCGTGTGTTCAACGTGTCTCTTCGACGCCCCCAGCAGCCTGCCAACTTGGTCTCCGACTTGGTAAGTGTCCGCTGGGCTTCCTTCAACACCTTGTTGCCACCCTCATCACTACCTTTTCATTTCCTTAAGTCTATATATATATATATATATATGGTATGTACGTGAATATGTATACATGTTTCTTTGTTTTCGTATCCCCGTTCCGCTCTAAATATTTTTGTGGAACAAAGTAACTTTGCTTCAAGCAATACTATAAATGTTGCGAAGGCTTCCGCGATGTTTTCTTATATGACTCCTATCTTCCTTCGGGTTACAACCGCGTGCGTAGTCTTTTTCTGACTACAGTTTCGCTGCCATTCCAGGTAGCATCTTCAGGTAGAAGATTCTACCAGGAATGGCAACGAAACTGTAGTCAGAAAAAGACTACGCACGCGGTTGTTACCCGAAAGAAGATTGGAGTCAATACTATAAATGTTTCAAAACTCATTAGAAACCTTTTCAAAAGACAAATTCTTAGTGGTTGAGGTGCGTATTTGGTTTGCTCAACTACTTAATGACTACAGGAGATACTTTGACCGCATATTGGATTAAACCCACAAGGGAGGTAGTGGCTGTCTGTTTGTCCATTCACATTCATAGGCGTTCTTTGAAAAACAAAAAACTGATGTGGCCACCACATGACTTTCTCCATACCTGTAATATTTCTAAAAATTCCAAATAGGTTACATGATAATAAATATTTTATGAAACTGCGAGAAAATTATAGACTTTACAAATAACAGAAATAAATTAAAACCATAGCCTTCTGATATTGGGATATAGCCACAAAGCTCCAACAATTAAGAAACTATAAAGGAGCGTTACTAAGACGTAACTAAGCGTCAATTGTTAACAATAGTCATCGGCGGGTGGTTTGGTTGTGGCAGCTATAAATATAAGATATCTCTTAAACAATGCAATATATGGAAAAATATTTCGAACAAAGGTTGGAGAAACTTAAATTTTCTACAACACTTACACATTTAAAAAGTTAAAAGCTGTAGGAAATTTAATTTCTACAACCTTTGTTCGAAATGTTTTTCCATTGTTTAAGTACGCAAAAGATGAGATGCTGTACTTTATTGAGTTTCGGCTATTAAAATAGAAATTATATCAAAACTTTAGATACGACTGATATTTATATCGCCGTTCTAAACGAAAATTGAAATGTTGTATAATTGATATGCTAAAGGACATTATTTTTATACTACATATCCCTTTAATTACTATCGAATACCATATTGAAATCAAACGTATTCAATTTCCGATAAAGGTTTGTTGTGTAGTGACTTAATAAGGCTCAAGGTCAATCGATAAGAGTGATCGGGGTCCACTTATGTGCATACGTATTGCTTTCCTCGTGTTCAAGAGTAAGTAACCGAAATAATTTTGTGTATTCTTTTGGCAAGTGACAAGACCGTCAACATAATCTATAAGGAAGTATTGTAAAAGAGTTTTCAATGTGTTTATTTAAATTATGGAGTTCGAAAAAGATGAAATTATGATTTCGGACACATGAAAGATTATTTATATATATATATATATATATATATATATATATATATATATATATATATATATATAATACTTTCGAAGTTAATATAAATGTTGGTAGCAAAAAATGAACTTACCGTCATATCTCGTAAAATATTCATCATACCAAAAAATATTCAAATAAAATTTTTAGAATTAGTTAAACTTTGTTGAATCGTAATATACGACTTCGTTGCTAATGTTTTTTTACATTTCTATATTAATTAATTAATTAAAGGCTTTCACTTCATTGAAAGACTTTCAGAAGTTCCTTTTTATCCCATCACTTATCCAAACTTTGGTTCGATTCCCGGCAAAGGCATAATTTTCTCTGCTTTCTATCAGAGCTTAAAAGAGTATAGAATATGCCTTCACGCATAAAATACTTTGATCTCATCTTCATTTCACTCGTCTTTATTAGAGCGACTTGGAAAGTATTTTCTTCCACCATCTTGTTGCACCGCTCTTTTAACTCGCCTTAACGCATCGCTAAAGTGAAACAGAATTCCAGTCAGGTCCCTCTATTTCCTCAGTTCTCTCTCTCCCGTATTTTCTTTCCGATTTCCTCCCAAAGTGAACAACTTTGTTGAAATTCATGCGTGACGCGGAGCCGCGGTAGGACGAAGCGCGCAAATTTGTAGTCGGCAGAAAAGCGGGATCATGTCATTTTCGCATCCCCGCAGCTTAAAAGGGCCTGGAATAAACGGCGGCGCGTGTTTCTCCTGAGAAGAAGATTAATAGGTGAAGGATGTACAAGTCAGTTCCCTCGTTATCCCTCTTCTATTCGGGTCTTGTTATACTCGAGGGCACAAGGGGAGCGACTCTAGCGCCACCACGAGATTGGATTGCGAGAAAAGGTGACTCCCTCGCGTTGAAATGTGCTACGTGTCGCATCCGGATCCCTGGCGTGGCGGAAAAAGAAACTGTAACGCTGCCACTATAGGATGAGTGACATTTTGTTTTTCAACCGCATTGGAACAACTCCCAGTGAATCGTTTACGGGTGCCTAAGGAAGGAGATCGTTAAGAGGTAAATTATCCTGTTATTTTTCTTTCAAATGCTGGGATTTGAAAAATATATATCCGGAAGAAAAAATTAAATGTGAAAGAGTAACGATTTGTCTTCTTAGATAGATATTTGTTATTTTTTGTTAATTGTCGATATGAGTTGGCAGTCACCTTCATTTGCAGTCATTTATTTAACAGAATTAAATAACACTATTTTTCTTATTAGAATGTATCCTATTAAAAAATTGATTTCGCGGGATATTTTTAATGTGTAACATAATATATAAAATATATTTTAGACAACATTTTTAAAGATCTTTTAAATATTCAAATTCGGAATTGATGATTCGAAAAAATCGGCGATTTAATCTTCCTTCGTCGTTAAAAATGATTAACATTTTATTGCTTATACTTTTTAGAGTATACCATGTTATAAGTGTAAACCAATATCTCTCACGAATAAAGTTTGATGCCTTGTTTATCGCTGTTAGCCGTTTAAATTTTTACTTGTACCCTGGCGAGTTTCAGATGGAAGCAAAACAAATTTAAGCTTTGTATACCACAGATTGTATTATTATTATTATGCAAGTATTATTTTTATCGATGCTGATGGAAATTCTCCAAATTATTATCATTACGTAGCGCTGTACCGGTAATTTTCACCGACTCAACACTGAAAATAAAACCTTTTGGAAGAGAAAAATGTTTCTTTTTCGTAATTTTATAAACCGAAACTATTAAATTACCATCAAGGTAACTTTCCTCGTAATAAGAAAAACCGAATTGCGCGAATAAATGATGAACACTTTGATGTGTGAACACATGTAAAAGGAAGCATCTTCGGTGAATTTCCATGAATATCCAGATTTCCCTTTCAAACCGAATCAGCCGCGGGGGGAAGGTAGCAGCACGCTTTGACCAGGAAATGGGGTAATTGGACGTAGTTATCCAACCCCCCGATGGGGTCCGCATCAGTCGCCGGCAAAAAAAAGACCTACCCGAAGTAGTTAAAGGACTGCCCGCGGCGCCTCCAAAGCGATGCATTATGGGCTCGGAGGAATCTCGCCCGGACCGCTTCAAGAGCGACTAATGATCCGACGCCTACGAACGTCTCGGAGGACATAAAAAAAGCAATCGAGACATAAAAAATACCAAGTAATAAGGATAGGTAAAAGGGTGCAATAAAAAAAACTTCATAGCTCCGTATGGTCAATGGGAACGTCATTGGCTGGGGTTGTAAGGGAAAGGGTAAGAGAGAGAGATATAAGTGGAATGGGATGTTATGTTCTGCAGTTCTGAATGATATCTCTTGGGAAATAAAATCGTAGAGAGGGAGAAGGAGAGGTGGGTAAGCATATGGGTTAATACGCGCTATCCAACGACCTACATGTTAAATTATCCGAGGGAAACATTGCAGGCGATACCGAGACGATATCACCTAGCTCGGTGGGTTGTTAAAAGGGTAGAGTGGGCGTGATGAAAGTAGGTGACGAGGATGCTATATAACTTCACTCGAGTCTCTCTCTTTCTCTCGCGGGCCTATTGACAGACAGCCACGCAGTAAATTGAAAGACGCCGTCGCTTTTGAAAGTTCGCGCACGTGTTCGGATAATCCGCTTGCGATAAATCGGAAGACCTTTTAAGGACTATTTTTTTGGCCATCTCATAACGATGGAATAGTAAGGTAGTTAGATGAGGTGGTTTCGTTGTGGTCGCGAATAATTTGAAAGGCGTGATTGGCGTTAACGATTTATGGGTTCTCTTTCTCTACAACGTCGTTAACTCAAATTTTTATAAACTCGAATGTTTTATAACACGAATTTAGATCACTCGAATTTTTCGATAACTCGATTTTTTTATAACTCTTATGTGGTTTTTCCCCTTTACCTATTCGGACGCATTAACTTTTGGTTCCATGAGTTGTATTTTCGCAACATGTTTCATCGTTTGCATTTAAAAAAATTTTCTAGGCTTCCAATTTTTTAAATTCGGTACTGAAAGAAAAATAAAATTCCATTCAGTATTTTAAATTTAAGAGCGTCACCTTAGTTTAACCTTTTTGGTCACCATGCTCATTTATATATGCATTCAATTACATTTTTAAATAACTCTACGCACATTGTAGACAAAATAGTGGATAGAAACCCTATTGTAAAGTTTATGACCTATGACCTAAATATTATAAATTCAAAAATTTTACTGAAGTATTCAGAATTGAGTTCAGATTGTAAAAACACATTTGTTTTATTGGTATATTGCGCTAAACTCTTCCTTAAAATTCGCTTAAAGCATCTTACAAGTTCCAACGCAAATACCAGCTATTCAATTCTCAGAAGAGTAGAAGCAGATTAGAGGCAGTTTTTTTTTTTAATCTTACAAATCCAGACGAGAGAATAAATATTTTTGCCGCCGAATTAAAAAAATATGAGGCAGGGTGCGTGAAAAAAATAACCGATTCCGTCAATTGTATGCATGTCGTATTTGCTCACAAAAAATACGAATTACGAATTCGGATCAGGTGCAGGCAAAGCTGAATGGGACTGCCGCCTTAGGGAGAGATTGATAAATTCGAAGCGAGGGATGCTGCGTGACCTGAATATTGCATTGTGTCTCCTTTCCGCCGCTATTAAAACCAGAAACGAAATACGGGTGAATTGACATTGAATATTTTTTCCTCCGTCAAATGTCTTAACGACCTATTATTTCATATCGGTAATATTGACGGGATATAATTGTTGTCCCAAAAACTCGTTTTTCTCTCCATTTTAACTTTTCGTCTATTTTTAATGACTTTAATGTTGAATTTAAAATGCCATACAAGAATATCCTGTGGCGCGGTTCTAATCGAAGAATAGTTTTTGTTGACATAATCACATCACGGGTAGGTACCATTTTACTTGCAAAAATATTTATCAGGCTATTTTATGCGCTAGCTAGATATTCTGGAAAATTACCGTCCGTTGTTTTTTTTCTCAGTAAAATTTTACAAAATGGCTAAATAAATTAATTAATGCATGAACGATTGTCGACAATATTTCGTCAGTGGACGATGTGAATAACTAAAGTTAGTTTGTTAATTTCTTAACCCCCCAATCCATGTCTCTCCAAACACCCTATTCATTAATAAATAAAATAAAAAAATGGATATTCCGTCTCAAGGTATTATATTTCGCCTCATGCTTGTAATTTAAAACTAGCATCGAATTAAAAGAAAGGTAAATTATTACCTAATAGAATAAAGCATTTAGTTTCTTTATAATTTTGCGCTACAGCGTTGTATATCAAGTTGGGCCAACTCGAAAGGAAGTAGTTAATATGGAATCAATCTCGTGATTTATTTACCAATTACAATTATTCATTACAACATATTTATGGCATTATTTTCATGTAAGTCAATTGTTGACAATTTATCAAGTTGCCACGAGGCGGAAATCAAATAAATAACAAGATGGAAAAGTATACTCTATAAATGGAATAAACAGAGATTTCAAAGGCGTTTTTAATGGGAAATACGTATGGAACGGTATCGAAAGATTAGATGACTCTCGAATTTTTGTCCCCGAAATTATAGTCTCGGGGACTCTCTTGTAGTAAATGTTGATCTCTATCCGTCTTCGCGATCGATGTAAACAAAGTATGCGATGTTTTGCTTGGGATTTTCTCGAAATTTTATTTCCAAAACTATAAGTCGTAATTATGTGATCTCTGGACGATCTTGTAGTAAATTTTGATCTCTATCCAAATAAATTTTTTAATCTATACCTCGCAGATTATATAAGAGAATGGGAGAGAAATATATAGATTTTTAATTGTTGCTTGCTGAGAGAACCGTCTTCGCGATCGATGTAAACAAAATATGCGATGTTTTGCTCGGGATATTCTCGAATTTTTATCTCCGAAACTATAACTCGTAATTATGTGGTCTTGCAAACTTTCTTTTAGTAAATGTTGTTATCTATCCGAATAATATTTTAAATCTATACCTTACAGATCATATAAGAGCTAAGGATAAAGAAGTTTGTTATTTCATTATTGCTTGACGGATGCAATTTAACGAGATACGAGTATAAGTTTGTTGAATTAATTATGTAAAGTGGAAGTTCTAATTGACAGATTCAGTTGAAAATTACAATTGAGCGATAATTTTTAATAAAGATCACTCATACGTAATTAAATTTAAATCTGTCCAGCGGTTTAGGAGATGAAGGTTACGGCGGACGGACGGACGGATTAGACGTGCCCATGAGGCGTACCGCTATTACGGCTTCACTGGTTAAGAACGCCTAAAAATGGCAAAACGTTTTGATTCTGACTTACAGATATCTATAAAAACTTTTTTTCCGATTAAAAATAAATGTTAGGATACTATTTTCATTTCTAGAGAGGATATGTTAGAACCTAATGCTCAACAGTTCATCGTTATTCGAGCCGTCGAGAAATATATCGGTGGTTTTCAAGCGAGAAAGGAGGCTGCGGGAATATTTTTTCCCCCAGGGATTTCAGCGGTTGATTGCTTTAAGGCCGATCGGTCTTGGAATGCCTGACAGCCTTTTAATTGCTGCGCAGGAACTGCGTGTCTTCCTATCGCGTAGACGTTTATTTGCCGCAGACGTTCTCATTGCTTCGCGTGGAACCTATCTGCAAAACCCCTTTTGCTTAAGGCGTGGGAAGTTCTAATTGGACCGACGCTATCATTTGGAAAATAGGAAGCTCCTACCACGTCGTGGGTCATGGTTTACACCTGACACCTTTATCCGTGAGACCACAACATCCAATTACCGAGGGCGTTAGTTGAATGTGACCGAAACATATTACAGAAATTCCGACTCCGTTTAGGCGTGAAGTTTTTTGATTAACCCGACGCCTCCTTCAACTGCTTCGGAGGGCATTATAAAGACTGCATTTGTACCGCGAAAATGTAGGTCTAGTGAGAATTTATTTGAAAATTATTCTTAGATTCCTAAAAAGGCTCAGTGGGTGCAAGCTCACAGCAATGACCTATCTCGACGGAGATATGTTATAATATGACAACCTACTGTGATAACTTTGGGTTAACAAAAGTTTCCTGCTGTTTAAATATTTTTAAATGTATCAAATTACTCTATACACATTTGTTAAAATAAATAAAGAAAACTCATTTTGTAGATTTCCCGCAATTCTTCTAAGTATTTCTTTTTGTGAAATGTTGAAATTGAGATTTTTCCTAAACTTGATATATTGCATGTATATCGTTTGGCACATAAAAATTTAAATAGAAAATATTTTCTTAAGAAAGAAAAATAAATCCGAAGGTATTCGATATTGCTTTAAGAAATCTTAAATTGAATAAAAAGGTTGTTATATTAAAACTTATCCATTTAGTCGTAACTTTGTGGAGTTCCATTTCTTAAAATGAAAGAAAACAAAATTCTCTTTGTAAGAAACAACACTTTAATAAAGTGTTTGTTTTACAAAGTGATTTTTACTTTCCTTCATTTTGAATTTTTATATTGTTTCTGTGATACACGCATTCGAATCTTCTCCAATCTCATTTTCCGTTAACAGCTTTTACTCGTTTAATATTTTCTTTGACTATCATCTCTTTATTTTGATATGCTACTAACAGTCTTATTATTGTTGTTCTTGCGCCTTACATATTTTTTGTTGAATCAAACGAAGTTTGGCCATTTTACTTTTCTTGAGAAATCTCATTAAATAAAAAAATCTGATGTGGCCTCCACATGACTTTCTCCATACCTGTCATATTTCTAAAAAATCCAAATAGGTTACATCATTAATAAATATTTTAAGAGACTGCGAGAAAATTATACACTTTACAAAGAACAGAAATAAACTCAAACCATAGCCTTCTGATATTGGGTCAAAGATCCAACAATTAAGAAAATAAAAAGGATCGTTACTAAGACGTAACTAAGCGTCAATTGTTAACAATACTCGGTAGGTAGCGTGGTGGTGGCAGCTAAATAATTTAGTTTTTAAGATATATCTTAAACAATTCATTATATGGAAAAATATTTTGAACAAAGGTTGTAGAAAATTAAATTTACTACAACGTTTATTCCAGTATGTTTTTAAATTTATCAAATATTAAAGCAAGTATCTCAAAATAACGGATAAGTGACAAGAGTAAACCGATTTTTACCAACAACTAAATAGTTCTTGTGACCTTCACAAAAATGTTAAATATTAAATGTCGCATTGATCTGATTAATGGTTTTTGAGTTAGAGCACCCACAAAAAAGCTGTCACACAGACATCATCGAAACGTGCATTTCCGTTGAAATCTCTAACTCGATTTTTTTCATGAAAGCAATACTTTCTCCTATACTACGTATGGAGAAAGTAAAAATTCAAAACTATTTACTGAAATTAAAACGTTTGTGCTAACCCAAAATATTTTTATAAATACAATATTGAAAATATTAATTTTCACAAAAATCGTCATTGATTCCTTAAAAATACATTGCGTCGTTATTTGATTTGATTATATAATATCATTTTGAGGATATTATGTGACAACAAGTAGAGTGTTATTTATCAACTTGGATAAATGAGAGGTTTTTTTATTTTCATGTGCTTCTGCTACCACATATTCGTTTGTTTTATAACGGGCGGTAACACGTGAAGGTGAGGAGGTGAGAGAGGTTTAATAGCTAAGTTGGCGTTGTGTTACGTATCATCATCATATATAAACATATATTTCATGTCAAAATATAATTTTTTGGATAATTGTTACTTACAAAATGACATTTAAATTTAGAACGCAGTCAATTTTGCATTAAAATTTTGAACGTTTCCCTATACACATTTGTAAATTAAGTAAATCCTGAAAGTATGATTCTAATGTGATTCAACAACATGCCCCTGGATCTTATGCCGCCGCCGGTTCTCCACTGTTGAGCGTTATGACCGGACAGACAGATCTGGACGTTTAAATGAATATATCGATCAGGGCTATTCCGCTCAAGTTAACATTTCACTGCGAACTCTCTTTTACGATCAACGTTGACTCTATGCGCATTTAGGTTATAACTTGTATGATGCTTCTTGGTTTCCCTCTAAAATGGAACTAAAAACTTTTGGGTTACTGGTTGAAAATTAGTTTACGCTTTCTTTCCATTGCCCCAAGTTCGTATCGAATAAGAGCTCGAAAAAGTCGCCATTTCTTTATTTTTAGCCCATTAACATTCACGTAACGGTTTATTGGCATTAAAAACCGGAATCAGGTTTACTTCGGAAGTATGTAATTACTTCGGGATATCTTTTGTCACCTCACTCTGCGAAATTCAAGAAGAAACCGCGCAGATATGACGCCGTGGCAGCACCTGCTAGGTTTGGCGCCCGGACGTTTTATCCATACCCCAAAAGTTTTTTTGCCCTAAAGTGAAGTTTCCTTAATATATCTCAAAGAAAACTCCGCCATCACGACGAGAAGTTGGTAACAATTGGAAAAGTTGAGCGTAAAAAATAAAAAGTATCCGAAAACTCATTCTAGGAGGGTGAAAAGAAAAGAGGACCTGTGATGGATTGGAGGGTTGGATCTGTCGCGAAAAGTGGAATTGATTGATTGACGCATTCTAGTTTTGTGAGCGGGGATTAGGAAACGCCATGTTTTTCGTGAGTGGAGCATTGTCGCGAAAAAAGCAAGCAAAGGATTTCGATCGAAAATTATCGATCATCTCGTCTTCATTGACATTTTCCTAACAGAGTTTTTAAGGCTTAAATTCGCAAATGAAGGACGTTTCAATGTTCCTTGCACGATAACATATTTGTTTTGTCGTTTTCCGAAAAAATACTTGGATAGCGTGAACTAGAACTTTATGCATAGTAATTAATATGAGATTCATTAGTTTAGACGCTATGAATATTCATACGAAACATATTTTGAAAGTTGAAGAAGTTTAAGCGTTAACGGGACATTTTACGTGTGAGCAATGAAACTGAAAATTAGCTACGTTAAAACGAATTAAAGACGCCTTAGCTGCTACGAACGAAAGAAGAAATTATGCGAGGTTGCCTTCATAAGTCTAAATATAAATTGGCGGAAGAAGTAAATTTAAATAGAACATGACTATATGGAGAGGAGATATGTTGCGGGAATTTTTTAATATCAGATAATGTGACAAATAAAAGTTAGTGAAAGAATATTTCCAACAAAAAATCGTCCCTTTTTGTAAATCAAGCAGTCTTATCTCATTCCTGTGGACGCCTCCATTAATCACTATTACTTTACTCTCTGTGCAAAAACGGAAATTTTATTCCGTTGAGATTATTCCTTAATACCTTTTCGTTCTCGTACGCAAAAGAACGAAAGGATAAAAACGAACAAAGAACGAATCCAACGGATCAGATAGAACCCTTCCATACCTGTAATCATACTATATATAAAGAAATGATGTGGTCACCACATTGCTACCTCTATATCCGTAATATTTCTAAAAATTCCAAATAGGTTAAATTATAATAAATATTTTAAGGAACTGTGAGAAAAATTTAGACTTTACAAAGAAATAAACTCAAACTCGGATATTGGATGTAGCCCCAAAGCTCCAACAATTAAGAAAAAATCTGATTTGGCCAACACATGACTTTCTTCATACCTGTAATGTTTCTAAAATTTCGAAATAGATTAAATGATAATGAATATTTTAAGGAACTGAGAAAAATTTAAAGACTTGAGAAAGAACAGAAATAGACTCATAGCGTAGCCTTCTGATATCGGATATAGCCAGGAAGCTCCAACAATTAATAAAATAAAAAGGAGTGTTATTAAGACATAACTAAGCGCCAATTTTTAACCAAGAGTTGATTAGTTTTTGGTAAAAATCGGTCAACCAAAAGTGGGTGTTTACTCTTGTCACATCCATTTTTTTATATTTGCTTTAATGTTAGATATACAGCAATAAATGTTGTAGGAAATTTAAGTTTCTACAACCTTTGATCGAAACATTTTTCCATGCAATGCATTATTTAAGAGATATCTTAAAAACTAGATGTTTTAGCTGCCACCACCTATCGGCGACTTTGGTAAACAATTGACGCTTAGTTACGTCTTAGTAACGCTCTTTTTTATTTTCTTAATTGTTGGAGCTTCCTGGCTATACCCGATATCAGAAGGCTACGCTATGAGTCTATTTCTGTTCTTACTCAAGTCTAATTTTTTCTCGCATTTCCTTAAAATATTCATTATCATTAAACCTATTTCAAATTTTTAGAAATATTACAGGCATAGAGAAAGTCATGTGATGGCCACATCAGATTTTTTACATTTATCAAATATTAAAGCAAATATCTCAAAAAACGAAAAAAAATGTCAACAGTAAACACCCACTTTCGATTGATCGATTTTGACCAAAAACTAATCAGTTCTTTTTTCTTTAATATAAATGTCAAATATAAAATTTCGCAGTGAACTGATTAATAGTTTTTGAGTTAGAGCACCCACAAAATTCCGGTCACAGACACACAGAGACACAGAAACATACACACACACGCAGACACACCCACAGATATCAACGAGAAAATAGTCAAAATGTATTGAGGAGACCTTAAAACATGTATTTCCGTTGATATCTTGAATTCGATTTTTTTCATTAAAACAACACTTTCTTTATACTTCGTATATAGAGAAAGTAATAATGCAGTGTCTGAGGATTGAGGCGGTTTCCGATTAAGTATAAGTATGTATCTATAACTAAAAAACTACATAACGTTGAGACAAGTGGAATGTGACATTTTAACCACAATAAATTGTGTATGGTGGTAGGTTGGTTTTTAAAGCAATACCTTCGACCAATTTGTTTTTTTTTTTTTAATATTTTGTTTTAATGATCCCAATTTAAAAACATGGAGATGAATGTAGACTATTTTGTCCATTAAAATTACTAAAAATCATCATACAAAGTCAGGACTTGAACTCGAGGCGAAGATAAGGAAGTTTTGCTTTCCTACAGTGAAATTCCAAATCGAATCGATCGAATCTCTCCAAAATTCAGCTTTAAACTACAAAATCTTGAGTTTTTTTAATGAAAATTTTTTACTTTCCATGGCGACCGATATTGTTGCCAAACTCAATATCGTAAGCCTATGACATTGAAATGAATTCAAGGTCAGTTAATTATCCATGTAAATTAGAGGTGGTATAATAATCTATTTCTTCAGTTTCAAATATTAAAGGACTACCTAGGGGAAGGAAGAGAGAGAAGGATGGAGGAAGGGTGGGGAAGAGATATGGAGAGAGATTGGGAGGAAGAGAAGGAGATGGGAAGAGAGAATGGGAGGCATAGAGAGGGGGGAGATTAGGAGGAAGCGAGAGAGATGGGGGAGAGAATGGGAGGAAGAGAGGGATAGATAGATATCCGTATTTATTTGGGTGAGATTGAGACTAAGCAGTCTCTTCATCCATCTAACCCATTGTCAATTACAAAATATAAGTGGAGAGAGAATTTGGGGTGGGAGAGAGTATTTGAGAGATGTAGAGAGAATGGAAGTAAGGGAGGGAGAGAGGGAGAGAATGGAATGAAGGAAGAGAGAGAGGAAGATAGAATGGGAGGAAGGGAGAGAGAATGGGAGGAAGGGAGAGAGAATGGGAGGAAGGGAGAGAATGGGAGGAAGGGAGAGAGAATGGGAGGAAGGGAGAGAATGGGAGGAAGGGAGAGAGAATGGAAGGGAGAGAGAATGGGAGGAAGGAAGAGAATGAGAGATAGAGAATGGGTAGAAGGAAGAGAGGGAGAGAGTATGGGAGGAAGGAAGAGAGGGAGGGAGAGAGAGAGAGGATGGGAGAGAGGGAGAGAAAATGAAAGGGAGAGGTAGAGAGAGTGGGAGAGGGAACGGGAGAGAGAGAGGGAGAAAACAAGGAGAGGTGGAAAATGTATCTGTTTGTTTAAGGCAGGGGTCGGCAACCTACGGCCCGCGGGTCACGTGCGGCCCTCAAGAACGCTTTATGCGGCCCGGAAACTGTAATGAAAAAGTGATCAGGAAAATTTCTCATGGGCAGTTTTATATTTTTTGAGCAAAATTATGGCCTCAAGGCCTTTTCGGATGAAGTTTTAACGCTAGTAAATTATGTAGACTTGATTTCGTTCATATGAAATCACAGAATCTCTAGATAACTTCTGATTTATTCGCTCATTCGGCCCACCGAGGCTTTCTTGACTCCCAATGCGGCCCTCAGAAGCATTCACAACTGCAAATGTGGCCCGCCGTGCAGAAAACGTTGCCGACCCCTGGTTTAAGGCATTGTAATTATATGGTTTGTCATACTCTATCGACGTTTGACTATTCCTTTTCCCTTTGTTTGTTACTGCTTTTATCCTTTTTGTTCATTTTCACGGTTTTATCTTTAATATTAATTGTTTGTTCCTCATTTTTCCACCCTCTCCCTACGTTTGGTTCTTATTTTCTGTTCGTTATTCCTTCATTATAATATTTTTTGACGTTTCTCGAATTTTCCCGCAGTAAAACTGCGGGCTCTCTACGAGTAATTCTAAAAATTCCAAATTGGTTAAATGATAATAAATATTTTAAGGAACTGCGAGAAAAATTTAAAGACTTTACAAAGAACAAAAATAAACTCAAATCGTAGCCTTCTGATATTGGATATAGCCCCGAAGCTCGAACAATTAAGAAAATAAAAAGGAGAGTAAAATGTTTACAATAGTCGGCGGTAGGTGGTGTGGTTGTGGCAGCTAAAAAATTTATAAATCTCTTTAAAAATGCATTATATGGGAAAATGTTTCTAACAATGGTTATAGAAAATTTAATTTTCTACAAATCTTATTCTAGTACTTTTTTACATTTATCAAATATCTCAAAAAAACGGAAAAAATGACAAGAGTAAACACCCACTTTAGTTTGACCGATTTTTACCAAAAGCTAGTCAGTTCTTTTTCCTTTAACAGAAATGTCAAATATAAAATTTCGCGTTGATCTGATTAATATTTTTGAGTTAGAACACGCAAAATTTTGGTCATAGACGCACAGAAACCCACAGAAATCATCGAGAAGATAGTCAAAATGTGTTCAGAGGATCTTTAAACGTATTTCCGTTGAGATCTCGAATTCTATTTATTTCATGAAAACAATACTTTCTCCATACTTTGTATATGTAGAATGTAAAAATACTTAAGTAGGATGATATTATAGTAATACGACAGAAGTGATCAGGAACACAAATAACGAGTGATATTACAGAAAAATATGTTTTGAAAAAAAACTTCATTAACTGAACTTTAGTGTTCTGTACCGGAAGCGTAGCTGCGGAGGAGCGAATGGGGTAACTGTACTGTTATCTACAGGCCGTAAAGTGGGATTAAAAGGTTCAGATAACTCTGGAAACGCGATTTAATGACGTCAATTGATGAGGCTTGTCCAAGGCGTAAAAATAAACATTTCCACTTTCCACTACGCGCACAAACATTATTTGAATTTGTTTGTTATTCTCAGCTGACTGGCAATAGACAACTACGCGCACTACAAACCCGAATGTATTAATTGAAGATTCCATTAAAGCTTAACACGTTGTAAAATAGATACGCTGCTAAGCATTATCATCTACATACGCAGAGACAATTCCACAAAGAACGTAATACCGAGATAAATGTAGGATATGAATGAAAAGGCAGGAGGAAAAGGGAGGATCCTAAGGGATCAGGTGGGCGAGTAAAGAATAGCGACAGCAGGTGAGGGGATGTGTGTGTGTGTGTGCGTGCGACCGAAAAAAAAAGAAAGAAAAACCGAGTCACCCAGTCGAACGGGGCTTGGGAAGATGGGAAGAGACGGTTTGAAACGGATCTGAGGAGAGTGGAGAGGGTTGAAGAAGAAAAGGAGGAGAGGGAGGAGGGGAAAGGACACGGCGCCACACTGCCCTAAGAGAAAGGGGCGGGGTGACGTCAGAGCGTGGGAGGCAGCATCAACGTGTTGAGCAAGAGAGGGATGGACGAGAGGAAGATGGGTGGTTTTGAGCGTGTGTGCGTAGGGCAAGAGAGTGGACGGAGGCGAATCGGAGGGGAGGAGAAAGAGAGAGAGAGAGAGACGACGATGAAAGGGAGGAGATGGAAGGACAGCAGCGGGATGAGATGAATGGAGGAGGAAACGGGAGAAGTAGGATGATACAGGGAGAGGAGAAGAGAGGTTACTGCGGGACCCCCCTAATCATGGAGATCCTGGAGGGTTACATTCTCCCCCCTTTCGCAGGATCGCTTGGTCGTTAGGGAGAGAACCCTTCAAGGCCAGCTCATGCTGCTGGCAGGGGCTATTCGCGCGCCTGACCCTTCCCCAATGGGAATACGTCCATACTTCCTGCCCCCCCATCCTTAACCTCAACTCCTCCCCGCTGTGCCACTCGCTTTCTACACCATCCCCCACCTATCCATCCCCATCTTTAAGAGTATGGGTTTATCCGAAGCTGTATGAGTCTTCTGAAAGGAGACAATTTCAACATGCTTGAAGGTGAACGAAGTGCGCTTAAGAGGTTTTTTTAAAGCAGTTATCTGACGGTTTACTCGATTTCTCCCTCCCTCTCTCTCTCTTCTTCCCTCTCTACATCTCCTGTCTCTAACTTCGTACCTCTCTTGTCTCCGCTTTCTTCTCGGTCAGTTATCCCTTCGTCCCTCTCTCTCTCCTTCGCCATTTTGGTCTCAATTAAAGGCTATGTGTAAGAAGAGACTTTGTAGCCTCAACAGGGGCTTAATATAGACGGTAAGATCTATTGTATGGTGGAGTATGAAGTCACTCTTCCACCTTGCATCTTGTTAGGTTAGTCTTGTGACATCGAGAGTATTTTTGTTTGATTTTACACAAGCAAGAAGAACTGGTGGTTAATACTTAGTAAGTCCTTTCTAATCATTCTGAAATTCCAGAATGCTAAAGAGAGCAGGGTAAGTTTTTTCCTGACAGCTCAGTAGTAGTGTGTTCGCCCTACAAATGGAAGATTCGTATTTCACTCCCCACCAAGAGAGGAGTTTTAACAGAAATTAAATCCATCAGTTTCTTTCTCCTATTATATCTCCCTATCTTATCTTTTCCTCTTTTCTCTTTATAATTCCATCTCCCTTTTCTCTGTCTCTCTAAATAACACTATAGTTAGGCTTGGTAGTTTTCGACCTTTATTTATCTGCTACTAAAATAGACGTTTACTTTTCCTAAAATTCGGTTACGAATATCGATGTTTATTTTAACATGTTTTATTAGGCTTGGCAGTTTTTGACGTTAATATTTATTAAAAAGCGACCACTAATATCGGCGTTTGTTTTTATACATTTTATTGATTTTTATCTAGAAAAGTGTTATAAATTGAATTCCTATTATAAATTTTACTAAAAGTGAATGCATAAAAATAAGACTTCTTGTATACTGGTTTGTTTGTTGTTATCCAAATTTTCTTGAATGCGTTGTCGATGACTTCGACCACCAATCTGGAATAGCTAATTTTTGAAATAAATCAGAAAGTATATTTTACTAATTAATTCTTGCCTCTTATCAACGAAATGATGATCGTTCGTTATAAAATTGTGACGTGAATATAATGTACAACTAAATGTATGAATGAATATTTTGACGAAAAACTCTTACTTTGTTGAGCAACACTGGAACTATGCCCCTTCGACAGCATTGCAAAAGGAGCTAACAACGGTGGATGCTATCACTCGGAGGTAGAATAATATAAATTTCGCACAATGTGCTTTTAAAAATACCATAAGGATATTTTAAGATCGATACTCATTTTTCAGTTCGGAAAAACCCTTCATTTTGTCTCTTGGAGGAGGTCGGCAGATCTTGTCGCACAGAAGACACAATAGACTTCCTCCGAATTTTCGGTAAATGAATTCAAAATGTGTAGGGATTATCGGACCTGTTCCAGGGTAAAGACAGAGCACAATAAATCGATCATATTGATTTGCCCCTTACCTTTGGTTTTGGATCCCACGGCAGCTCAGTATCTGTACTTAAGACGGTGACATAAGCGACATTAGAAAGCAAAGCGTAATTAATTCCGAAAGTTGTGTAGTCGTCTGGAATGACATATGCCGACTTTCTCTTCCGTTTTGGATGTTTGAGTTAGGTAAACCAAATTTAAAAATCATGACGCATAGTTTTGTAGAAAATATAGCGGGAAAAAATCGACACTTATCTACAACAATTCATTTTCGTCGAATTTGAATGTTTTTAAAATTTGATCTTTATCGACATTCATCGATTTAAATCGATTTCTATCAAGACTAACTATAGCTCGTTCTTTTCTATCTCTCTTCCTCCATTCTCCATCAACCGCCAGCTGTTATTTCTTTTATATCCATCCCATCGGCATTTTTTTTATTGCTGCGTCATTATTAATTGTATCATCTCTCTTTGTTTCCTCCCGTCCTACTTTCAATTCCACATCTGTCTTCTTGTTCTACTTTTTTCCTCCTATTCCCTTTTGTTCAATCTCTCAGCCACAACGTTGTCCAGACCATATGACATGGACGACGTGGCTCTATCCAAACAATGAGGAGACGAGAGTGATAGAAAATTTTCCCCCAGCAAGAACCTCCTCTGAGGCTCTTTTTTCTCGGCTCGTCATCGCAATACCATAGCATGAAATCGTCGCCGTCGGTGCAAAACTTTGCATAGCGTATAAGTAACAATTAATGTTGCATACCTCCAAGCCAAAGTTTAATTAACCTCACTTTCCCCTCTCTTCTATATAATATTCTCTATTTTTTACATTTTTTTATGTATATACTTAATCTCCTTGTCTTTCATATTTGCTCTGTATCCCTCTCATCATCTCCTTTTCTGCGAGTCGCTGCTCGTGCACGCGCCACTTCCTCTCTCCCACTCCGCATGCTTCTAATCCTTTTGCTCTTCGCTTACGTCTTAAGCTGACTTTTTATCGGTCCCATTCGTAATCCCTCCGATCCCTCGTGGTTTGTGGTCATTTGCATGTTCGCTCTTCTTACAGACTCGAACCCTCCGCTATGCTTATGTTTTTCTTCCGTTTTGTGTGGTGGAAAACCCCGTTCCGTTGTGCGTCACAGGATATTCAAATCACCGACTACTACATCCATTCGAGGCGTAAACTATTTCGTTACATTTCGTTTCATTATTTTTGTTTTTGATTTTCCAAAGTTTTAATGAGCTTATATGAGGGTTTCGCTGTACTTGTTTTATTAACAAATTATGCGGAAAGATAATTTCTAAATATACCGTGTTCTGATGCATTTCGTGAAAAATTGTTTTCTACGTTCTATCGTAGAAGATTGGGGAGATAAGATACTACCAAAGTACCATATCAGTGGATTTTTTATTTTGGTTTACGAACCATTTTATGCAGAAAATAGCAAAATTTCTATAAAAATTCAAAGAGAAGTATTCACATGCTATGAAAATAATTCCCCTTGTAGCGCAGCACTAAAATTGAGATATTGACCCGAACGAACTAATCGATCTTAGCTATGAGTAAATTGTAGATTAACACCTTAATATACGAAGCCCTAATTGCATTCTCAAATGAAATAAATAACACTTGTTATACACTAGTTCAGGGATGGGGAACATTTTTTTCATTGGAAGGCCAAATGTTACTTAACGGAGACCTCATCAGGCCGCACATTGCGATGCACGTTGCATACATTCACATTTTTCAAAATTGAAATAATAAAGACGCAAACACAATATAATGGCTTTTTAATTTAACGAATAGAGATTTCAATTCTTCATATTTACTAATATTTTAAAAAACTTGGAAGGCTTTAACACAATATAATGACTTTTTAATCTAATGCAAAAAATTTTAATCTTTCATATTTGCTAGTATATTAATAAACTTCATAGAAGTTAAAATAAATTAAGGACATGTAAATAATATGTTGCGTTCAACCACATTCATCAAAATAAGAACGCAAACACAATTTAATAACTTTTTTGTGAATGTTTGTTTTGAGCTAAGAACGTGATATTTGCTTCCAGCATTGTTGTCGATAGCTTCAATTGATCTTCCAGGTGAGTTATTGTCATCTGTGATCTCAGACACGTCTTGATTTGAGCCACATGTGAAAATGTTGATTCACAACAATAGTTTGTGCCAAAACAAGAGAGTAAACGACCGGCATATTGACGCAGTGGTGGGTATTCAACCGCATTCTTCCATATTTCAATGGGATCCTTTTTACTGTCAAATAGAGGCTTCAGAATGTTATCTTCTGAGAGCTCAATCGACTCCATCTGCAAATCCTCAGGTGCATTCGAGACATCAACCAGATGTGGCTGAAAAGCTAACCTCAGTGTGGCATCATCATTCTCAAAATCTTTAAATCTGTTATTGTATTCTTTAATCAAGGAGTCTAAAACACCTATATATTCATTCATATTCCAATTTTTCAAGTTTTTATCCATATCTTGTTTATCAATTACCTTTGCCAGTTCAGGAAAATGCTCGGCTGAAACAACTGATCTGATAAGGCCAATTTTGAAAAAATTCAACTTCTTCCGAAATGACTGAACTTGCTGCAACATTTCATATATGGATTTAGTTTTACCTTGTAGAGAAGTATTCAAATGATTTTGTTTTGACATTAAATCACACAAAAATGCAAAATTTCTGCAGAAATCTTTTTTCAAAATTTCTCAAGGTTCATTCTGTTCTTTGAAAAAGCTCGTGATTTGTTTTCGCAAAGCTAAAATATTTTCTAGTACTTGACCTTGTGACAGCGAGCTCACTTAATGGTTTGGAAGATCTACACTAAATGTTTCATCGTCATATTGAAGCACTGGCGGTGCCGTGTAGCTATTTCTCGAATGTAGTTCACAATACCAATAACTGTACGTAATGTGTCATTCAAAACAAGATTTGGCGCAAAGATTCTGTCGATGCAAAATACGTATCTTTTGTTTATTCTTTCTGTAACTTTCATGCTAAAATCATATATGAGTTTGAGATGAGGTTGTCACTGAGAAAGTATAATTCCTCAATCTGCGGGAAAATGACACAATGAAAGTAGATTTTATGGATTCTAATGTGACAACCTTTTGGTGAAGAGCTGTTGGTGAATACCTGATTCTCTCAGCCAGCCATTCCATTTGCCATAACGTATTGCTGTGAGGCTGGCTTTTTTACAACGATCAGCACTAAAACCAGGGCAAGAAATGGATTAGATCTTAGTGATGATTTGGGATGTACAGTAGCTGTGACAAAGCCTCGTGTCTCTAATTTAGTCACATTGGTAATTTCATCACCAAAATGTTATTTTTATGAATATGTCATATATTTAATTTAATGAGGTTTATTCAACTTCGTTCAAAGTTTTGCAAATGAGAATTTAAAAATATAATAAAGTTTTATTATGATTTTCCTTTTTCATATTCGTCATTTAAAATGGACCAGAGGTAAAACTGGTACCATTGGTTAGCTCAGGGGGAAACAATGGCAAATAGGTTGGGAAACACTGATATAATATAACAGTGTATAACCAAACCGGGGTCGAGGAAACCAGCGTTGTAAAAAAGTTTACTTTATGCTAAAAATTACTGGAATGCCATAGATTCCGATCAAATACTCCTTACGTTTCTTTTATATTGATCATTATTTTGAACTCAACAAATAACACTTCACGTCACCACCTAACACCAGTTTAATGTCAACCTAGTTGGGGTTCCCCCCGATAACAAAATTTTGCTTCACGTGTAACGGGAAAATTTTTCCGAATAAATTTTCTAATCTAATTCGATATTTAGTCGATTTTTTGCTGCAAGAACGTTGAATTTTGTTTTTTTTTAGCTGGTCATAAGTGTATGATTATGTTATTATTATGTTTGTTGATTGTCATTCTTAAGTAATGGAATAAGTTTTTGTACTTGAGGCGTTGGTAAATCCTTTCATAGTGTAAACTCGAATTTTGAGCACCGTAAGCTTCCCATTGGTTTATTCTTAATAATCTTACTGATAGGGAATATTTTCCTTGTTCAGCTGTAAATTTTTTAAATTCCATCGCGAGGATCTATTGCACCTTACAACAAAATTAAAACCGTCAAATCGTTCCCTGCAGGTGTTTACCTTAGATCATTTAAAAATATCCAAATTGGTACGGTTTTTTGTCGAGTTGTCACATGTGATATTCAATAAACCGTTTCTAGATGGTACTCACCATTGGGTGCGCCTTCAGTTTCCTTGTGTGCGGGATGCTTCTTCGTGTGCGGGCATGCGGCAGAGCGCGGTGCATGAAGTGAAACTCATGGGTCGAGCCAAGCACCTGAGGGAAAACAGAAAGAGACAATCCTATTGACCAGATTCATTTAACCAATTGAAAAAAGAACTTGTTCTATTTTGAGATTTCAAGGAAAATATCTTTTAAAACTATATTTATTCTCAGCTGCCGATTTCACAGAGCCTTATTTTAACCCAAGAGTTTGTTAGCTTCACTACTGATGACGGATAATTAGTGAAATTGTATTAATCAAAAATTTTAAATGTATTTTTGAAAAAAGAATCGTTGAAAATGCCCGAAAGAAAAAATATATACGTTTTAATTTTTTCCCTTATCATTCATCATTCATAACAATAACTTATTTTTTGATGCCGATAAATTCATTATGTTCAATTTAGCGTTGAAACAAGTTTGTGTTTTCCTATGCTAAGTGAATGTTCCCTGTGGCAAGGGAAGGGATGTTTTTTTACTGACTCGTAACATGATATATGTTGAAAATCCGTCGAGAAAGTCTTAACGTTTATGGATTATATTAGGAGTTATTTTCATATAATAGAATTTTTATAAAGTATGAAATTCATTATAACTGTACACCAGAAATGTTTGAATAAACTTTTATTTTAATTACTATATCCATTGTATAGGATATCATTACCTTGTGTGTTATCTTATCCTTTGTCTTCTGAAACATTTCAGCTAACCGTAGCTCTTTGATAATAAATGAAATTAAACTTATTTTTTTGAAAATGTGAAGGTTTTGTGTAGTAAAAAAATTAGTCATTGGAGAATTTTCATCGAGGATGCCTGCTTTCAAGCCAAAATTTCAAAATATTATATTTTTTAAAGTGAAAAAACGAAAATTTATTTTTTCCTTAAGTTTAAAAATAAATAACGATTTTGGTTTGGTAATTATCATTTATTAACATATCTAGTATGCTTTGTTTTAAGTTTAATCTTAGGTACACATACAGGCTCAATGAACCCCGTTAATGTATGCAACATAACGTACTCACTGATATTTCCTGTTGCCTAATTAGATTCACGCAGGCGCTACATGTAAGGTTGGCAATTGATATTGTTCATTTATTTTCATTTCTTTTATACACCATCGCTAATATCCCATTTACCTTAAGGTATTTCCTAAATTAAAACAGGTGTAGAAGACTTTAAATAACAATAAATGATCGAGCTTCCTATGAGTCATTCAGATGCTATAATAATAAGGTTAAAACCACAATCGAGTACAAAGGTCAAAGGACACCTGTTTTCTTCACATTCCATTCCCAAAATGTGGTGATTTTAATTAAATATAAAGGCATAGCGCTAAGAATGTGTAACTTCATATATATCCCTTCATTTAATCAGTCATTTTGATTACGTTAAAACCACCAAATTAAAGTCAACTTTATTCTTAGAATATTCTGATGTCGAATGTACGCATAATTTTGTATATACGTATATCAAATTAAAAACTTCGACAAACCATGTATTTTTACCGTCAGATTATTTGTCCAAAGACATATTAGCTTAATTGATTATATACTCCTGGGATTTGTATTGACTGCGATTTGTGGAATTTTATAAGCCTTGCAAAGAAATGTTCATTTTCTACTCCGTTTTATTACTCCAGTAAAATTAATTAAGACAATATATCATTTAAATGTATTTTCATTAACTTAAGTAAAGGAATAAATTATTTGTGAGAAATGTTTATAAAATACTATACGGCATACGAAAGAACTACGGCCGTATCTTAATTATTATAATCTGTCTTTAAACAATTCTTCTTTCCCATATTTTTCGTATATTTAATTCCCCTGGAAAACCTGCAAAAATTGCAATATCAAACAAATTCGCTGACAGAAAAGTATTTTATATTAAGTTGAACGAAAATATCTAGAAATTATAAAATGGAATTACTCATATAGTATAGTATATCATAGGGTAATTCTAAAAGCACATGTAATAAAAATAACAGTTTATGAATCCTGTCAAGGAATTGGCGGAATAAAATTGCATGTCTTTTGAAAAGTGCAGTCTACAGCGTTGACCTAACGTTTTGAATCCAGTAAAAGTGAAAGGAAAAAATTCATTTGCAAAGTTGCGTTGTTTAAATTAAACAGCTACCTCTTTTTTGTATATAATTTAGAAATACAAATAAGTATAACAATCCCTAATATATTTTTATATAATTTTTTCGTTTCTAATTTCCGCTTATGAAATATTAGTTACTAGGTAGTTTTGCAAATGGAATGATGCATAGAGGCATTAATCTCTCTTAAATCTATTTCATATCAACCTATATGTTTATGTAGTTCTAATGTCTTGGTTATAATTTAAATGATGACAAATTTCATTTTAACTCTGTAAAAGTGTAAAAAGGCTCCATTTAAATATGATATACATAGAAACCGTTTTGATCTGTTGTCATTTATTGTTTTATGAATAATGCCTTCTAACGTTCGATATAGAATTAATGACGACGGGAAATGTTCGAACAAATTAATTGAAACGTTTGTTATAGTAAAATATGAGGTTTATTTTTATTATTCGCTTGAAAAAAACTATTTTAGAAAGATGCCATCACATGTTATTTATGCTGCCCCTTAATTCATGCACCATATTAGAATAACTGAAATTTCCTCGTTATACATAACTGTAGTATTTATATCGGATATTCCTTCAAATTGAATGATCCGTTTAAAAATTGCTTCTTTTCCTCCACGAGTTATGAGATTTTTTTATTTCCTCATATTTTAGTCATAATATTAATTTCCGCGCGATCTTTATAGAATCGAAAAAACTTATGAAAAACGGTTTCCCTGCCACCAGCCTTCCCTCCAATTTCCTTAGGTTACCAGAAGTTCTATTATTCTTCAGAGCGAGCGTTATTGAGTGGAGTGCGGTTCTTTTCAGCGGAAGGATAAAAAAGAACAGCTTCACTCACACCTCTCTCTCCTAGTTTGTTCTACTTCTGTGAGCACTCAGAAAAATATAGTTTTTTCCCCGCGCGACTCCGAGTAAAGCAGTGTTAAACCTTCTCATTTTTTATGTCCTCCCTAATAATGTTAGATACACCTGATTTCTATCTGTTAATATTCCGAGGAGGAGAGAAAGAAAGGGCCAGAAATAACAATCCGATCTTTTGGTTTCAGACCAAGCATTTCCGAAAGCTCGTTTTTCTACATTTTCCAGGTTTCCATCCAATCTCTTTCCCCTATCCACTCCGCTCCGCAACCCTTCCACTCAGAAAGCAGCAACCCGAAATGTTGAATAAAATATGATCCGATAATCGATTTGGCACATTGCGAAAGGGTCTAGAAACTTCCTATCGATCGAGCAATAATATGGTAAGTCTTTTGAATCGAAAACTGAATCAATTTTAATCTAAGTGAAGTTTAAAATTTAGAAAAGACCTTTATATTTATAAGCATGTAAGTATTTTTGCAATAATGCGCATACGTTTATATTTGAGAGAGAGATACAGAAGGCGTGGGACGTGATTTTTTTCTTATAATTCTTGGCGGAATAAAATTTGATATTTTCTCTGCCAGGGCAAAACTTGTGCAGAAATTTGGTCGTTCATTAATTAATATGATCATTTGATTTTTTAATGTTGACGCTGAAAGGATGTCGACCAATTTCAGTCATTGATTATAATTATTTTTTGTAAAGGCGACAATAAATTCGTTCATGTTTCAGTGTTAAAAATTTGTTATGAATACTGTTAATAATTAAAAAAGTTTTTACTATAATGATAAAAAATAAGCCCTGTTATTTTAAGTGATGTCTATAACAGTTTTTACTATTAATCACAACCTTACGCTAAAGTTGTGCGTTCAAAAATATACCTCAAGACAAAATGTCATTTGAATTGATGAAGGGCAAAATTATCTAAGTAATTAAATTAGCTAATAACATTTACTATGAAATAATCAAGGCTAATATTGTAAGTATTCTCTGATGTATGTATTAAATTATATTTTCAGTTCAGGTTGCGACATTTAAAAATACTTTTCTAAGCAGACCAGCATCGTGAATTTTGAGATATGTTTATCTCTAATTAATTCTAATTAATGGATTTTTGAAATATTTTACCCTACAATAAACTCGATTTTAAAAAAATTGACGATTTACTAAAAAATGTTTCAAGGATTTTGATTATAATTACACCTGCTATAAAGCTTGATGTCATCAACAATAATACGTAAGCCGAATTCCTAAGAAAATCGCCAAATAGCTACCAAGGATATTATCATTCATCGAATCTGACTCCAAGCTACCGCCTAATCTCTCCCCACTAACACCAGCGGCATTATTGTTACGAAAAAATGTCAATACGTGAGTTGCAATGTTATTGCACGGACTAGAGGCAAACGTATATGGGAAAGTATTTGCAATTTGCACCGATTTTTCATCATTACATTCTCAGATTATGTCAAACGTTACTATATAAATTTATTCTCCCCCTCCCTCTCCCCCCTCTGCAGGGTTTGGATTGATAGCTTGATAATTTTATTCTTGTGGCATTTTATGTGTCTTGTGGGTGTGAGCGCGCGCGCGCGTGTGTGTGTACGTGCGCGTTCGTGGAAGCGCGGATGAGAACGCATTAAAAAACTTTTTTCAGTGAATGCACAAACCTAGGGATAGGTAGGATACTCCATAATCCAGACGTGTGGGAATTATTCTTGCGATGTCGTATAAAGGTTTTGAGGTTGAAATGGAAAAAAATTACAAATACCGATCTTGCGTGTAAGTGAATATATCTCCTATTTTCCTTTAAATCTTGATTAAATTATTTGTATTTTGTTTGAAACATACTCCAATTTTAAAAATATTGTTTCGCGAGATTTCTTGTTTAATTCCCACGAAAAGTGTCTCAGCATTGACCTTTGGCATTTTAATTATCTTAAGCGATCTAATTTATTTAAAGAGAATAAATCGAGTTAAAATGTCGTCCACGTGATACATTGTGTTTATAGCGGCTTAGTGGTTAATAGCATATACAAAATGGATTTGGTAGTTTTTTTAAGATAGACATATCGTGAAGGGAGCAAACACTCAAAAAGATGTAATTAGTTCATTTTCATTCGCCAAACTCCAGTATTTCACGCGATAAAGCATGTTTATAAACAAAATTAGTCTATATTTTTTCTCTTATTTTACAAATTAATTTATGCTAGAAACTGTTCATTGCTCTTGCCAGTCAACCAATGTTGTTTATTCTTATCCTGTTCTGTTACTTATTATTGTACGAGTGATTTTAATGAATGAAGCAGGGTATTAGTAGTTTCATTTTCAGTAGATACCTTAATGGATACCTTTTTAGAACGTTTTATTTCATAAACGTGAGGATTTTTTCGCTCTGTCTGTCCGTGTCCGTGAAATCAATTAAATGAAAATAGAAAAAAAACTGCAAGAAACATAAGACTGAAATTTGCAGTGTATGTGATCTATGATGCCATTTATCACGCTGCCAAAGAAATATTTGGGAGAAATGGGTGGCGTCAGAGGCTTCAAAAATGTTCAAATTAATACTCTAGGTAAATGGATCTAGATATAAAGTTAAAAATTTCACTATTTGTTCGACATTTAATGCCATCTATAAGACTGCAAAAGAAATTTTTTATATCGGAGAGCGTCAGGGGCCCTTTTTGGAAAAATCGGAGAGCGTCAGGAGAGCCCTTTATAGTACCTAATGCAGTATAGTCATATCATAAGTCATTAGTCATACGATTACAAACCTAACATGTGTAAGAGTATGAATATACTTTATTAATTAATTATTGAATAAATGACTTCTTGTCGCATAATTAAATTACTAAGTTTATAATGAATTTTAAGTTTACCATTTTAAATAGGATTCACTATATATGTATTACGCGCTTTTACATATTGCGTGAGCAAATAAAGCTCGCATTTTTAATAATAATGTTCCCGCCCTGTTAAAAAGTATGACCGCTTAACCAAATACACTGTTCAAATGTCCTAATTCTGCTTTAGACGATAATTTCGCGCATAATTTGCGATTTTTATTCCTTTGTTACGTTCTGTTTACGGAGTTGGAGTGCGTTTAATCTAACTCTGGCACCACGATTCCCGCGCGAATCGAACATTAAAAACGAAACAGGTTACAATGAAGGATATTTTTGACTAGCGATGCGAAATGGGACTCCCGCAGCGGAGGAGATAGATGAAAATGCTAATGTTTCTAACACTCAAGGGAAGGCTTCAGGATAAAAAAAGCCCTCAGTTGCGATGGACTCTAGTTGATGAGATAGTAATGACGCAATGCTTCGAAAGAGGCCTTTAGGGATTAAACGAATGGAGATGGGAATTTCCACCGGGAAGGAGCTTTTTCCCACCTGCCTAACGGCATTTCCGCGGGAGAACAAATTTTTTTCACTAGCCCATCCGGTTAATGCTAAGAATTGTAAATGATCTCGAATAACACGGCGTTTCTTTCCGGTCTGCGGCGAAAACCCAAAGAGTGTTGGCATATAAGCTTGTAAAAATCGGCTGCTGCAAGGATAGAGCGAGTGTAAAAAATAATGCATTTCCTCTCTCATTTGTTTACGAAATAGTAAGCCTCGTCGTGAAAAAAAGAAAGCGACTCAGTAACGGCGGATCGCATGAAAAATTTATCGTTTTGTCAGGTTTACTCGCTAGCAATGCCGAATCGATAAAAAAATTTTAAGGGAGCGATCAAATTAAATGCGCCGAGGAGCGCAGTTTCTTTCGTTGTGCTTCTTTTTAGGGGACCACTTTTACCAAATGGGAGTTTATTTTATACAGAGTGGGATAATAAATTCTGCAAATAAAGTCCGTAATTCGATTTAACGGTTCCTTCTCGGAAGAAACATCGATATTCTTCCAAGTTGAAGGGATGATAAATTTTCGATGTTTTCGAGTAGAGCTCCGTAAAACTTCCGGATGCCATCTTAAAAATTAAAATAAAATCCTTAATTTCCCTGATCTGTGTCTTATTCGTTATTTGAAGTTTTTAAAAAATAGTTAGATATAGTTTTTAAAGTCATTTTCTCCCTTAAACGTGTATTGTTTTTAAATTAAATCTAGATTCGCCCTAACTGCGCACTGCCGCCATTTTGAGTTGTCCAGTGCTTTAATCAAGGGTTCATTTGTTTTTTACCATATTCGTGTTATTAAAATGATAATACGGCGCCTTAATGTTCTGGGTTATATCAAACTCACAAGGGGAGACTACGTAGCTTGGGTCGTCGATTTCGACGAAACTTTTTTGGGTGGTAAAACACTTAAAATGAGAAGACCCGTGTATCGGCTTTTGATTGAATGGGCCTTAGTTTCGGCTTCTTTTCTTTTCGAAAGATTAACTGTTGCTCGAAAAATGCAATAATAGACCGACAATGTCGAGCAGGTGGGTTGGCTAAGTGGTTACTGTACTGGCTCCAGGTTATTTTGTCCCGGATTCAAATCCCACGTCATACCGTTTTTTCGTTGTAATCCAGTTTATCAATTTTAATTTATTGTATTATTATTTATTTATTAACTTTATTATATTGTTATTTATTTACTTCATTAAAATCGATGCACAAGAGCGTATTGGTAGATATTTTGATGTGAATTGTAAATCTAACGTTACAGGAACGAGGATCGCAGCTGTTGAAATGCAATGAACAAGTATCACAGTGGGGTAAAGAATGCGAAAGGAGAAACGTGCTTGGACAAGCATAACATGATTGAAATCTGTACATACGACAGATTCAATTTACTCTATTTCCGATAAACATTGCTTCACAAGTATTAGAATTCATGCAAATGAACATTTTCTCGGCTTTTTGACTTTGTCGAAATTTTTATTGAAGTTTTTTACCTAGCGAAACGACGCGTGTATTAACTTTTAGTGCTATCATAGCTTTCCAATTCCATTTATGGAAGATTGACTCGACTATTTGCTTATGCTTTTATGATTTCTGATTTTCGTCCAAGCAAGTCACAATTGCAGAGTAGAACTTGCCATTATATGAGAAACGCGAAGAATCATGTAACCTAGGGAAAGGAAGGAATTTTTGATTAATAATTGGATTTCGCAGAACTTCCCGAACGGCGGTAAACAATGAAATGCCGAAGAGATATTGATGCGTGCCCAAGGTTTCGGAATTCGAGAGGGACGTCCATGTTGAATGGACCAAGGAGTGGGAAGAAACGACCTTTCAGTGTCGGTTCATCATATAACCTTGATCGAAACAATCGAGCTGGTAAAATTAGGAGGCATTGTTGTGTGATGTATGGCCAGGGCGTGGGACGTCGCCGGACAAATATATAATCGACTCTATAGAACGTATCTCAGATGTAGAATGGTTCCGCGCTGTCATATAATCCGAGAGATAAGAGAGAATCCCCGAATTTTACAAGATAAATACCGTTCTAGTTTGGATTGCAGCTTTCGGATTTGAAATGTTCACCTCTTTGTCAACCTCATCTGGGCTATATATATATATATTAGTAGATATTTTCAAAATGAAACAGTTTATTGAATGTTTTTTGTTTCTTGATCAGTGTTCGGTGTGGGTCACCGTTGAGGACGTCTGATTTGCATCCGCAACGAGCATTTGGTTTTCCCAAACATCTGATGACTATTAGAGTTACATTTAATCTCAACTTAGGTATATGCTGGCATAGATTTTCAATGTGCGTTTTCAAGCATTTTAGAAAGATTTTCTTCCAAACGATAATCGTTTTTGAAAATCGACAAGCGATATAATCTTTACAGTAAGATGTATTTTTCGATTTTAAAATACCGTGAAAATGCCACTACAGTCATCGATTGGGACTGAAATAATAGAAAAACACTTGCAATCAGTAGGGTTAAATATTAATGTCATATTCCAAAAACAAATTTTTTTAATTACTTTGCAAAACTTAATTATGTAAAACAAAGTCACATACCTTATTCACTCAAATACAGACTCATTTTGCCCAAATGACAATGGACCTTAATCCATGCATCATATGGTAAACTTAAGAGCAATATAATTGGCATTAGGGAGTTTGTTTATGACCGAACGATTAATGAATAAATTTACAAGGCCAGAAAAATACTACCTAGTTAATCTGTACGCAAATGAGCCAAGTTTTACTGTGTGCAATCACCTATAAACAATAATAAATTCACTAGAGAATTATAGACATCGTTTATAGCTGAAAACAAATACATCATTAAAACGTTATAAATTGAATTAATTTTACGAATGAGCTGATTTTTTTCTATAGAATGTAAGAAAGTCATAATAAATACCTCTTAAATATTATTTGAAACTTCAATCTATCTTCATCCTTTACCGCATAACTTGTACAGGAACTCTTTTAAAAAAATATTTAACCCAATTATTTAGAAAAATATAGTCTCGGGGGTGTCTTATCAAGCTCTTTATATTTTTATGAAAGCATTTTCGAACGAGACAAGGTTTTTATTTATTTGACATTTATTTAACAATTTTAGGACATTATTTTTGAGGTTCATTACGATGGAAATAAACTGTAAGGTGACATTTAAAGGTTAATTAACGAGTTGTCTGTAAACCGGTGTTGAATTTTTTATATCCCATGGACTGCTAATGAGCGATGATAGATGACGAAAATGGTCGAGAATTTCCGAAATATATTGTTGTTGTTAGAATCTTTTGAAAGGAAAATAGCGGCCTTAGGAAAACAGATTTCAACTCTTGGGGACAACGCCGTGTCCGCCGAAAATGTTTTTTTTTTAATTGAGCATTTGCGAAGATATTTTACTGTAATTAAAAGCGCGTTTATGTCAGACCGTTAAAATTTGCGCCGTTATGTGATTAATTACATAATCCCAATTAACTACCAAGTGAGATATTTTCCAGTAATTATTTTGAAATCAGTAAATTTGTATTTTGAGTAAATAAAACAATAATAAATTGGGTGCATCTCTAGGTTAAGCCATTAGCCGTTAGCTATAATTAGAATCAATTTGAGATAAATATCAATGGACAAAAGTTATTTTTCCTTGCTGGCAATCTGAGAGAAATTCGATAAAAATTATATTCTCTAAAATGGAAGTTGCGTCATCAAATTTTCAGATAGACTCAAAGCGTATAAAAATTGTACCCTTTACCGTTTTCGGCAGAAGAACTGTGCAATATTTTAACTCATTTACCGGTATCACCAAATGAGATTCTTTTTGTTTTATATCCTTTCAGAATATAATACTTGGCTTAGAGATTAATATTTTTTTTAATTTAACACGAATTATCAATGAAATCGTTTGTGCTCGCAAGAGGGAGCCGCAATTAAAAAAAAATATGCGCAGAAAAACAAATAGCATATGAAATTTCATCTTAATTGCCCTACTATGTCACTAAGCCTTTGGAGAGCAGATGACCCTTCTCGTGAAAAGGATCAAAGGTCACGGGATCTCCTTCCATGCAAAATCCCTCGGAGCTAGCAATTTTGACCGAAGATACATGAAATTCTCGTCCGAACGAGAATTTCCATTTTGCGCGCTGGAAAGGATGGTAGAGGGTTAGCGGTGAAAAAGATATCATTTGAATACCAAAGCAACCACTTTGGCTTATTGGCTGTCCACTTTCATCCCGGTGGCAGTGAAGCAGAGCGCGTTGAACTTCGTGGCCCAGTCTGAAATCACAAAACGCTCCGAGCGCATTGTACGGAAATTGTTTATCTACTCGGTGCAGCCGGCCGAACGAAATGCGTAGGATTCCATCTAGTTTTACTTTATGATTCCGAGATACGCACTCTTTGAAACCAGTAGGCTAAAATGGCGAGGGTAGATGGAGAATTATGAATCTGGGTAGAAGTGGAGAAATCGAAGCGATTTCGGCGAGAATTTAATGCCAACGAGTTGAAAGAGAGAGAGTCTCGTGCGTAATAGAATTTTGAAATTAGTTGACCGAAATTCATCCAAGCTTTGCTTTACCACACTCTGAGACTAATTTTCTAATAAGAATATAACAATATTGGTTAAATAACAAGTGAGGGAAGAATTGTAGAGAATATTAAAAAAACACTATCGTAGTATTATTGTGTCCTGCGAAAAGGCGACAAAAAATATAAGAATTAGTAATTAGATATCTACTCGAACTCCGGTATTCAAGGTTTGAAATAAGATGCGCTATCCATTACACCAACGTTTTATCAAGAGTAATATTACTGCAAATATAACCCCTTCTTCCTAGCATGAATTCTTCACGAGTTTTTAGCCAAGTTGTAATGTAGACACCAATTATTCCCAAGTAATCAATTATTAATCCACCATATTTATAGGATGTTTACCTTTTATATCTACCAAACTATTCTGAAATTGTCATTTTTCCAAATAGTGGGACTCCAGAGATGTTGCTCACACAGAAGAAAAGCGCCAAAACTCTGTCTTTATTTTATTCTGTTGTAAGAGCTGTCGTTGTTTAAATTTGAGTAATGATAGCGACAAATTCCCTGATAGTGAAACTAAGGAGAGAAAAATGTGCATGAAAATAATCATAAAATTACTTCGAGTAATCCTCATTTCTTCTATATGAACTTTTTCTGTTATTAAACGATAAAGTTAAAATAGGAAATGACATTTAGATTAAAATTGGTACAAATATTTTCGCAGGATTATCAGGCAAGATAAAAAAGTCATTATGCGTATTGCGTCATCTAAGAATTACTCTCCTTTCAAAGTTACAAATGAAGTAAGTAAGTAAGTTATTTTTTAATTTCACCCTGAAATCGTGCAATAGTAACAAATCATAAAAACCTTTAAAATATAAAATATTTTCACGCTTTTAAGAGAACACGTTTTCGAGAGTTATTCTAAAAATCCTCCCCCATATTCCTTAATGATTCGCATTAAGATTTCTCTCACGCTATATCCGTAACGAATGAAGCGATTTAAATGGCTTTACAGCTTTATTAAACCTTTAAGTGAGAAAATCAAATTATTTTCAGAGCTGAAAAACTTCGGTCCTTTTATTCCTGAAGATGTAAAAAATGAATTTTCTAAAATTTGCATCACTAACGGAGATAGGAAAAATAACCATTTCCAGGAAATACGCTTGGCTCCGACGAGCTTCAATGGGAGGATCAAGCGAAATCACCTCGCCAAAAAAAAGATCTCAAGAATTTCGAGATACCTTCGGCGGATGGGCAAATAAATCTTTCGGAAACGCGTCCCTCCTCTCGATAAAATAAAATAAGTGAAAAATAAATTTGCTCTTGGAGATTTCTTTGGAAAGATTTTCCCCTCGCAAGTGGCATCAAAGGTCAAGTAAACAACCGTGTCATCCACCCCGGAAATTCGATTAAAGCGTGCAAAGAGCCAATTTTATATCCGAATCGATAGATGTAAAAGATTTGACAAGATGGCGAAAAAAATAGATTTGACAAGATGGCGAAAAAAATAGATTTGACAAGATGGCGAAAAAAATAGATTTGACAAGATGGCGAAAAAAATAGATTTGACACGCTATAGTCTAACAGTTTCACGTATCCAAATAACGAAAACATTTAACTGTATAAATGTCTATTTCTCTCTGTTTTTGCAGCATGATCGGTAAAAATGTCGGCAAATCTAAAACGGCACCACTTGAGGTTTGATGGGGCAAACCGATCGTCCCTCTGCGCGATAAGTAACTTTCTGGTCGATGAAGAGGCAGGAAAATTCTTGTGATTGTTTCAGTGATTGTAAATGTGTTTATAAACGTGAATCTTTCCAGAATTATCCTTTTCCTCAGTTGAATTTCCTCACACGCTTACCTTCGTAAGAATCATTTGGAGGCATCAAATTCCCAAAAATACGTAAATAGGTTTTTACGTCCCCTCCCGTTTCTCTCGACGTTTCGCAATTTTCAGTACTTCCCTTGAAATTTTTGTTGATAGAACACATTGGATTTTGCTCAAAACCAGAATAATTTCGAAAACGTATCTTATCATCCGAGACAGTGGAAAAAGGTCCCTCCATCACTACAGTAATCTTTGTTTATTATTAAGTTTTGATGTGTATTTTCTGAGAATATACGCATTAAAATGTTGTAGATAAGGTAATATAACTAATATCTTTACAAGTTTAGCTAAAACAAGTATTTGAAAGAATAACAATGACAATTTACAAAATGAGTTAATTCCGCAACGAAACAAGATTGGAAAGGTGTACTCCATGTCGGAGTACACAAAGTTTCCAAATGCGTTCTTTGAAATTTCACAATGTTCTCAATACTTTTCACTCAGATGAGAATTTAACGAGAAGCAATATATGTAGATCTTCATGTAAATTAGTAGTAGTTATTGTCCAATTTTAACCAAAATTGGAATCGATTAATTAATTTTAACAAAAATTCCCAAATACCAAATTTCATCACAAAGTGTCAAGCAGTTCTCGAATTAAAACAAAGGAACATTGTAAACTACATGTAGGTCTTCATGTAAAGTGTTTGTCATTTTTGTCCGATTTTAATAAAAATTGGAATCGGTCGACCGCTTTTAGTAAAACTCGCCAATACCAAATTTCATCAAAATACATCAAGCGGTTCCTGAGTGGAAACAAAAAAACATTATCAACTATTTGTATGTCTTGTAAAGTGGTCGTAATTGTTGTACGATTTTAACCATAATGGTAATCGGTCAATTAATTTGAGCAAAATTCCCCAATACCAAATTTCATCAAAATACGTCCAGCGGTTCCCGAGTTGAAACAAAGGAACATTGTAGGTCTTCATGCAAAGTGGTCATCATTATTGTCCGATTTTGACCAAAATTGAAAATGATCGACCAACTTTAGTAAAACTCTCCGATACCAAATTTCATCATAATATGTCTAGCGGTTTCCGAGTTTTAACATGCGGACGGACGGACGGAGACGACCTCCCCTATATGCGTTCACTTCGTGCAAAAAACGCATAATAACGAAACTTACGGAATTTTCATTTTTATTAAGGATTTTCTTTTTAGTGTTGGCTACAATGGACAAGTTTTTTTATGAACATTTAATCTTAAACATTTCTAAATTCATATATTTTTTCTCTCAGATTCCAATCCCAGGGTTCATGTTTAATCATGATCAAAGTGAAACATTTTACTTGTTGTATTGGCCCCTATGCTTGGTGATTGATTTGGCAAAAAATTCCTAGATTTCATTATTTAGAAAAATCGTGGTAATTTCGACTTCATAGGAAAAGAAAGAGAAACATTCTACTCTTGATCCGGAGCCCAAGCCTGAAATCAGATGGTCTGATGCTTCAACCGTCTAAACTATAAAGACAGTATGATTGCTCAATTTTAAATTAGGGCATTCCGTTGAGAAAAAGACTAACTAAATAAATCACATCCAACTTAACGCCTCCACTGTGGCACAATTGAGAATTCGCTCACTTATACTGAAATCGGTGAGATTTCTGAACTACCTTTTCGTTATTTTTCGTAGGCATGAATAACCACTCCATAAGACACCATTATACGATAAATTACGCAAAATGTATTGCATATCACATGGCCTCGCCATTAATATTGCGTACTTATGAATGATTTAAAATATCTATTTAATTCTATATGTTTGATGCTCGAGTTAACCAAACAAGCCACTCTAAAAAAGCATAAATTCCGTTCACGCTTCGAATTTACCGAAACAACGTAAGCTTGTTGCAATTAATAATAAGTCCGCGAAGTGAGATTGCTTTTAATCGCCATGAATAATGAATCATCTATCGCCCTCTCCCGAGATACGATACGATCCTCCATCAAAGGGAGATGACGAGCGCGCCTCGCGCAACGAAGTTAGCAGGACATCGTCGCGGTCCCATAACTAAAAAATTCAAACATTGGACCCGTCCTTTTAGCGGGGACCCTGATCTCGCTTTTAAGTGAGGAACGGGAGGTGTGACTGAGGACTCTTTTAAGCTTTCAAACGAAGCTCAAAATGAGAATTCCCCGAAATGCGTTTCTTTCGTCTTCCCTTTTATTCCTCTTTCTCTCATTTTTCCCCAGCTTATTTCTCATTTTTCCTTTTTAGGCGTTCTTGGCAATAAGTAAAAAAGGTGCCTTACGATCAGGTCGTGTCCGGCCGTCCGCATGTTTAATGTGCGAAACTACTGGACGGATGTTGATGAAATATGGTATTTGGGACATAGGGGCAAAGAAACTAAGAAAATGATATAAATGGTTTACGAGGCCTAATCGGGAGTGCCACTTTACTGGTGACAGAAATGAACTTTTCTTTATATCTCGTAAAATATCACTCAGAACAAAAAATCTTTGAACTAAATTTATAGAACTTATCAAACAGTGTATGTTTTGTTCGGTACATTTTCATCGAAGGTTAAGAAAATAAAACTTTCAAGTCATGATTAACATTCCCGTGTTTTTTAATTTGGAAAATGAAGGGAAATGGATTATCGACGACGAAGAAATGAACGTAAATACGTCTATTTTCTTTACGTATACGCAGTGTTTGTAAGTGAAAAGAAATTGGTAATTTACGACGAAGAAATAAACGTGAACTTAATGATTATATTACTATTATTCGAGTGAGGTAAGTTTCAAGTAATTGTCTATTGTTTTTTAATTACAACTGATTCGGAAATAAGACAGTGAATCAAAACTTTGATATTTCCTTGACATCACAACTCGCACTTCAATTCTTATACATTATACTAATTGTAAGCCATTAATATTTATCTCATGATGACATAAATCGTAAAGAACGCCTCTGCCTCGCATATATGCGCGCATTATGTGTGCATCTTTCGTCTCGTGTTCCCTGTACACTACATCCGTCCATTATGATTCAGCCTTTCTGAGAATATCCCAGCCTTTCCTTTTCTTCCCCTCTCGATCCTACGAAATTTACCTTTTCTTCTTCCTCTCTCTATCTATCTTTCTATCTCTCTTTCTCTCCTTCCCCCTCTCTTTCCTCACTCTCTCCCTCCATCTACCTTCCTCCCACCCTCTCTCCCTTCCTCTCTCTCTCTCCCTTCCTTCCTCTCCCTTCCTCCCTCTCTCCTCCTCCCTCTCCCCTCCTCCCTCTCCCCTCCTCCCTCTCCCCTCCTCCCTCTCCCCTCCTCCCTAACCCCTCCTCCCTCTCCCCTCCTCCCTCTCCCCTCCTCCCTCTCTCCCTTCCTCTCACTTCCTCCCTCTACGTTCCTCTCTCCCTTCCTCTTTCTCCCTTCCTCTCCCTCTCTCCCTCACCCTTCCTTCCTTTCTCTTTTCTTTTCACCCATCTCCCTCCCTCTCTACCTCTTTTTCTTTTTTGTCATATGACAGGTTATTCATCTAGTATTATTCACTTTGTCTATATGCACATCTAATTATATGATAAATTTCCTTGGCTATTCTATTGTATATAGGTTTGGGCAGGTTTTTAACACACCCCTTCTTGTGGGTAATTTACTGCAACTGGATTTTACAAAATATAAGCTCTTTTCATACTTAGTTTTTCCCACTTAAATTTCATGATCCTTATATCTCTTTTAAACTTTATATTGCTATTGTATTTATACGTTTATTTTTGGAATCGTCATTCACAGTTTCACTGTAATTTGTAAATATGTATTTAACATAATATATGTATAATAAAATATTTGACAATTGGCTTTAGGCTTAAGAGGGGGCTAACAAGTCTCATCCTAGCCCAAATAAAGGCATTTGTCTATCTGTCTACCTCCCTCGCTCTACCTCTCTCTCCCTTCCTCTCTCTCTCTCCTTCTCTCTCCCTCTCTCTCCCTCTCTCTCCCTCTCTCTCTCCCTCTCTCTCTCTCCCTTCATTTCTCGCCCGTCCTTACCCTCTCTTTCAATATCTCTTTCAGTTTCCATGAACAAAATGTAAGAAGAGATGTCTAATCCCAATCTCTCCCAAATTAAGACAAATATCAATCTACCTCTATTTCTCAATTTTTTCTACGCCTCCCTTTCCATCATTTTATCTCATTTTCTTTCCTTAACTCACAATCTCCCTTTCCCTCTCTCACAATCTCCCTTTCCTGTTTCGATAACCTTTCCTGGTATCAGTTGTGTCAATGGCCCGCGTCATCCCACGTCTTTCCGCATCAGCAGGGAAGCCTTGTGCCTCTGGTACGCCGAGGGAAACTTGGTCCTAAACTACTAAACGGGCGTTGACCTTTTCCAAGTGATCGTACCCGGGCGCGCGATATATATTTTATCAAATACATATCGAGTCCAAGTCGTCTCCCATGAAAAGAGAAGGTATTTCTCCATAATTTGTTAACAGGTTTTGATTAATTAGATAATTACATTTCTAAACGATTGCGATTTGGTTTAATTTATTATATTACCGATATACATATTTATTTATTTATTCTGCAATATCCATGGCTTAATGTAATCTTTTTTTATCATCGCATGAATAATGTAATTTAAAATAAATATAATTTTAAAAATGTTATTACCTGCATAAGAAACTGAAAGAGATTTTTCAAAACGCTTGTATCTGAAAAACGGCTTTTGTTAATATGTACTCTCCGTACACATGTAGTGATTGAACGAATTAAGCATCCTTAAACGTACTTTTTAATTTGTCCTGCCATGAGATTTTTATGGAGCCTTCGTAGTCACGGTTTTACTAAAAATACAATAGCTAAAATTTGTTATTCTCTCTTATGGTGTTAAAGAAGCTTTACCTTTTCCATTGTCATTCAAAATAATATGCTCAAAGTACTCCAAATATTTTCCGTTTGTTGCATATTCGAACTTTTATTCAGTGTTACCATGGTCCATACGTCAAGTAAACTGAACCAGCTCACGGCGTTTATGTTTTGTTTTATTTTCTTTCGGCACCTTTTATCGTAATCTTATTTCACATTGAGTGCCCAAATTCAGTAATTCTTGTAACATCACTCATTTGCTTAAAATATTGAAATTTACGATTCATGTTTGGCATGGCACATTAAGTTGAGTGATATTTTATCATACTTTCCATTCATCCGTCCTCAAACACTCGCGGCTATCATAGGGCATTAAAGAACAGGATTTCGGCATCCCCTCCCATTAAAATACCTGGAGAGGATCAAAAGCTAAATAACTGGCTGTTCATACGAGGGGATAAATTCTTTTGCTCTAGTCTCGAGCCGAAAATTCTAATTCAATATTCTGTGGAGGCTATTTATCGCAGAATAAAAATTGCGTGCTCACTTTAAATAAATGCCTTTTTTGAAGTACGTCATCGGCTAGGATAAGGCATAGGCGATATGTCCATTTAGTTTTAAACAGAAAACATTAATGGAAATGGCTAACGAAACGATAATCAAATCAGCTTCACGGTAGAAAAAAGTGATTTAAAGAAATATGATTTTTTTATGACCTGTAATGTCAACTATTATGTCTAACAATGTATTTTATCACGAAATTTACTCGTCGTTTGCCGAGTAAGCGCTTGTCATCAAAACAAGCGATTAATCCCTTTTATTAACTCCAACAATGACGCTTTTCACGTAGTTCCTTCATAAACGTATTATCGGCAATTTAACCGAACATTGATGTAAACAAAATGGATTTTCGCTCATTATACAATATGGAAGGCGCGAATATGTTTGAGCAAGTATAAACCATTGTTAGATCTCTTTCAAAACAAGATAAACTAACGAATATGTAGGATGATCCCTCTAAAGAAGAAGCCAAAGGCAATGCAGTGTAAAGATTACAGAACTATAAGCCTTCTGTCACACACATCGAAGATCATCACGAGGATTCTTAATAAAAGGCTGGAGAAAAAGGCAGAAGAAATAATAGGGGAAGATCAATTCGGTTTCAGAAAAGGACGAGGAACTAGAGATGCTATAGGAGTAGTTAGAATCATATCAGAAAGGGCAATAGAGTACAGTCAAGATATCTGCGCATGTTTCGTAGACTGGCAGAAGGCTTTTGATAGAGTAAATTGGGTAAAGTTTATGAAGATATTAAAGAATATAGGTGTAGACTGGAAAGACAGGAGACTGATTAGGAATCTATATGAGAATCAAGTTGTAAAGGTCAGGTTTGAGAATGTGGACACCTGCGGAATAAATATCGGTAGAGGAGTAAGACAAGGCTGCTGCCTATCGCCAACCCTATTCAATATATATGGAGAAAGTCAAATGCAAGAAGCTTTAGAAGGCACAGGGGATTTCAAAATTGGAGGAAGGATTATAAGAACAGTAAAATACGCAGATGATCAAGTACTTCTAGCAAGAAAGGAAGAGGAGCTACAAAAAATGATAAATAGACTAGTGATAACAGGTAGAAAATACGGTATGGAAATAAATACAGAAAAATCCAAGGTCATCGGGTAAAGAAGAGAATCTGAACATAACTATTGGGGGAAAGCCATTAGAACAAGTTTCAGAATATAAATACCTTGGAAGTATCATAACACGAGAGGCAAAATGTACGGATGAGATCAAAACTAGAATAGGAAAAGCAAAAGCGGCTTTCAGGAGAAAGAAACAACTACTTACAGGGAATATAAGGGTAGATATCCGCAAGAAGTTGATAAAATGCTACGTATGGAGTATAGCATTGTATGGGGCAGAAACATGGACGCTAAGGAAGAATGACATCAAATACTTGGAAAGCTTTGAAATGTGGACTTGGAGGAGAATGCTGAAGATAAAATGGACAGATAGGATGAAAAACGATGAAGTGCTACGAAGAATAGGAGAGAAGCGAATGATTATACAGACTATCAGAAAGAGGAAGGCTAACTGGGTTGGACATTACCTGAGGAGAGAGAGTATGTTTAAAGACGTGTTAGAAGGAAAACTAGATGGGAAAAGGGAAAGAGGTAGGAAAAGGTTTCAGCTGATAGACGATTTGAAAGGGAAAGAGAGTTATCAAGATATAAAGAGGACAGCGGAAAATAGGAGTATATGGAGAACCAGGTTTAACCAAGAATAATCACGGACCTGTCTACGGACAGACTACCTATGATGATGATGATGTAGGATACCTAGAGCGCTATATACCTACAAAATTAGTGAATCGCAAAATTAAGAGTTGCTGGAGTATAAAGTCAATTTTAATGGAATGCTTTACGTATTGTTTAAAATATTCAAAGAGAATCTGCGCAGTTCATATACTGCTTATGAGTAAAAATCAGCAAATAGAACCATGCTTTATGAATTAATAGTTGCAGGAAAGATTTTAGCGCGTTTTCTAAAAAATGTGCTTGTATTTTCACTTTTTCGTCTGTCTGTGTTTCTTTCTGTACACTTGCTTAAACTGAAATTGTTTTGAAATCGTAAACGATAGAAAGCTGAAACTTGTAGGGTAGATTTTTGTACTGCTGCCCTTTGTTTTTCTTTGAATTTGAGTTTTGAAAAATATACAAGTTCGGATTTAATATTTTTTAATATCTCCGAAGGTGTAAATAGAAAGAATACATATTTTGGCGTACTTTTCGACATTAATGCAACTTTTTCTTTAAAATTTTTAGAAGGATCAAAGAAGGAAGTCGTAATTTATTTTAAATTTAGAAAATTTCTTACACGGTTTTATTAATTGTTGTCAACGGTAACGATCTTCGTAGCAACTGAAGTAAACAATATCTACTACAATTATGTAAATCTAATACATATATTAAAGAGAATTCTATCCTTCTTTCTGTGTTTGGACGGTTTGCTCAGTTTGCACGTTTGCACAGTTGCAGCACATTTTACATTTTCATTTTAAAATCACTTAGAATTACGATATGAATACGGGACTTGCACCAAACGACGCCTAAAAGAACGGATATTTATTTTCTAGCCATTGATTTTCGAATCTTTCCACAAATTTGTTATTAACACGAAAATTTGGCTAAATTTTAGACGACAAAAATGTGTAGTCAAGGGCGACGGCATTGTTGCTGATCTAGCAAAATTACTTCTATATCTAAAAGCAATGACATGAACTTTGATATGTTATTATCTTATCTTATGTATCTTATATATTTTGAATGCATTTTAATCGAAAGGGAAGTAATGATGGCTTTGAGCGATAAGTTTGATTACTACCGGCCATGTGTCAAATATCTTGCTTGATTATCGAAAGAAATTAATCATAATCATTGTCAATATAGTAATTTGCTTTAAACTGCCAAATAAAATTTGCAAATGAATAGACATTTTCAAAGTACGCGTGAAGTATTTTCCTATTTTAAATGTTGAGTTGTCCATCATTACAATGCATTGGAGTCGTTTCTGACTTAAAGTTTTTTCGCTACGTGTTTATTTTTTTAAATTTACATGAAACTTTTCACATAAATTTTCAATCGGTTTTTGTCCTTGGGGATTTTGTTTCATCGCAAACTCTTTATGAAATGTCGAAAAATCTTAAAAAATCAAATGTGAACTTAAAATATGAGGGAGGAGAATGGAAGAGAGAAAAGGAGGAAGAAAGGGAAGTGCCTTAAATTTAATATTTAATCCACGCATACCCGTCATATTGACGGGCTTTTGTACTAGTGTACGTTTAACTTCTTCCGTGCGCACACAGAACATAGTAAATGAAAGGAAAATGGATTGTCTAGGACAGTGATGGCGTACCTTTTCTAGCACGCGTGCCAAAATTACCTTAATAAGAGAAAATTTGCCTGATGTTGTGCCGGTACCTATCACAAAAAAGGTGTGTATATTCGTATAATATAGTGCATAACATGTCTTTTTACACACAGGAAGACATTTACTAAATGATTCAAATGATATATTGACAACAAATTAAAAAATATAGTTTTTTCATTTTTATCGAATTTTTTGTACGAGTCCCGGATCTTCAAGACTTGACAAATAATATAAAACTCTAACGAAAATAGGTTGCATCAGTGGATAACGTTAACGGAGTTATCTTTGGTGGAGGTGGCACTCTCTTAGAAGAAACAAATTAGGTATCTCATGAAAAATCGTTATACGTAAAAATGATTCAATAAATGACGTCAATTAAGTAACGAAGAAGATGAATGGTATGAACAGAGTGATCCAAGTCATCAACTTCCGTTTGAAAAATTAGAGTTAAAAAATTATCAGATATTAACGATACACTAATAAAAATGTCAAATACTTAATTTTGTGCTGATGCCAGGGACAGATTGGGCCGCCGGCGAATAATCATAATATTATGGTACCGATGATACCTCTCGTATACGAAGCCTCTCTTTTGCATCGTCTTAATACCTACATTTATTAGATTTCTGGGGTCATTTTGCATGTCGCTTTATTAGAGAGTGGCACATTTTATTTCGTATTCCCTTTTGTGGCGTGCCAACCAAAATGTTTCCGCGTGCCACCCTTGGCACGCGTGCCATAGGTTCGCCATCACTGGTCTAGGATAAAGAAATTAATGTAAACAGGATAATGTTCCTTTCATGCACACACAGCGCTTCGTAAGTGAAAAAGAATGGATAATTTACGACGAACGAATGAACTTGAACATAAAGATCACGTTAAAATTACTCAAGTGAGTTATGTTTTAAATAATTTTTGATAGTTTTACTCATATCTCTGAAGGGATACAAGATGGTATGCCAAAACTTTGAGTGTACACTTCCATATTATTATTCTTGAAAAGTTTTGAAAACTACGATTCGTGCGATGGAGTGTTTGAAGTACGATACGATATGTTTTGAACGAACGCTCACCATAAAAAAGCGAAACAACTCGAACCGATGATGTCTCTCTATCTACTAGATATTTCTTTCCTCCTCCCTAAGTTGGTCAATTAATAAACGTATTTACGTAATATTAGAATATTAACTAAATACTGCAAAATGATATATGAGAAATGATGCCAGGTAAATATAAAATTTTTATTTGCCGATTTATTTTCTATTCAGTTGTAATTAACCAAACAATCGAAAATTATTTAAAACATACCTCACTCGTGTTGAGAAGTTTTAATATTTACATTTATGTTCTTTTCTTCGGCGTAGATATTTCATTTCACTCTACGTACAAAATGATCCATAGCAGATCTTAGATCTTATTTACTTCAGTTACAACGAATATTGTTTTCGTTGAAAACAGCTAAGTAACCATGCATGAATTTTTCTAAGCTCAAAGCGAATTAAGACTTTCCTGTTTGATTTTTCTTGATAACGGCTACTTCTTCTATAAAAATAAATCGAACAAAAAGTATTTCATTTAGATTGTTCTGCAAATTCTTTTTGAAGACTCTTTCGGTATGACTAATATTTGAGAGGATATGACGAACAGTTCGTTTTATGTTTCCAGTTGTGGCATTTCTGATTGGGCTACGTAACCCATTTATGCCATTTTCTTATTGTCTTTGAACATAAGTTCTTAACACCAAATTTCAAGAAAATCCGTTTGCTGGAAGCCGAGAACAGACATACGTACGGACGGACGGACAGGACGAAGCTAATAGGGGCTCACGTAAAAAATCGAAACGCACCTAATGAAGGATGTTCAAATAAACCCGTTTCCGCGTGTTGAAACAATGGCTGAAGTTTTATTTTTAGATGGAAAAGTAATCGATTCTTGAAATACTGTACCATGCAGATAAAGCAATTAATTTCTTTAAAATGTTATTCATAAGGGTTTATTCGTAATATTTTATCAGAATTGAAAAAAATCCCTTCGCAAAAAGAGATCGTCACTGCCTGTTGATGGATGTAATTTGTTTTTATGCATGCAACAGTGGAGACGGTCCAGCGAACCAAACTGATCCATCAGAAGAGTAATTAAGGTTCAAAGAGACGCGTCGTAGCTCACACTTTGAAGACCTTTTACTTTATTTACGGAAATCAAAAATAAAAATATCAAAGAGAGTGAATGAAATTCAGGCGTGGACATTGCGTAGAATAGAGAAAGAGGACGATTTAAATAGTGAGGGGTGCATCGAAATGTGTGAGGAATCGTGAAGAAAAGAAGGATTTTGGACGTTTTAAAATTATGAGGATAATCATGATATGGTAATGGCTTTTGATGGGATAGATTAGAAACCAAAGGCTGCCCGTAGCTAAGAAACTAGAGTTAATGTTGTCAAAATATGTTTCTTTAACCCTGGATTACTAACCATTCCTCAATCAGAAGACGGTGAAAACAAAAATGATTCCACCACTTATTTCTCTGACCGAGGGTTGACCCGTTTTAGGCATTCCTTACAAAAAGTAAAAAGAAAGAACGCCTTATGGTCCCGTCCTGTCCGTCTGTCCGTCCGCATGTTTCTTCTGCGAAACTGCTGGGCGGATGTTCTTCAAATTTGGTATTTGCAACAAATGGGCAAAGAAACCAAGAAAATGATATAAGTGGTTTACGAGGCCTAATCGGGAGTGCCGCTTTACTGGTGACAAAGAAATGAACTTTTCTCTATATTTCGTAAAATACCACTTAGAACAAGAAATCTTTAAACTAAAGAAAACTTTCTCTCTCTCAACTCTCCTTCCCGCCAAAAATACCCTTCTTGCCTTACTCCATTGCCTTTACACAATTTTTCCGTGGTCATTATCAGGGGTCCCCAAACTACTACCCGCAGGCCACATACGGCCCGCGCAGTGATTTTATCCGACCAGCCTTATCAGCAAGAGTATTCATTAGATATCATTTACGATATCTAAACGACATTTTCCTAGTACTTAGGTGAAATCAACTTTTAACATAAGCAAATTACGTATTACAGAATCGAAAAAATTCTCAATTGAAATGCCGTATGTGGCCCGCACAGTGGATCATGAAGCCTCATGTGGCCCTTTCAGTAAAAAGTTTGGTGACCCCCGATCTAGATCACACGCCGAACCTTATCCAGCGTGCCCGTTTCGCGCGCCACACCCCAAAGGACTATTCCCAAGGATCCAATTTTCGCGGCCGTATCGATTTCTATGGGGGAGGGAGGATAGAGGATGGGGAGGGACGTACACGGGTTCGGCAAATGGGAGGAGGAAAAAGGTGAAGTGTTAAAGGAAAGCAGGAGAGGTGGAAAAGGACGAGGGTAGAAGCGCGGAGGAATGCGAGGGACCAAATACATCCCCGTAAAATGGGTGCAAAAAAGCGAGATAAGGACGAAGGACGAGTTTCCCGCTACGTCGCCACTTTGTTGCGGCAGAAACATAAGAGCGTTGAAATTCCCTTTCGCTTCCGAGGCACGCGAGCGAATTTTCACTTTAAGCCGTCTTGCGGCGTAGGACAGTTCGGAATGTCTGCGCGCGGTGACGCTTGTTTTGAGTTTTCGTTTTTCAGGGTTCCTAATTACTTATTGCGTCGTTAATTTTATATCCCCCGTCGATATATCTAACGTGTATGCGTGTATTCTTGAAGTTCGTGGTTGCAAGTCTTTGACGATTGAGAATTGATTTCCTGCGAAATTCTAACGAGCGGACCCTTAAAAATGGAGCAAAGATGTGATTGTTTGAGTGCAAAACGAAATTTCTGTCGTGAATACCATTATCTTGATTGAGATTTGAGAGAAAAATATTCGTTTAGGCTCACGAACTTTTAAAATCCTATACAGGGAACTCTTATCAAGACAGTCATAAACAGTGATGTGAGCCAGATGTGTAATAAGTAATCGCTTTTAGTGATAATTCGACCACCGCGGATTCTAGTAACATGAGCTCCACAAATCATTTTTTAATTTACATAAAACGTTCCGAAATTAATCGCCTTTGTTATCACTTATGTAAATTTGCCAAGATATGATTTATCAGCTAATTTTGAAAATAAACACAACCGAATAGATTTCGTACGTATTCATAAAACGTTAAAGGATCGCAATCACGGGTTAATTCAGACATTTAAATGGAAAACTATTCTCCAAACCTCCGTCATCTGGAAGTATTTTTCAAAAAAGATTACTTCCTTATTTTATGATTGAGCTTCGAAAACTATTTTCTCCGAGTTACTTTTCTGAAATTTTATGATCATTGCTAGTGCCACGGACAGGCAAACGCAATGGCACTAAAGGTTGTATTCATCCTCTATTATAGTCAACTGTAAAATTTTCATCCGTACTCCTTTTAATTTAGTCAAATTGAAAAATATACTTAATCGCGGTATCAAAAACCTAGCTCTATCTTGTGTGTGTGTGTATTTTTGGCTAATCACCCTCTTGGATTATTATAGACATAGCTCCTTCTACACCAAACACATTCCCAAGGGAGGAAGGAAACCCAGTGTGGGCATTAGCCTACTCTTAACGAAAAGCCTCAAGGGGGCCAACGGCTTAACGTCCCTTCAAAAGGACGGAACGCTGACTTTGCGCGGCCTCCTCAAACCTCACAAAAAGGGGCGGGCGACATTGGAATTCCTACTTTCACGAATCCTACTTTCGCAGGATTCGTGCCCGCTGCCCTTCCGAGCAGCAGGCGAGTAGCAGCCAGCGTCATAACCACTACACCACCGGCACCCCAGCTCTATATTGAATCGCTTCAAATTTGTATTGTAATGCGTCTATATAGAACAATAACCAAACGTTAGCAATGTGATGTTCACCTCTAAATAATCGCGCATAATGTTTTGGATGTCTTAGTATCGTAAGAAAGTCACGATCTCACCCATAGAGTTGATCATTTCGCTGGGACACAAGTATGAGAGATTCGTCCGCTCATTCATCGTTATCCTACCCTCCGATCGAATTCAGGCGCACCCAACTCAATCTGTGCTAACCAGGATCGTAATAATCCATTCATTAAATCGTTTGAGAGATTCAATTCTCCCAATTATCCTCCGCAAACCCGTAACAGTTGCAGATGACGTGGATTCAGAAAGGAAGGACCCCGAAATCCTACCTTTCCCTGCAAAGGTCTGGGATGCGTACGAAGGAGAATGGTGGACCCTCATAAAGCGCCTTTGAATCTCACGATACATCTCTGAAATCCCACACTGACCCATCCTCTCTTCCTACGCTTCTTCCGTATCAACTTCTTCTTCCCCATACCACAAAAAATTAGGCTAAATTTGAAAAAAAAAAATTAAGTTAGGAAAGTGTACAGTGTATCAAAAATAGGCGCGTTTGGTGCGATTGAGTACTTGGAACTATACGATACAATTTGAACAAACGCACACAGTAAAACAACTAAACACCAAGAACCGTTTGTCTCTCCGTCTACTAAAAGTTTATTCTCCAACTATTTTGAGGCATTAATAAACGTATTTCCATAATTTTAATGACTAAATACTGCAAAACTGCATATCAAAAATGACACCAGGGGAATATTAAATCTTTATTTGCCCATCTATTTTCTAATCAATCGTAACTAATCATAAAATCTAAAATTATTTAGAACACCTCATTTCAGTTGGGTTTTCTATTAATTACCTTTGTGTTCTTTTCTTCGTCGTAGATAATGCATTTCCCCACGCTTACAAAATTCTGCGTGCACATGTAATGAAACTTTAAGTATTTTCGTAATTATAGCAGGTCTTATTTGCTTTAGTAACCAATAAGATTGTTGTCGTTGACAACAATTAGGTAACTATGCGAAAAAATTTCTAAGTTCAAAGTGAATTACGGCTTTCTTGTTCGATTTTCTTGATAACGGCTACTCCTACGATAAAAATGCGTAGGAAAAAAATACTCCACGTTCCTAATTCTACAAGTGTGTTTAAAATATTTTTGATATGACGAATAATTTACGAGATATAACGAAGTACATATTTTTTCTCCAGTAAAGTGGTACCCCTGATTAGCTTACGCGATTCATTTTTGTAATTATTTTATTGTCTATGATTGTAAGTCCTTAATATCAAATATCATGAAAATCCGCTCGGTAGACGCCGAGAACGAACATGCGGACGGACGGACATGCCGAAGCTAATAGGCCCTTATTCTGGAAGCGAAACGCTCCTGAAAGCGGTATCTTTTTCCCATGTCTATGCCTTAAAAACTTCTCAAAATCCTTTTCCTCCCCTCCTCTCTTCACGCGCCCACTCTCCCTAATCCTCCTCCAATCTCACGCTCCTTATCTAGATTGAGTTCCTTGAGGGATGGAGGGAGGGAGGAAAAAGTAGTGGCAGAAATAAGGAAGGGGTTTAACCCGGCTTAGTGTCAAAGCTATCAAACTCTCTCCCTCTCTCTCTCTTCGTCAGTCCCCGACTCCTCAAGTAGCATTCCTGGACCAGAGGGGGCACCCGCGCGTGACCTTCATCCTCTCCCATCCCAAGAAGGACAGAGATAACCCTCTTCCCGAAATCCTCTTTCTAATTTCCGGTCCCTGAGTGGTGCTGTTTGTCGTTGAGCGGGATTGCCGAAGAAAATGTTCAAAAAAATCTCTTCGCAATTTTATTTCTGCGACGATTCCGATCTCTTTTGGAATGGGGAAAATGATTTCGTGTCCTGGTTCGATCGCTGAGAGGATTCCATCGCAATTCCGTGCCATTTCTACTCCGTATGTTCGTTAAAGGGGAAGTGGGGAAATTCTATCCCTGCGAATGATATGATCGCCGGAACTGGGGTGATTTATTCGGTGTCGTAATGCACGCAACCTTTTACTTATTTTTAGAGTGTATTACAGTGGAACTTCCATAACTCGAAGTGAATTAATTTTAACGGGCAAAATATAAATGAGAAAAACATATTTCCATAAGTGGAAGACCCGGGTTCGATTCCCGGTCATAGCAGATTTTTTCTGTTTCAAAGTTATTCCCATATTCCATAAGTCAAATTTTCTATAACTCGAATATTTTTCGTTTCCCTTGAAGTTCGACTTATGGAAGATCCACTGTATTTCATAAGCGCGCTTACGTTTTCGCTCTTCCTGTCCGTTTGTGCAATCAATAAAATTAAAGTAGCAAAGAAACGATAACGCATATAAGATTGAAATTTGCACGGTGTATATTTCCTATAATGGTATTTATTAGGTCGCCAAGGAAATTTTTTGGAGTAGTCAGGGGGCGTCATGGGATGAGGGGAGGCATCAAAATTTCAAATTAAGACTCTGAGCGGATTTTTATAGATAGGAAGTTAAAATGTTTGCCATTTTTTCGACCGTTAATGCCATCTGCAGAAGAATTTCTATTTAAATCGGGGAGCGTCAGGGGGGGGGGGGGCTTTTTGGAGAAATCGGAGAGCGACAGGAGGGCTTTTATAAGTAATGTAGTATGTTCATATCATAAGCCGTTAGTCATAAGATTACAAACCTCACATCAGTAATAGTATTAATATGCTTTATTAATTAATTATTGAATAAATAACTTCTTGTCACACGAATTACTAAGTTTATAAGGAATTTTAAGTTTCCAGTTCTAAATAAATCTCAATAATTAAAACACACTTTTCCATATTTTGTCAGCAAGTGAAGCTCACATTATTATTTATGAGTTGTTGTCTACTTTATTGTTATACAGGAATACTGACAAGAAATTTTCTGAGGTTGAAATTTTAGGCATTAAAATGAGGAGAGACAGCCACTTATATCGATTATATTATTATCTATTTTTATAATATTACGGCTGCACGCTTCGCCATTAGGGTACTATAAAATGGTGAGAGACTGTTACAAAATGACAGAAAGGGGGTGCCGGTGGTGTAGTGGTTAGGACGCTGGCTGCTACCTGCCCGATGCTTGAAAAAGTCATCGGGTACGAATCCTGCGCGAGTAGGATTTTTCTCAAGGTCACCCGGCCCCCTGTTTGCGTAGTTTGAGGAGACCGCGCAAATTCAGCTGTTCCGTCCTTCGGAAGGGACGTTAAGCTGTTGGCCCCCCTGGTGTTCTTCGTAAGAGCAGGCAAATGCCGGCACCGGGTTTCCCTCCTCCCTCCCCGGTTATTTATTGCACTACCTCTGAGATACCCATTTGTGCTGTAAGAGAGGCGAATTGACTGGGCATTCAAACAATCAAACAAACAAACAAAATGACAGAAAAATGAGGTTGGGAGTCAATGTAATTCAGGAGGAAGCAAGGTTAGATGTACATTGTAATGTCTGTGTCAATATGCCGCAGTTGGTTGGTTGTTGTTGTTTTGTATTTAAGGCTAATCAACCTTTTGGATTAATGGCCCTTCCCTATCTATCATTATCTGCATGTAATATGAGTGTCGCTTTTATCTACCTTATTGTAAAACCATGATTATTCTTTTTTCCTATTCGTTTATTGTACATTCTGTAAATAAGTAAAGGTGGAGACTACGGCGAAATTGATGTTAAATTGAATTAACTCTTTGACCGTAAAATTTTACGGTAAAGGAGTTAATTCTATTTAACATACATTCTGTAACTGTTGTGTTGCTGGACTTTCACGAGTCCAAAATTTTGTGCAATTTTCAAATAATGGTGATTATATAATTTATAAGAAAATTGTATTTACTGGATAAACGTTTTTGCCTGGCTATCCGTCCTAATTGTAGCGTGTATACAATAACGATAATTAACGTCAATTTACGGTGTGATTCCTAACGACTTGAGCAATTGAAAACTACGCGTGGGCCAAACGTCAGTGCACGATTATTATCGTATTGGACCAAATTCATTATTTTAGGCCAAATATGTCTGTAGTATTCGAAATGCATACAAAAATTGGCGATAGAAAACTAAGACTGAAATATACAAAGTTACACCAATGCAGTTTTATTCAAATTTACTGGAAATAATTATAACAAAATTTATCTCATTTTATATGATTTTAAAAGGTTTGGACATCATAGCGTACTGTCGATAAAAACATGAAAAAATTCGTGTAGGAAGGTTAATCAGGAGCAGACTCATTTCCCTAATCAAAGTTGGATAATGGATGCATTCATGTTAATATCATTTCATTTTTATTGAAGCAATTAAAATTCAAAGCAATTATATAAATGCTCCGGGTCGGGACATAGTTAATATTCTAACTGTATTCGACAAAAATGGAACTAATTCTAAATGCAAATGCAGTTTCTCGTAGAAATAAAATCAAATTGGAAATGACGGCTTCGGATAATTGAATAATTATTTTCTTCTCTTTCACAAATCCCGAAATTAAATTCTGCACGCACCCTTTTAGTAAATTATATTGGTTTGAAATTCCACAGCATAATTTAATGTGCATAGAAGTAAAGATGTCAAGGATAATTTCTATAATTAACATCCAGCATCAAATTACTGCAGTTTTTCTTGCTATTCATAATCACACAGCCATTTTTTCGATTTTCCCCAATGCACCATTGTAATTTAATTCCGTTACACTTATGCCAAAAGTTGAAGTAAAATAGGAATGGAATTAAAGTTTTCTAAAATGAAATTTTTCTTTTTTAGATCATAGTTCATTTTTAGCCTACTTTCCAGAATGGAAATAGGCTTATAATTTTGTCGTTGTGTCTGTCTGTCCGTCCCTCCTATTAGCTTTTGAACCAATGAATCGATTTTCGCGAAACTTGGTGGAAATTTCTTGCTACATGGGCCGAGCTCCCAAAGATAGTTTTTGTTGCGAATATTTAAAGTCCCGGGTTTGATTCCAGGAACTATCCTTCCCATTTGATTTTCATGGGAAATCTGAAATTCATCCATCTTAGAATTGTAATATTATAGCAAGTTTTGTACTATTCTCTGAGAAAAGGAATGTAAATTCTAATTTTTATCGGAGAATTTTTCTTGTCGATTGTATTTCTTATAATTTCGCTTAAACACTGGCGATTTTGCAGTTTTTATCACTCATTACGAGAGTGTTACCATAGCAACAACTATTGTTGGACTCAGTTTCTGTATATTCTAATACGTACACGCGTTATTTTTGCCGCACAAATACGCGTAATCAATTTAATATTCCGTTCGAATGTATTTGTAGTATTTTATAACGCAAAATTATGAAATTTGGGGACACAAAGAGCTATATATCCGCGATGACTTTAAAGCTATTAAAGCCTATATAAGTATTAAATAAATGATTAAATGGAAAGTAGGCATCATGAATTCTGTTTGGATGATCTTGTTTTATTTTGAAGCAGGGTTTTACATTTGTGAAAACAAAGAAAAATCCCGCATTCGATCCATTTAAAAATAAATGACGGCAAAAAACGTCCGTGTGATTAAACTAGGGTTCATCTACTAGTCGATATACTCGTAGCATGCGAATAAATACTAAAGCATTTGATTGAGAACCGACCAACCGCACATTAACTTAATATATTCACATCTTGATGCATAGAGCGTCACGCGCCATTTTTTATGCACTAAAAATTGCCCGAAGACATTTTTTCAACAATTGGAGCCGCATACCAATTACTACCAACCCCTGGAAAATTCGACCAAATTACGCAGAACCGGGCAAAAAAGCTTTATAAACGCCGTCGTTTCATGAGTGGGCGATATGGAACGACCCGAAGGAAGAAACTCTCAAGTGTCACCTACGAATCGATGCGGAACACGAAATAAGAAACCGAGACGACACGAGAACAATTTCGCAGGAACCAATTACGGCAGACGTCTATTCGTGATAACAGGCAATTTTCCCATTAACCGGAAAATTTATGAAAGCAAAATAATCGCAAGAAGGCATTCGTTCCTATAAAGACATGGATCATCGCGGGAACGACGATTTAGATCCGATAGATGCGATATTGTTTCCGCCTTTCTAAAAAGACTTCTTGAATCGCGAGGCAGCGGAAGCCACTTACGCCTTTCGAATTCGGAAAAGTAATGTGAACTTTGCGTGACAGCGGCGATGTCTATTTTCGGATGAAAACGATATATGGAGGGGGGGGGGAACTTATCATCGTTAATAAATCATGGATGAATAGAAAAACAGTCGCAGCAACAGTTTGACTTTCTACTTTCGCCAGAAAGAAGTCTGTTGCATTTAAGGACTCCAAATTCGGATGTGTATATACTAACATACATTCATACATCTTATATGCTGTTTCAGAGTGTGGGTTAGTTCATATTCGCAGCTCCCTTTTTCGTGAAAACGGAAGAAAACACATCTTTAAATGTTGTACGGTTGGGAAGCACGGACTCCCGTGAGGGTGCAACGGTTGTTCATTTTTTTCTCAATGTTGTTGGTTCTATTCCAAACGAGTTTCATTTTTCCATTTGATTAACATGCAATCGGCTGGAATCCGATGTGTAGACCTTTAACCTTTAACATTAATAAATTTCTCAGAATTGTGATTTCATAACAGAATTTACGTAGAAAAGAATATAAATTATTATTTACTTATCTAATTCGAATTCGCTCAAATTTTAAGTTTGTAGTAAGATTTTCCCGATTTTTTCACAGAAGGAGGTTTAACTTACCTTACACTCAAAAGCACACGCCAAAAACAATAATTGATTGAAATTTAACGTGAAAGCTAATAAAGCTTTTGAGACTTAGCTTAGACTTTGAGACTTTATGTGATATAAGGAACTACTAAAATTTTTGTCGTATAAATTGGGTGTTTCATATCGCAAAATATTAGTACCATAATTTTAATGCAAATAAAAAGTTTAACTATGTCGAAGTGGTAAAAAAAATTATTTTCACATCCTTACTTTCATTAATCGAAAAATCTCCGCGCAATAATTGTGCGGGTCTCAGGTAGTGCATACATATATCATAATCATCATCAGTCCTTTTCAATCCATTGACGGATGAGGGCCTTCCCTTAAACCCCTCCAGTTTTCTCTATCAACTGCTTCCCTCCTCCAATTTGGCCCTAACAACTTTACAAGCTCCTGTACCATCTGTTTTTCGGTCTTCTTTTCGGTCTCTTAACGTTTCTTGGGATCCATTCGATGACACTAGATGTCCAACGTCGATCATTTCTTTAGCAAAATTACGCGCTCACTGCCACTTAAGCGTTTTTAGCCTACTTTACAAAATGGAAATAGGCTTATCGTTTTGTCATTGTGTCTGTCTGTCTGTCCGTCCGCCCTATTAACTATTGAACCAATTGACCGATTTTCATGAAACTTGGTGGAAATCTCTTGCTACATGAGCCGAGCTCCCGAGGATAGTTTTTGTTGCGAAGATTGAAGTCCCGGGTTCGATTCCAGGAACTGTCCTTCCCATTTGATTTACATAGAAAATCTTAAATCCATTGTGCAGGGTAATTTTCTGTTGTACACTAAAATATCTTAGAATTATAATATTGGAGCGAGTTTTATACTATTCTCCGAGGAAAGGAATGTAGATTCTAATTTTTATCGTATAACGTAGCTTATTGATTGTATTTCTTAGAATTTCGAGTAAATACTGGCGATTTGGCAGTTATTATCACTCATTACGAGAGTGTTGCCATAGCAACAACTATTGTTGAACTCAGATTCGGTATATTCTAATACGTACACGCGTTATTTTTGCCGCAAAAATACGCGTGATCAATTTAATATTCCGTTCGAATGTATTTGTAGTATTTTATAACGCAAAATTATGAAATTTGGGGACACAAAGAGCTATATATCCGCGATGACTTTAAAGCTATTAAAGCCTATATAAGTATAAAATAAATGATTAAATGGAAAGTAGGCATTATAAGTTCTGTTTGGATCATCTTGTTAGTCTCCTAATTACGTTACAGACTCCCTTCTTCTTTCTTACTCAGTCGTTCCTTTTTGCGGTCTCTTCTGGTGATCCCTAGCATAAATGTCTCCGTGCTCATCTGTGTTGTTTTCAGGCGCTGGACTATGCGTCCATGATCCATGTTTTGCATCCATAGATCAGAATCGGCAGAACATATTGATCATACTGTCTTCTTTTTAGAAAGACTGGGATATTTGATTTGAAGATACTTCCTGCCAAAAGCACTCCATGCCATCTTCACTCTCCGGTTGATCTCTCCAAGAAGTGATTCGTCCGTAGTGATGAGTTGACCCAAGTAAACGTAACTTGTTACTTCTTCGAGTTCTTCTCCGCTGATAGATATCTTCTCAGGATTTTGGAAGAAGTTGTACATGACCAATGTTCTTTTAAGATTCATTCTGAGTCTAGTTCCAATTGCCTCGGTCCACTGCCGCAAACTCGGCGGAAGGGGGCAAACGGAGGTTAAAGGCGAAGGACAGTGGTGTGCTAGGCCACTGGTAGGTCCAACCATACTGTGAAGTCTTTCTGCAACATCTCTGCACAAATTGAAAGAGGAACTCACTAACCCTCTCTGGGCCGGCGTGGTGTTTTATTACTCGAAACCCCCTATGATGTACAACATATAAAATCGGCCCTCATTCTCCGGAGGTTGGATCGCCCCTGACCGTGGCAGTGGTCAGGATCAAGGCATAAAGGCAGAGGGTGCTAAGGGTCCACGGGGATTTAACACCCACTGCCACTCTTTCTCATCCTTACCCAATTCCCTTAACCTTAATCTAACTACCTCCAATTCAAATCATTTAACCTATTTCGAATTTTTAGAAATATTACAGGTATGGAGAAAGTCATGTGGTGGCCACATCAGATTTTTTATTTCCTCTTTACCTTTTCCTCTTTTTCCAAAAATCCCCTCTGGTCGATCTTTGACCGATTACTGCTACATCAACGGCAGTTGCCCTGAAGCCATCTATACAACCGATATCTTTCTTTACTCGCACATTAGATTGTTGCTATCCTTTCATTCTCGTTCTAGCCTCTTTTACATCCCTCTCTTTCTCTCTTCACATCTCTCTCTAATATCTAACCTAGGGGTGGGAAAATGTTGGACTACATTAGCAGATGCGGTTTTCTTAGATAGGCCACATTAGAGTCCACATCGGAAGTTACTTGAGAAAATGCGAAGGTTTTTTTCAGTGAAAATCGATATTTAATAATATTTTAGCTTCAAATTTTCACAAGAAAAGGTTTTTCGATCCTAATTTTATTAAAAAAGTACGAAATTTTCGAATTAAATTTCCCGGTTTGCGTTCGTGATTATATCGCGAGCCGTAGTTTTTTTTTCAATTTTGATTTAATCTATTCCACTCTTTCTCCATTCGTTTATTGATTTTTTCCTTCAGTTATTTATTTTGCATCCGTCACTTTCGACCAATTACCTCGTCACTCATGGCTAGAGCAGAGGTGTAGGAGGAAGTTAAGGGCACACGCTGTGATAACTTTTTTAATATAAACAACCAAATTAATCCTCTCGGAAGCAAACTGGTGGTAACAGGTTATCTTAGATTGAAGGGGCAAACTTCGCTTCAAATTATTAAGCTCTAACCATTCTCGAAAGCATGATTCCGTCAACATAAATATTTCAAAAAACCATCAGTTTCCAACAATTACCTCCCCTTGCGAAAGTTTTTTGAACTATCCTGAAAATCCAATCCATGTAAAAGTTTCCTTCAATAACTATTGCATTAAAAAGTTTCGTCAAAATAATCATTTTCTAAGGACTTGCTCTTCTTGGAGAACAATTCGGAAAATTCCATTTCGTGCTAAGTATAATTCTTCAAGAACTCTTTATAAAATGGAATTAACGGACTTATTAAAAGGAGGTTTAATGGGCAACGAGAGAGGAACAGACAAATTCAGTCAGGACATCAACCGTTTCTGACTGTGACAATAATATCCAAAAACCTACCGTTTTGCTTTCTAATGATTTTTCAGTTTGGTAAATTACTGTAATGTACCACGATCTCGATTCATAATCAGTGAAAAGCATAAAATTTTAATATTTAAACCACTAAAAATAAACATATAAGCAAAAAGATGGAAAGTTGAAGAAGCGATTTGTTATGCATGAGCGCATAAAGCTCAACTGAAATTAGAAAGGGAGAAAAAATCCAGTTCTTAGACTGAGAATCGAACCCGGGTCTCCCAATTGTAGCGGATAGATGATTTAACCAACTAAGATATTAATCCAGGTTGAGTAAATATTACATGATATGTAATTGTAACTCGATATCCATTATTATTCAGGAAGCTGAAATACAAAAACTGAATATGTGAATCTCGTTGGAAAACTATTAAGAATTTTGGTTTTAATTTGCAAAGTATGGGGAAAGCAAAGGAGCAAACATTTCTACGTTTTGGGACGCCTTCGGTGTCTTCGTAATCAAGAAGAGTGCCCGTTCACACAATACCGAGATTTTTAATGGATCTCTTGGAATGAATCGGAAACGGGAACACTTTCTCAAACTTTCGTGATTTCTCGCAACTGAATTCTTCGGAATTGTTCTGGGCGAAGAGATAAAAATCTGACGGGAAATCACATGATAAAAATTTTCTGTGTGTGAACTATAATCGAATGACCGGTTTTTTACAACATATTTACATTAATTTTTACCTCTCATCCTTCTAAGTAATGGATAATCTGTCTTTTGATACGGCAAGATTATATGCACAGCAATTTGATTTATAGACCAATTAAAGTTCGGTATATTTGGAAGAGTTTGAGTTTAGTCGGAGTTATAAACCTTGCCGAATCTCATCCCTAAATATAAAAAAACGTTGGGTTAATCGTTTCAGAGATTATTTGAAGTCGTGTCAATGAAATTGTTATCCTAGATATTGAACTACCAGGAATAATTTTTTTAAATTTTCTGATCTTTCTTTATGCCCGTTCTTCTATCACAACTTCCCATCAATCAGGAGATCTACACCATGATTGCCGAAAAAACCTGTAACCTAGGGATTAATACACCTCTCGTATAAACTTGCAACTATCTGAAGAAGATATTTCACGAAAGTTGTGACCTGTTGGAAATCGCGCTCCTGACTGTTTCTGGTAAAGTCAAATCTTCCTCCAACCACTTAGAGTTTTTCAGCATAAATCTGATCAATGTTCTATTAGTTGCTGTCCACCTTGTCGACAGATAACTAAAAAATATTTCTATTGTTTTTTATACACTGCTATACACATCTTCGGCACAATCCTCTAGCTCAAATTTTTTCAGAATATAAGCGCACACACTATAGTTCCGCCTAGTTCTGTCCCTCTCGTTTTGCCAAACCTCAAATAGGAATCTTCTAGAAATTGAGTACGTGTCTGAAATAACAGAATAAAAACGCATGAGATGGTGGTCTACGGCACCTGAATTTCATATTTTAGTGATCTATAAGAATCAACTTATAAATGCAATGCAAGACAAATTAAAAATAAACAAGTAAATACATGATTATTTACGTAAACAACAGAGAACATACCTCCATTTGTAACCTCCATTATACAGAACGAAATCCATTTACACAGAAATCATAAACCAATGCCGTCAAGAGAGAGAGAGAAAGAATTACTGACACTGAATCTCCATTCGCCGAACCTCATATATGATTCTTCTAGAACTTGAATAGGTGTCTGAAATAATAGAATAACACATGAGGTGGAGGGTTCTGGCACCTGAATTTCATTATTTAGTGATTAATAGGAATCATTTTATAAATTGAACTAAATAAAATGGCGGCACCTAATAGGGATTTTTTGCAGGCCTCTTCAAACATTATATACAGTGATTTTTTTTACATATAGTTATTGTGACATAATCTACGCAGTAAATATGAAAAATAAATAAGTAAATACATTATTATTTAGGTAAATAACGAATAGCATACCTTAATTTATAAACTCCAATGCATAGAACACAAACAATTTGCACAGAACTCATAGAACCGTGATGCCACGAGAGAATACGAAAACTCACTGCGGTATATTGTGTCAAGTTCGCGACGCTGTCATTTCTGTACAAAGCTGCCAAATTGATTACCAATTATAGATTGCGATGCTAAATGTATTCAAGTTTACATTGTGATAGAAAGAAACATTTTTTTTGACATTAGCTAAATGACATTTTGTCCACCTAGATTTGCAATTTAACCCATTGTGCTACAGTTCGAAATTGTTCATGTTAAACGTTTAATTCACATATTTTGGGGAAATCTTGCCATTTTAAGTGGATGTTGCCATGACAACCCATTGCTTTGTTAAACCTCGAAATCCTATTGTTATTCCAATCCTTATGGGTGAAAGCGTGCTTTGAATGCTCTTACAATATGTACGAGAGAGAGAAGGAAGAAAAATTCTTTTCATAGCAACCAATGCAAACAACATTCGTTGCGTTATCTACGAGGAGTACATTTGAATGTAGAATATTAATCATACTCATACTAAAATTAGGAACTTAGAATCGTCGTAGGATTTCAAAACTCGAAACAACGAACGCCTAAAAGAACGAAAGTTTGTTTTCTTGCCATCCAAAGAAAGTCAAGGTTCAGTTTTTATTTCACAAAACCTTTCCCGTTGAATTTCAACGGGCGTCACCCTAGTACGTTAATAAAATCGCCGATATCTGCGAGACAATCTAATTAAATCACGAAGCTATGAAGCTGTTGCATAATCCAGGTACACACCTGAGGTATAAAGCAGCTGTTGATGTTAAACTATCGTTAATTCTAATAAGGGTATCTTATTATAATCAATATATAGACCGAATTAACTCTGAAAACGCTTTCTTTGCAGATAAATTGCGCAACTTATTTACTTTACATTTTTATACTGACAAGACTTTGTCGTCTATTAAACGCATCCGTAGACATTAGACTTTGCTGATTTATTCTGGAAACGCTCTATTGCACATAACTGCCGAAAGAAATGTTGAGGTTCTTGCGACATAAGTGCGTATTTTGCCCTTATGAGTAATTGTTTACAATTGAAGACCGACTGATATGTCCGCCTTGTCCCTGTAAAAAAAAACTACGACGGCTTTAGCCGTCTTTACCACGAACATCTGAGAGGAAACTTTAAGGTGTGCGTGTATGTGAGCAGGGGTGCATTGACATATTGCGTATTATATTTTTTCATAAATCTTTTTCATGTAAAATCAAACCTTCATATATAGTAATTCATGGGTAGCAATTTTTTGTAACTCTGAATAAATCTCTTTAAAAAACATTATATTCGGTCGTGAATGCTGGAGATATATATATATATATATATATATATATATATATATATATATATATATATATATATATATATTAACTAAAGGAAAAGAAAAGGTAGTGATGAGGGTGGCAACAAGGTGTTGAGGGAAGCCCAGCGGACACTCACCAAGTTGAGGACCAAGCTGGCAGGCTGCTGGGGGCGTCGAAGAGACACGTAAAACACACGAACACAAAAACACACGCAAGCTTATCGGGCCTAAGCCCTTCTTCAGCGAAAGAGTAACGTAAAGTGACACACTGGGCGGGGAATGACAGGGTGATGTGGGAAGGTTTATGATTGGAGGAGGTGGGGAGTAGGAGGGGTGGATAGCCAATAAAGAGGGAGTGTGATGAGGTAGAGTCCGAATAGTTACAAAGTAACAAGGAAACATTGTAAGGGGGCTAATAGGGTTAGCGGAGGTTGAGGCCAGGCGGAGAGAAAGAGTCGAGAAGATGGATATGTGCTAGTTCCCAGTGTCGGAGAAGGGGGGCAGGAGTGTCATAGGGTAAAGCGCGAATAATCCTAACATTGTAGCAACTATTAAAGGGGACATTGTGGGTAATAGCATGTAATGCAACTGGGAGGGGGCGTCTGAGAGAAACGCTATTCCGGTGACCGTTCATTCGGATGTTTAACGGATTGCTGGTGAGGCCTACGTAAAACGCGGGACAAAGGGTGCAGGTAAGGAGGTAAATGACGTTACGGGTGGTGCAGTTGCTTCTGGAGGTGATGGGGTAGGTGATGTTGGTGGAGGGACTCGAGAAAGAAGATGATGGTAGGTGGATAGGGCAAGTGAGGCAGCGAGGTTTTCCGCAGGGGTGGGAACCTATTGCAAGAAGCGTGGTAGAAGTGGGAAGTTCCTTCCTCCACAAGATATTTCCCAAATTTGGGGGCCGGCGGAAGGAGAGGAGCGGAGGATTGGCAAAAAGGTTGATAAAGAGGGACTGATGGGAGGAAGAGGTAAGAATTGGGTGGGCAGCATGAAGGATTGTTTTGAGATATAGATATATATATATATATATATATATATATATATATATATATATATATATATATATATATATATATATATATATATATATCATCATCATCATAGGTAGTCTGTCCGTAGACAGGTCCGTGATTATTCATGGTTAAACCTGGTTCTCCATATACTCCTATTTTCCGCTGTCCTCTTTATATCTTGATAACTCTCTTTCCCTTTCAAATCGTCTATCAGCTGAAACCTTTTCCTACCTCTTTCCCTTTTCCCATCTAGTTTTCCTTCTAACACGTCTTTAATCATACTCTCTCTCCTCAGGTAATGTCCAACCCAGTTAGCCTTCCTCTTTCTGATAGTCTGTATAATCATTCGCTTCTCTCCTATTCTTCGTAGCACTTCATCGTTTTTCATCCTATCTGTCCATTTTATCTTCAGCATTCTCCTCCAAGTCCACATTTCAAAGCTTTCCAAGTATTTTATGTCATTTTTCCTTAGCGTCCATGTTTCTGCCCCATACAATGCTATACTCCATACGTAGCATTTTATAAACTTCTTGCGGATATCTTCCCTTATATTCCCTGTAAGTAGTTGTTTCTTTCTCCTGAAAGCCGCTTTTGCTTTTCCTATTCTAGTTTTGATCTCATCCGTACATTTTGCCTCTCGTGTTATGATACTTCCAAGGTATTTATATTCTGAAACTTGTTCTAATGGCTTTCCCCCAATAGTTATGTTCAGATTCTCTTCTTTACCCGATATTCGAATGACCTTGGATTTTTCTGTATTTATTTCCGTACCGTATTTTCTACCTGTTATCACTAGTCTATTTATCATTTTTTGTAGCTCATCTTCCTTTCTTGCTAGAAGTACTTGATCATCTGCGTATTTTACTGTTCTTATAATCCTTCCTCCAATTTTGAAATCCCCTGTGCCTTCTAAAGCTTCTTGCATTAGACTTTCTCCATATATATTGAATAGGGTTGGCGATAGGCAGCAGCCTTGTCTTACTCCTCTACCGATATTTATTCCGCAGGTGTCCACATTCTCAAACCTGACCTTTACAACTTGATTCTCATATAGATTCCTAATCAGTCTCCTGTCTTTCCAGTCTACACCTATATCCTTTAATATCTTCATCAACTTTACCCAATTTACTCTATCAAAGGCCTTCTGCCAGTCTACGAAACATGCGCAGATATCTTGACTGTATTCTATTGCCCTTTCTGATATGATTCTAACTACTCCTATAGCATCTCTAGTTCCTCGTCCTTTTCTGAAACCGAATTGATCTTCCCCTATTATTTCTTCTGCCTTTTTCTCCAGCCTTTTATTAAGAATCCTCGTGATGATCTTCGATGTGTGTGACAGAAGGCTTATAGTTCTGTAATCTTTACACTGCATTGCCTTTGGCTTCTTCTTTAGAGGGATCATTGTTACTTCTAGGAAATCCTGAGGCCACTCTCCCGTGTCATAAATCTTATTAATTAATTTCGTGATCGCTTTTAGTCCTTCTGATCCTATGACTTTAAGTATCTCAGCCGGTATTCCATCGCTGCCCGTGGCTTTCCCCTTCTTAAGTTCCACTATCGCTTTTTCTACTTCGCTCTCCATAATACTTGGTCCTAAGTTGTCTTCTTCAATGTTTTCCTCATTTTCCAGTTCTATTTTTGCCGCTCCTGCCTGTTTGCTGTATAATTCCTTAATGTATTCTTCCCATACCTGTGCTACATCCTTTGTTTCTGAGACTATCTTCCCATCCGTATTCATAATTCCTTTACCACAAATTCCATTAGACTTCTTATCTTCTAATTCCAGTGCCTTAGCGTACATCATATCGTACCGTCCTAATTTCTCCATTTGTTCTATTTCATCACATTTTCCTTTTAGCCAATTTTCTCTAGCTTTATCTGTTACCCTTCTCAACTCATTGTTTATACGCCTATAGTTGGCTCTACCTTCTTCACTGTTAACGTTTTTCCATTTTCGTCTCTCATCCATTTTCTCCAGCATTTCCTTCGTGATCCATGGTTTTCTGATTTTCTTCTCTTGTTTTCCAATCTCTTTATCCAAGGTATCCTTGATACTGGTTTTAATTTCATCCCATTCTATATCGACGGTCTTCGGTTTGTTTTCCAACTTTCTTAGGTTATCTTCCAACTTCATGCTGACTACATCCTGCCTTTCTTTCAGTTTTTCTAGGTCCCAGGTCTGTCTTTCTCTTCTCGTTTTTCTTATTTGTTTGAGCTTTGTACTCACGTCAAGTATTAGAAGGCTGTGATCTGAATCAATGTCTGCTCCTTGCAATGCCTTGGCGTTCTTTATGCTGTTCCTAAATCTTTGTTTTACAAGGATGTAATCTATTTGGCATCTCATTCTATCTCTTGGGCTTTTCCATGTGCATAACCTTCGTTTATGGTTTTTGAACCATGTATTAGTCACTACAAGGTCATTATTGATGCAGAATTCTACGAGTTTCTCCCCTCCTCGATTTCTCTTCCCAAGTCCGTATTGCCCGACAACATTTTCTTCCTGTCCTTCTCCGACTATGCTGTTCCAATCTCCCATTATTATGCAGTTTACCTTTCCTCTTCCGTCTTCTTCGTAAATTTCATTAATTTGCTCATAGATCTCATCTATTTCTTCATCGTCATGAGCTGACGTTGGCATATATACCTGGATTATCAGCATGTCCACTGGGACTGCTTTTAGCTTTATTGCCATCAGTCTATCGTTCGTTGCTATTATCTTTGTCACGATTTTCATCATATCTTTCCTAAGTACCAGAGCTACTCCCCTTTCCCCACTATTTCCTCCAGAATAAACTACCGTGAATTCTTCCGAGTCGAACTGTCCTTCTCCCTCCCATCTAGTTTCGCTTAGCCCTATAATGTCAACTCTATTTCTTCTCATTTCTTCTTTCAAGTTCTCTAGCTTTCCTGCCTTTCTCATAGTTCTTACGTTTCAAGTCCCTATTCGTAATTTACTTTCGACAAATGTTTTCCTCAAGGCAGTCCCCGCCCGGAGATCCGATTGGGGGACTATTTTACCTCCGGATTGTTTTACCTCGAGAGAACTCATATTGTCCAACCATATAATCTTTACTAGGGATTGTAATGTGGTAGTTTCCCTCTTGCTTTCCACATCGCAGTACTGTAGCCGTTCAAATCGTCCTGATCACGCCTACAGCTGTATTGGATATAGACCCAACCAACATCATTTGTTTTCGGCTCTATACCATACCATATATATATATATATATATATATATATATATATATATATATATATATATATATATATATATATATTTCGATGTTTCTAGATTTATCTGCCTTGAAATGTTCGCATTTCCCGAACCGACGCTGTGCACGCACAGAGAAGGGATTCCATCTAGGAATTCCATTAACCTAAATGTATAGCTCAGCTGCTATGCGCAACTCTACGAGGTTGCTGCAGGTGACGCGAGACAGTAACAGCATCGCTTCTTTCTGCGAAGCTAATCCTATCCTTTCCTATTCACTTCTACTCTAGTCAACTTTTTGGTCGAAACGGTGTTAAACTCAGATCTTCTTTCCTCAGTGCCTTAAAGAGTTACGGATAGCCGTCACATTATGATACAGCCATCTTTCTTTTACAATCTATGCCCCTTCCCTCTCTTTCTCTCTCTATCCCTCCCCTCTCTCTAATACCCTCTCTTTCCATTTTCTACCTCACCTCCCACTATATCCCAATCTCTCCCTCCCTCGTGTCTCCTAATCCCTCTATCTGCGGAACCTCATCTTAAGCTCTTTCGCTGAAGTTTTCCATTTTCTCACCTCTTTATAAGCTTCGAAACGTTGGCGACCCGATTTTATATTAAGAAGCTTCAAAATTGTCTCCGGAATGGAAATTTCATGCGTATCTTTAGAATAACTTATCGGTGAGGCATAGACTTTGTTTGGTTTGATGGAATAAATGTGTCATTTATATGAATGACTTATGTTGCACTTATTATTTAAGCAGGATTACAAATAAAACAGCTAATCAGTATCCATAGGGCCTGAGGGTTGAGTTTCCCGCCGACAATTATCTTTCTGCGTAGCTTATTTATAATTCAAATCCCTTTAATTTCTTCTCCTTGACTCCAATTTGGTCAATTGCTCTGGTTCCTAATTTATGAAAAAATATTTTACAAGATGTTAATGTCGAACCTTCTGAAACAAAAAACAAATAGTAAACATCATAGGTTTACGTAATTAGCTGTAGTTTGATTCTGTAGGCATTTTCATTTACATCTCTAACAAAACTTCAGGTGAGGAAGAATTTTGTTTCTGATCGCAAATTCTATATCACCAAGTCAAATCATAAGTTTGCCATTATTAGTGCTATAAATATTTTTTAAGTAGAGATTTTGGCGACAGCCAAAATTTCAGAATTTGTACGTTTACTACAAAATGCGTTTAACATTATGAAGTATATTAATGACAGATATAACAATCCCAGCCTTTGTATGCCAAAAAACAAATAATAATAAAAACGGAAACAAATTCTTAATAAACCTAGGCGCCATGACATTTTCGGCGTTGTCATCGCGAAATCTTGCCTATAGATCGAATAACATTGGAAACATAACAATTTCTAGGACGCCTCCGTCAAATCAGCGGTCTTCGAATGATTGAAAAAAGAACAAGGTTTTTTACGCCGACCGCCGTTAAGACTTTCACTTCCCGGTTTGAGTCGGTCACGGGCTAACGGGGAACATTTCTATTTGCTCTTCACGCCTTATTTCTCCCACCGATGTAATCCTAAAAGCCTTTCCTGGATGCAGAACATGTATATATGTACTTTTTTCGTACGTTTGTGTGTTTACATCCAGACACGCATACCTATTTCTGAGTCAAGAGAGAATTATTGAACTCGTCTTACGGCTGAAATTTTTCAAAAACAAGCATTTAAAAACACTTGTCTTCAATAACCACAAGGATCTTTTAGAATCTATTTTAGATGAATTATCGCTGAAGATCTTAAACTATTTCTGAGAGTTTACGTATGAATACATGTCCTTTTTTAGCTGAAGAAAGGGGAACGCCTGGGTCGCAACCTCAACTAGTGTCCTCTCTTTTGTCACCCAGAGCTAACCAATTGGTAAGTGTTAACTGCTTCCTCCTCGATTTATTTTAACTCCTTCTTTAAATTTGTTTTATTTATACAACAGAATGTGGCTAATCTCTTTTTAAAGGTTATATACAGGTGTCAGGATCGATTATTTTATTTAGAGTGCAAATTCTTGATTATAAGAGAAGCAACTAACAACTTCTGTGAATCACGTTGGTTTGCTGCTCTGCGTTAGCGAAAAAAGCCAACGATGTTGTAGAAAACTGAGGAAAAAAAGGAAGTGAGCCATTCACAATGGGGAAGCATTTCATGGGCCCAATGATAGGTGACAGCATTGATTTGGATATTTTTTCTATTAAGATACTAGCATAAAATACCCGGTGTTTCTCGGGTTTTTAAGTAAAGACAAAAAATATTGAGTAAGCATTCCTTACGCATATAGTATAAGGATTAAGGCAACAATACAATCTCAAGGTTTAACAATGACACAGTCAGCAAGACAATATATTGTTAAAAGGCTTAAATTTTTAAAATAAATATGATTTATAGGTAGAATTTTGTGTCATAGGCAAAACTTAGTGATAAGAATAACAAACGCTATTTATTTTACTTTAAAACGGTTCAGGTCCGAAGATCATAGGTCAGTTATTGATAATTTTAATTTCCAAAAGAGTAAAAACCTTTAAGTAGAAAACTCGATTTTCACGTGTATGGGAAATGCAACCCCCTCCACTTTTCCCTTTCCATAAAAATTAATATTCTGGCACATCCTCATGGTCCCAATAGTAAGTGTACCGAGTTTTAAGTCTTTAAGTTTCTTGATTTTGGAGTAACAGCATTATCTTATGGGAAATGGCACTCCCTCCATTTCTCCCCTCCCTGCAAAAATCAAAATTCTGGCCCCGAGATGCACATGCATATACACCCACTCACATATATATAAATATTCACATACATATACTTAAAACATCTAGTTGTCCTCCATACATTAATTTAGCTTTCCTCTTCCTTAAGCACACATACATATACATTTAATCAGATACGACATTATACAAGTGGTAATAAACGAGGGTGAAAATCCGCAATTGGCGGTTCACACGCAAACCGCGACCTTGTGAACGCAATGGCTGACAGGTGTCGCTTCGTCTTCATCCATCCCAACGTTTGTGAGAGATTTGCGCAAAATGGAGGAAAAATGAATCGGAAAAGGAATCGATAGAAGGGAAGCTCTATGGCGTGAGGAGATCCATCGACCGTCTGACGGCATTCGAAACGGAAGCTGAGGATTATGAGGCTTCGAATGAGATGGAGTTCATTTCGCGGAAACATGAGCACTGAAAAGTCTCAGTTACATTTTATGTCCGAAAGTTTTCTACGAGTTAAAACTTCATAGATTATAGATCTAATACTCTACGATGATAGCATTTTTGTGGGCTCGTTATGTCCTGAACCTAATTTAACCGTTAGAACGTCATAGATTACAGCTATAACATGATACATTATAAAGATGCTTGTTTTCTGTGGATTGCTTCTGAATCGTGTCTGGATTTAACGGTCAGGTGAAGAAGTTTCGATCAAAAGGGGAAACATAAAAACGTACTTTGAATTGCTCAACATTTTATTGGTTATTCATTCTCTTCGCCTGTGACCAAATTTTAACCCGCGGTCTTGCTTCTTTTTTTAAGGTTGTTCACAGTAGAAAGGAAGTGTGCTCACATGTTTTGATCGCCAAATGTAGTAATTACCCAAAGGAAGACGGCTGCAAAATAAATTCCTACGCATTTAAGGAACTGAAATTTAGTGGAATAATCTGAAACGAAGCGGAGAAAAAGAAAGAACGAAGTGTTTCAAATAAATCATGAGTTTCATGGAGGAGGTGGCACAAATATTAGGTCATAAACAGCAAGAAAATTGGAATCAATGACCTGCGAGGTGAAAGCGAAGCGTTTAAGGAAGTTTTCGAGGATTTATGAGGCCTGCAGGAGGCAAATGCGGAGACATTTGTTCCAATTAATGACCGAGAGATAGAAAAAATGAATAGGATGTTAACGAAAATGATCATAAAACTAAGAATAGAAAAAGTTAATGGTGCGTACATCGAATGGAAAAGTTTCGTTGAAAATTACAGCAAAAAAGAACCACGATTTGTCAGGAATATGTACGTTAAACGAATTATGACGTTGAGATTATTTTCGATAAATATCAGTTACCATTCTTAAACCTGCTGTGCGATATAATCGTCGCTTTTCGTATGCGGCGGTGAATCTGCAGCATTAATTCGGTGAATTGATAATTTTCGCGAGTTATGCTTTTTACGATTCAAAAATATTTATTTTTTATTAAAGTAAACATTGAGATTTCTATAACTAACCGTGCTTGGAGTTTTCCTCTGTTGGCGGCGCATTCATTTGGAAGTTTTGTCGTTATTATTTCAGCAAAAGGTGATTATAGTGCTTTCCTATGATCAATGAGGCGAAATTAAACTCGTAACTTTGAAGTAGCTAATTGTTTTATTTTTTTTTATAGTGGAGCTACTTTATTTTTTTACTTTCTCGTCGCGAAAATACTCGACTTCGAGATTTTGACGGAAATATACATTTTAGGTGTGCCCGAGTCCAAAAAAGTGGTTTTCGCCATGCCGTATGTCTGTCTGTGAGGGAACCTAGCGCTTAGACGGTTAAACGAAATTGAATGACATTTCGTATTTAGGTATAAAGTTATCAAGAATAGATGGACGATATTACTCAGCAATTAAGGGTAATTTATACTTGTTATTAACACAAAAAGTCGAATTATTCAAAAATGGCTCTAACGATTTTGATTAAAATTCACTCAATTGGAGTCATTAATGGTATTAGATAAGCCATATTTAAAAATAACTATATTGTATCCAATAGCATTATATATATACGTAATTTGTTACTTCTTTGAGTTCAGCTCCGTTGATCGATATCTTCTCGGTAGTTCTGTAGGAGTTAAACATGAATTTTGTTTTATTAAGATTCATTCTAAGCCCTTCTTGGCTTGCATGCTCCAGTTCCTCAGTTCTTCTACGGAGCTCCTCTGGGTTTCCTGCGAACAGTATGATGTCATCAGCGAATCCCAAGTGACTCAGATATTCTCCATTTACCTTTACACCCTTTTCTTCCCAGTCAAGCGTTTTGAATTCTTCCCCTAGAGCGGCTGTAAATAATTTAGGAGACATGGTATCTCCTTGCCTCACTCCCATTTTGTTCTTAAAGGCACTTGCTTCTTCATGCAGCCGGGTAAACGATGTCGCGTTTTTAGAGCTATTCTTTATTAAAGTAGTGTACGTCTCTTCTAACCTTGTTTCTCCAGTGAATTTAGCACCAACGAACTTCGAATAGAGTCAAATGCTTTCTCGTAGTCGATGAAACACACACAGAGGGGCAACTTGTACTCTATAGTACGACTAATGACCTCTCTTACAACTTAAATGAGGTCCAACGTATTATATCGACTGCGAAATCCAGCTTGTTCTCTGGGTTGGGCGAAATCAAGATACTTTTGAAGGCGTGTAGTGAGAATCTTTGTGAATATTTTGTAGAATGCCGGGAGCAGGCTGATTGGCCCGTAATTATTCAAATTGCAACCTTTCTTGTGCAAACAAATGATGCCTGCGTGGTTCCACGACTCTGCTATATTCTTCTTCCTTAAGCAAGACCTAAAAATCTTGGATAGGATATTGTCCATACATTTACTTGTTGCCTTGAATATTTCTGCTGTGATACCATCAATTCCATATACTTTTTCATTCTTCATGCTTTCGATTACATGTCTCACTTCTTCTAGAAGAATATCTGGAACCTCTTTGGTGACCATTCATTTATTTCCTCTTTGGTAAAACAATCTTCATATAGTGTCCTGTAGAATTCTTCTAACATCAATGCCACTAGCTGTCTCTTAACAATCGAGAGATGCTGTTTCATTTTCTTACAACTTCTATTGTTTTATAGTTTTCTCGATTAGTTCATAATTATAGTTCTTCACATCTTCTTTTATGGACTTCCTAAAAGTTTTCTTTAGCAGTTCTGCGAAGTGAATATTTTCCCTGGGGTCATTAGTCATCTTCATTTCCCTTCTTTTCTTCATCAGCAGTGTAGTTTATCAGATAACTTTTTGTCTGGCTTAACTTTAACAGTTACACATATTTCTAGAGCGGTTTCACTGAGTACCTCTGTTAATATCACTATTATTCAATTAATTATTTATTTTGTCCTATTTGTAAGTGAATTTTGAGATATAAATGATTTTTTCATTAGTAAACTATCTCTCTCTCTCTCTCTCTCTCTCTCTCTCTCTATATATATATATATATATATATATATATATATATATATATATATATATATATATATATATATATATATCATCATCATAGGTAGTCTGTCCGTAGACAGGTCCGTGATTATTCTTGGTTAAACCTGGTTCTCCATATATTCCTATTTTCCGCTGTCCTCTTTATTTCTTGATAACTCTCTTTCCCTTTCAAATCGTCTATCAGCTGAAACCTTTTCCTACCTCTTTCCCTTTTCCCATCTAGTTTTCCTTCTAACACGTCTTTAATCATACTCTCTCTCCTCAGGTAATGTCCAACCCAGTTAGCCTTCCTCTTTCTGATAGTCTGTATAATCATTCGCTTCTCTCCTATTCTTCGTAGCACTTCATCGTTTTTCATCCTATCTGTCCATTTTATCTTCAGCATTCTCCTCCAAGTCCACATTTCAAAGCTTTCCAAGTATTTGATGTCATTTTTCCTTAGCGTCCATGTTTCTGCCCCATACAATGCTATACTCCATACGTAGCATTTTATCAACTTCTTGAGGATATCTTCCCTTATATTCCCTGTAAGTAGTTGTTTCTTTCTCCTGAAAGCCGCTTTTGCTTTTCATATTCTAGTTCTGATCTCATCCGTACATTTTGCCTCTCGTGTTATGATACTTCCAAGGTATTTATATTCTGAAACTTGTTCTAATGGCTTTCCCCCAATAGTTATGTTCAGATTCTCTTCTTTACCCGATATTCGAATGACCTTGGATTTTTCTGTATTTATTTCCATACCGTATTTTCTACCTGTTATCACTAGTCTATTTATCATTTTTTGTAGCTCCTCTTCCTTTCTTGCTAGAAGTACTTGATCATCTGCGTATTTTACTGTTCTTATAATCCTTCCTCCAATTTTGAAATCCCCTGTGCCTTCTAAAGCTTCTTGCATTTGACTTTCTCCATATATATTGAATAGGGTTGGCGATAGGGAGCAGCCTTGTCTTACTCCTCTACCGATATTTATTCCGCAGGTGTCCACATTCTCAAACCTGACCTTTACAACTTGATTCACATATAGATTCCTAATCAGTCTCCTGTCTTTCCAGTCTACACCTATATCCTTTAATATCTTCATCAACTTTACCCAATTTACTCTATCAAAGGCCTTCTGCCAGTCTACGAAACATGCGCAGATATCTTGACTGTATTCTATTGCCCTTTCTGATATTATTCTAACTACTCCTATAGCATCTCTAGTTCCTCGTCCTTTTCTGAAACCAAATTGATCTTCCCCTATTATTTCTTCTGCCTTTTTCTCCAGCCTTTTATTAAGAATCCTCGTGATGATCTTCGATGTGTGTGACAGAAGGCTTATAGTTCTGTAATCTTTACACTGCATTGCCTTTGGCTTCTTCTTTAGAGGGATCATTGTTACTTCTAGGAAATCCTGAGGCCACTCTCCCGTGTCGTAAATCTTATTAATTAATTTCGTGATCGCTTTTAGTCCTTCTGATCCTATGACTTTAAGTATCTCAGCCGGTATTCCATCGCTGCCCATGGCTTTCCCCTTCTTTAGTTCCACTATCGCCTTTTCTACTTCGCTCTCCATAATACTTGGTCCTAAGTTGTCTTCTTCAATGTTTTCCTCATTTTCCAGTTCTATTTTTGCCGCTCCTGCCTGTTTGCTGTATAATTCCTTAATGTATTCTTCCCATACCTGTGCTACATCCTTTGTTTCTGAGACTATCTTCCCATCCGTATTCATAATTCCTTTACCACAAATTCCATTAGACTTCTTATCCTCTAATTCCAGTGCACTAGCGTACATCATATCGTACCGTCCTAACTTCTCCATTTTTTCTATTTCATCACATTTTCCTTTTATCCAATTTTCTCTAGCTTTATCTGTTACCCTTCTCAACTCATTGTTTATACGCCTATAGTTGGCTCTACCTTCTTCACTGTTTACGTTTTTCCATTTTCGTCTCTCATCCATTTTCTCCAGCATTTCCTTGGTGATCCATGGTTTTCTGATTTTCTTCTCTAATTTTCCAATCTCTTTATCCAAGGTATCCTTGATACTGGTTTTAATTTCATTCCATTCTATATCGACGGTCTTCGGTTTGTTTTCCAACTTTCTTAGGTTATCTTCCAACTTCATGCTGACTACATCCTGCCTTTCTTTCAGTTTTTCTAGGTCCCAGGTCTGTCTTTCTCTTCTCGTTTTTCTTATTTGTTTGAGCTTTGTATTCACGTCAAGTATTAGAAGGCTGTGATCTGAATCAATGTCTGCTCCTTGCAATGCCTTGGCATTCTTTATGCTGTTCCTGAATCTTTGTTTTACAAGGATGTAATCTATTTGGCATCTCATTCTATCTCCTGGGCTTTTCCATGTGTATAACCTTCGTTTATGGTTTTTGAACCATGTATTAGTCACTACAAGGTCATTATTGATGCAGAATTCTACGAGTTTCTCCCCTCCTCGATTTCTCTTCCCAAGTCCGTATTGCCCGACAACCTTTTCTTCCTGTCCTTCTCCGACTATGCTGTTCCAATCTCCCATTATTATGCAGTTTACCTTTCCTCTTCCGTCTTCTTCGTAAATTTCATTAATTTGCTCATAGATCTCATCTATTTCTTCATCGTCATGAGCTGACGTTGGCATATATACCTGGATTATCAGCATGTCCACTGGGACTGCTTTTAGCTTTATTGCCATCAGTCTATCGTTCGTTGCTATTATCTTTGTCACACTTTTCATCATATCTTTCCTAAGTACCAGAGCTACTCCCCTTTCCCCACTATTTCCTCCAGAATAAACTACTGTGAATTCTTCCGAGTCGAACTGTCCTTCTCCCTCCCATCTAGTTTCGCTTAGCCCTATAATGTCAACTCTATTTCTTCTCATTTCTTCTTTCAAGTTCTCTAGCTTTCCTGCCTTTCTCATAGTTCTTACGTTCCAAGTCCCTATTCGTAATTTACTTTCGACAAATGTTTTCCTCAAGGCAGTCCCCGCCCGGAGATCCGATTGGGGGACTATTTTACCTCCGGATTGTTTTACCTCGAGAGAACTCATATTGTCCAACCATATAATCTTTACTAGGGATTGTAATGTGGTAGTTTCCCTCTTGCTTTCCACATCGCAGTACTGTAGCCGTTCAAATCGTCCTGATCACGCCTACAGCTGTATTGGATATAGACCCAACCAACATCATTTGTTTTCGGCTCTATACCATACTGACAGTACTGCTGCCTACTATATATATATATATATATATATATATATATATATATATATATATATATATATATATATGGATGTCGACAAGGTGTTGGGACAGTTCTCTCTCTGTAGCTGATGAAGGAATAATTCCGAAAGCTTCTACGTTTGTGATGTTTCTGTGTTTTAGTGTTCTTTTACGTGTGTCGCTTCGACATTTCCGGGGCCTCGCCAACCTGAAGTCGTCTGATTGGTGAGTGTTCACTGGGTTTCCTCATCCCAACACCTTGTTGACATCCATATATCCATTTTACCTTTCCTTTTCCGTAAGCTGTTATATATATATATATATATATATATATATATATATATATTTCATTCATTCAGTTTTCTCAAAATTCACAGAAATAATATTTCAACTTCTATGTGCCTTCGCACATCTGCATAATACTTGATAGTTATGTTTAACTATTTATCAATTTTCACATAATTTACATAATATATTACAGACATGGCCAACGCGCGGCTCTTCGATACCTTCAGCGTGGCTCGCCTCAATAATTTTAAATATATTTTTAAATACAAAACAAATAAATAATTAAATGAAATCGCACGAAGCTTGATGACTCCGTGTTACGAATTGATATTGGGCAGTTCATTAACCCTACCAACACATTGCCCACCCGCATCCTGCGTGTTACAATTCGCTGCTTCCCAGTCATATGAGTCATTAAAGGTCCGAGGCAGCCTTGGTTCGTGTGTGGGGGGGGGGGGTCATCCCTGAAAGCTCGCCGCGCCAAGTTGGCGGCCCGGGTTCGCCTGGGTGCGGCAGCCGGTAGAGTGATCGGGGTTGACTCTCCTTACCGCGGGCTGAGGGTCCTCGGGCTGAGGGTCCTCGGGCTGGGAAATCCGATGAGTGGAGAGTGGTGTCCACTCGGGGAGATCGTGGGGTGGTGCTGCGGAGGCAGGGAGTTGGGAATGCTTCGGCGGATTCTCTTCCTGTCAGTAATAGGTTCGAGGTGTTGTCGGAGGACGACTCCACGGCCATTGCGCCCGTACCCACTCCCGTCTCTTCGATGGAGGCCGGGCCCAAGGGGAGTCGGGTTGGGATGGGAGGGTTGCTAGTGTTAGGTAGCTCTAACGTTCGGCGTGTAATGGCACCCCTGTTATCCAGTGCCCGCCGGGAGGGAGTTGAAGAGCGGGTCTTCTCCAGATGTATATCAGGAGGCACGGTGCCGCAAGTGACCAACACGGTGAGAGAAGCGGTAGTGGCGACAGGTTGCTCTCGGCTGCGGGTGGTGGCCCATGTTGGGACTAACGACGCCTCGAAGCGCGGGTCCGAGGAGATTTTAAGTTCTTTTAAGGACTTGGCCTCTGAGGTTGCTCGTGTCCGAGATGAGTCGGGTTCCGATGTGCGGCTTACTGTCTGCAGTATAGTCCCTAGGATTGACCGCGGTTCTGAGGTTTGGAGTAGAGTTGAAGGTCTGAACCGAAGGCTGTGGAATTTCTGTCGGGACTTGGGAGTGGACTTCGTCGACCTACGACCGAATATCGAATCGTGCAGGGCACCACTGGATCACTCTGGTGTTCACTACACGCCCGAATCGGCTCAGAGAGTAGCGAGTAGGATTCTCGAGCACAGTAGGGATTTTTTAGGCTAGAGAGTAGGGCAGGGTGTAGGTCAGTTTTGGGTCAGGGGATAATCGATGCATTTGTAGAAAATAAGAATCCCGAAAGATTATCTAATGATAGAATATACACCGAGCGTAACATGCAGCACCAATTTCGCGATAGGTCATTGATAGAATGTTCCGTAAAGGGCGCGACGGGTCGCAATTCCAATTTTGATGCGACGCCATACAGTTGTGGGAGTGATTGTGGTGGGAGCGCATGTAGTTTTAGAGTGGAAGAGAAAGTCAAGGGTGAGATTAGTATGCGAAGTGATAGTGAGAAATTAAACGTCGTCGTACTGAACTGTCGCAGCATTTGTAGGAAAATTGCTGAGTTCGAGCATCTTATTCGCAGTCTGCATGCCGACGTCGTGATAGGCACAGAAAGTTGGTTAACGGATGAGATTCAGAGTCAGGAGATATTTCCTAGAGACTATCGTGTCTATAGAAAAGATCGCGCTAATAGATCGGGCGGGGGAGTTTTCATAGCGGTTAGCGATAAGTACGATAGCAGTGAGATTCCGATAAGTGACGAGGATATCGAGAGTGTTTGGTGCCGCATAGGTAAAGATGGCTCCAAAAAGGTGTTCATATGCTCGTTTTACAGGACACCTAACGCTGGTGTAGATTGTATTTTAAGTCTCGAGAAACAATTATCAAAGTTTAAACTGATAAATCAAGATGGTATCGTTATAGTCGGTGGTGACTTTAACTTACACTCAATTGATTGGGAAAATCTATGTTTCGAATCTAGAGGTAAAGAACGCGAATCCTGTGAGGCATTAATCGAAACATTCTGCGAGCACTCTCTCCTTCAAGTAGTCAGAAAGCCAACGCGATCGGGAAACATATTAGATTTATTAGCAACTAACGTCCCAGAAAGAATAAACAAAGTCACCATTGAAGATGGGATAAGTGATCATCAGGCCGTATATGCAGAGTGTAAGTTGAAAATCGATAGGCACCCTAAGCCTCAAAGAAAGTTTTATATATTTGCTAGGGCAAACTTTTCAAGTTTCAGTTCGCGCCTACGATAAATACTACCTGGCTTCCGTGATATGACCGAACGATCAGGTGCTGAGTCGTCATGGAAACTATTCAAGGATATAATGCTAGAGAGTATCGATAAGTACATTCCAATTAAATTGAAGGTCGACAATAAAGAGCCACGTTGGTACAATAAGCAAGTTAGGAGTGCGCTTAGGCGTCAGAGAATAAGCCACGCGAAAATAAAAAATATGCCGTCTACATCATCCGATGAATATAGAGCAACTAAAGTTAAGACGTATAAGGAATCCCTCGCTAAAGCGAGAACTACTATGCGCGAGGCTTTTACTAACTTCCGGAATAAGGTATTAAATAATTATTTGAAGGAGGACCCTAAAGCGTTTTGGTCCTATGTGAGAGAAGTCCAAGGTAGAGGCCCTACAATACCTTCCCTGCGTAATGACTCGGGTGCCATTATTCATGATAGCGTAGAGAAAGCCAACCTGTTAAACGGTCATTTTGTAAAAGCATTCACAGCCGTCAGCGACCATTGCGTACATTATGCACCCGCAATAAGGGGGGGGGGGCTGATGGACGATATAGTATTTTCTGAGGTGGGAATAGCAAAGCAATTAAGTTCCATCAGACATAACAAAGCCACTGGCCCCGAAGAAATTCCTGCTCGCGTTTTAAAAGAATTAGCTGAAGAAATAGCACCTTTTCTTCTGATAATCTTCGAGAAATCCATTTCTCGCGCAGAGGTTCCTAGCGACTGGAGGTTAGCGCACGTTACCCCAATTCATAAGGGCGGCGACAAGGAGAACCTAGAAAATTACAGGCCGATTTCTTTAACTTCGATATCGTGTAAGATTCTCGAGCATATACTCGTTAGCAACATAATGCGATTTCTTGATAGTAATTTATTGCTAGATGATTGTCAACACGGCTTCAGGAAAGGTAGGTCATGTGATACTCAGCTCGGTCTTTTTGTTAATTGTTTACTGAGAAGCGGAGAAAAGAGTACGCAGGTCGATGCCATCTTCTTAGATTTTAGGAAAGCCTTTGATAAGGTACCTCACAGGAAGTTAATAACGAAATTAGAAACCTTAGGCGTTAATTCTAAAATCGTTAGTTGGATCCGTGAATTTTTAAATCACAGGAAGCAGATGGTTGTTATAGATGGGAAATCTTCGAACTTATTGGAGGTTGTCTCTGGCGTTCCACAGGTTAGTGTAATTGGTCCGTTATTATTTCTAATTTATATAAACGATATCAGCTCAGTAGTCAGAAGTAAAATTAGGCTTTTTGCGGACGACACCGTCATCTATAGAGAAATAAGCAATCCGGAAGACCACCAGTATCTCCAAAATGACCTAGAAGCTATTTCTGCATGGTGTAAGGAATGGCAGTTAGAGATAAACCAAAAGAAAAGCTGCGTCATCAACTTTTGGAGAACCAAGAGTATCTCGTTGAATAATTATTATTCGTTGGACGGAGTAGAGATTCCAGTTTCAGACTCGATTAAATACCTCGGAGTCACGATCCATCGTGATCTCTCGTGGGACACCCACATTCGCCGATTGATAGGTGCCGCTAACAAAAAGCTGGCCTTTATAGGGAGCATAGTTCGAAATAGCTCCGAAAAAGTGAAAGAATTATGTTATTTATCCTTGGTTCGACCGCAGGTCGAATATGCTTCAGCTGTGTGGGATCCTTACGAAAAGGGACTCACTAACAAGATAGAAAAGGTTCAGCGCAGGGCAGCTAGATTTGTAAAGAGGAATTACGATAGTAAACAAAGCGTAACATCATTAATAGAAAATCTGAAATGGACATCGTTAGAGGAACGTAGGCTGCAGGCTAGAATTAAACTACTGGAAAAATTTATGTCGGAGGGACTAGCGAATGAGGTAGTAGGACTTATCAGAAGCCCGACGTATCTCGGAAGGCAGGACAGTGAGGATAAGATTCGCGAGATCGACTGTAGAACGGAGCGATATAGAGGATCGTTTTTCCCCAGGACGATAAGAGACCATAATAGAAAAAGATAACGTAGGAAAACTATGGACCCTTGGTGCACTGCACCCCCTGCCATCCACCAAAAAGGTGACTTGCAGGGTATAATGTAGATGTAGATATTGGTGTTTACGATTGTCTTGCCTCGTGGCTGAAATCTGAAAGCTTCATGCAGCATATGTTTTGTCATCTCAACCAAGAGAGATATTTTAGGCTAGTTCTGCTTCGACTTCAAAGTAGTAAAATCTCATATATTATATAGTAATATGCTACAGCAGCTACATAATGAGTTTAAAATATTTTATTGGCTCATTACATGTTATTGTGGCTCTTCGGTGATGTTCATTGCAGTATTGTGGCTTCTGCTCAGACCTAGGTTGGCCACCCCTGATATATTATAACCAATTATGCACAGAAGACATATTCCGCGTTTTTGTTTTTTTAGTAGCAGTAAGAGTTACTTCCAGTCCGGAAAGAGTGGAGTGAGACCAGATGCATATGCAGTATATGAGAAGGATTGTGCATTGTACATATATTGAACCGATTTTTTAAATATGATAATAATGCACCAATTTCTTTTTCAAACCATTATAAATTATCCATCAGTTTATGTGTAAGATGAAATCATAATTTGACGTAGGCGTCATTGAAGATTAAGAGTAGTCCTTTATTCATCTTCTTTCGTAGTTGAAAACGCCATTATCAAGTATATAGGTTTTCTTCTCTTTATGCGGGTTCGCTTTACGCGAATTCGCCACTATGCGACAAACTTGTTGCTACCAGAATTTCTTTTTATGCCTCATTTATTCGCTCTTATGCGGCTATGTGGCCAGTGCAATACAAATGCAAAAAAGTTCTTCACTGCACCACAAGGCGACCATTCAATCTCTCATTGTCTCTTATGATTAGCGTATTGATACTACAGTAAAAGAGATGAGAGTGGAGAGAATATTGTAGAGTGGAGATGAGAGGGAGATTTCTTGTGATACCCACGGTACTTGCATTGGGCCAAAACAAACCTTCAGCACTTTAAACCTCCACATTATGTCACTCACAACAGCCACCACTTATGCTCTTTTGCTTCCTTTTATTGGCGAGTATAATTTACAGTGTTAATTGTTTTAAGTTTGTATTTAGCGCATATGAAGTCGTTATGGAGTGAAACAAGAGCTTCTTAGAAGGGAGTTAGGATTTATTGTGGAACGTACCTCTTATCTTTTACATGTAAATATGGGTTCTGTTTATGCGAATTGGCTTTATGCGTTTATTTCCTGGAACGCAACCCCCACATAAAGAGAGGGAAACCTGTATATCATTGTGTCAAGGACCGATAGTCTTATGTATAATTTTGGCTTTGAAGTCGCGTTATCAGACGAAAGTGCACGAGAGCTTTAGTCTGCTGAATTTGTGTAATGATATATATTTTAAATAGAGTCAAATTTAATCAATAAACTGCCATAATGATGGTGTTATCTTAATAAAATTTAAAAAAACATATTTATCGAATACACGTGACTTTATTTACTATACTTCTAGTCAGACAATCATATTTGAGTAGTTATTAAAGGAATTATGTGTATACGAGGAAGGAACTTACAACATGGTCCATTGTTAGCGTGTGCTGGTATTGCGATAACAAAAAAGTCACAGATTAGTTAGGAGAGGAATAGAAATGAAGTTCTTTGGCTATCATATATCCTTTTGAAAAAAATAAGCTCATAATTTTCTCCTACGAACCAACACATTTTCTCCCCCATTTCATAATTCAGATTCCATTCGGGTAGTTTTTCTTGCCTGACTCTGCCTCTCCCGTTCTCAAAAGATCCGATTGAGTCCGTGTGTATCTTCCACCCCGTCGCCTTCGTCTACCTCGATTCGAAATTCTCTCCTATTCTCGACCCCCCCCCCCTCTCCTCCCCCTCCCCCCCTCTATCTCTCTACCGCGCGCGTTCTCTCTCCCACTGCCTCCTTAACCATTATTTACGTCCTCTTCTTCATTCGCCTTTATTTTTTCCCTTTTTTTGGTCCTAAACGCCTATTTACTCTTCACTCCAGACCATCCAGTTTCTCTTTAAATCAGGGGGTTATACCACAACCCTTACTCATTCTGATTTTCCTCTCTCTCTCTCCCACCCTCCTTTCCCCTTTCGTTCCCTCCTTTCCCATTCCGTTCCCTCCTTTCCCATTTCGTTCCCTCCTTTCCCATGTCGTTCCCTCCTTTCCCCTTTCGTTCCCTCCTTTCCCATTTCGTTCCCTCCTTTCCCATTTCGTTCCCTCCTTTCCCCTTTCGTACCTTCCTTTCTCCTTTCGTTCTGTCCTTTCCCCTTTCATTCTCTCCTTTCCCCTTTCGTTCCCTCCTTTCCCCTTTCGTTCCCTCCGTTCCCCTTTCGTTCTTCCTTTCCCCTTTCGTTCCCTCCTTTCCTCTTTCGTTCCCTCCTTTCCCCTTTCATTCCCTCCTTTCCCCTTTCGTTCCCTCCTTTCCCCTTTCGTTCTTCCTTTCCCCTTTCGTTCCCTCCTTTCCCCTTTCGTTCCCTCCTTTCCTCTTTCGTTCTCTCTTTTCCATGGCTCCTCCCATTCCGAAAACCTCTTTTTTTCTCTCTCTGTGGGCTTTCCATCGTTACAAGGTCGCAATATAGCGATAGAGGGGCGGACCCGCGCAGATCGATATGGTACAGACCTACGCGAGAAAAGCCGAAGGCTGTTTGTGAAGGAAAAGTGTGGGAAAAGGAGGAATTCCAACGGCAAGGGCCTTAAGGCTTCTAAAAAAAGTCCTACGGGTGGTTGTTTCTGTCTGTCTGTCTCTCTCTTACTCCCTCTTTCTCTCTCCCCCGTTTGCTTCTTTCCATTCCGCACCCGCGAGCCATTTTCTTTACGTCTACGTTCCCGCGTTGTATTTTTTTTCCTTTTTTCTTTTTCTCTGGTGTGGCTTCAGTTGGACGAAAGCGTTCGAGCTAACGTCGAACGGTCGAAGATAGAATAAGCGATTGGTTGTTTCTGCTGATATTTTTAGCGCTATTTTCTAGAAAAAACCACCTATGTAGTCGGTTTGTCTGTCCGTCCGCCATGCTGTACGGGCAATATCTCTAGAATTCTGCAACTTGGAGAAGCAGAATTTTGGAAATAGATTGGCCTATATGAAAGTTAAGCATACTATAAATTAGGAATATGGTCAGCTGCTGGGGAGTAACTAGTCGCTAAATAGTACGTACATGCTGCTAAAAACTTAGACAGCAAGCAATACATCACATCTGCGATTCTTTACTCACCTTGAAAAATTACAGTCGGTGAAAAAGAGCGTCTAATGTAAACCACTCCGCAATTATTCCCTCGTTCTTTAAAGTTGTTTCTTTTGTTGTTACCGATTGGATCGCAATTTTTTTTCTATCTCGATGTTATTGCTATTGTAATTTTGTCATATATATATACATACACACATACATACATATATGTATGTATATATATAAATGGATGGCAACTAGTTGTTGGGATAAGGTAGCCCAGTGAGAACTCACCAATAAGATGTCTTCAAGGTGGGGAGCTGCTGGGGGTGTCGAAGTGACACACGTAAAAACCAATGTAAATGTAAATGCACCCAATTTTCCGCTTTTTATATTGGACCCACCAGAAATCCCCTCAACATCCGCAACAGCGTCATTCTTAAACGATCGCTGCCCGTGTCCGTTCATGAGAACAAACGCATCTTGAAATTCAATGATTGCTTCACGGTGAGAGCCATTCGCGCTCTCCTTGGTAATGCTTCGGCTCCCCAACTCCGTCAGTGGGAGATTGCTTACATCCACCTTTTAAATCCTTCTCTCCCCTTGACCTCAATCTTTGCTAGCATTTCACTCCTTTTCGGTCATTCTCCCACCCCCTCCGCATCCCCAAATCTCCGGCTTTTCCACACTATCCTTCCACCCCCATGCCTCCGACGACCGCATAAAAAACAACAAATCGTTAATTTTTCCCTTCCACGAAACGTGCTCGCCCACTTGGCGTGTTTTTGCGCAAACATGAATCAATTAAGGTTTTGAAAAAAACTCCGAAAAAGGCAAATAAATAAATAAATCAGGTATTTATTTCCCTTGGGTTTTTTAGAAAGACACCAATTTTATCATGTTATGCGCAGTTATGTAAACGTGTTTTATTCGTTCCTTGGTTGCATAACATAAAAAATACTAAAAAGGTTAAATTATTCGACTTTACATTTTCTTCGGTATCGAAAGAAGGAAAGTTGTATTTCAAGCCTTAACATGAAAGACGGGATAATTTAGATTCAAAAGACTCGACAAATTCCTTCGCCTTAGCGCTTGACACACGCAATCGACGCACGCTTATTTATTCATTGGAGAGAATTAAGACTATTTTAATTAATCAAATTCCAAAAATTGGCGACATTTGAGTGCTATGTTTTTGCGGGTTTTATTAAATCAATTAATTAAATTCATACGCATGTTTTCTTTTGCTAATTTGAAACGGAAATGTGGTGTATTGCTTTTGGTCGCACTGAGAAATATTTTTGAAATCACTCTAAAAGATGTTTTCGAACGAGTCAAAACAAACCTTTAAAAATAGTTTCACAAATAGTAATTCCTTGCAATTTGTCATTTCGTATTTATATCGTTCAATTGAGGAATACGTTTCTATATAACTTTCGTCGTTTAAGAAGTTTACAACGCAGTTGACGTATACTTTGATGCGCAACTCTCAGAAAAAGATCTCAAGGAACATCATAGCCCATTTATTTATCGTTGTTTCTACAGCGAAATGAGTTTCGTTTTACGTCGTTTCTTAATGGGTCGCAGTTTCCAGGAACTCATCTCCTATATTTCATTCTACTGGACACTGAACTCCTTTTATTTTTGCGAGACGCGAGAAAGATGATTGATAGAGATTGCCATGAGGATAAGGGAGTAGGCACGAAGATACGAACTTTAAACAAATAAATAAAATAAAAAGAAATTATGCTTAATGTTACGGTTCAGGTTATTTAAAAACATTTCGAAGAAATATATTTGGATGAAATTTAAATAACTCTTATCAATAAAAAGTAAATAACTTTAGCGTTGCTTTAAGTTTAAGGAACGGGTGAAATGGTTGGGGTAAGGAGAGGTGTGGATGGAGGCAGAAACATGTGAAGGGGAAGGAGTGAAGAAATCTTTGACGGCTGGAGGAGTGAGGAGTTAGCCTTTGGCGCCAGTTACATGTCGTTGAGCTAAGTATGTATGCTCAGCACTCCATCGACATTCCTTTTTCAAATATACTTATGTGGTTCAATGTCCTGCGATTCATTGACAGGCAGTCTTTGTCCACAATTGCATAGTTCCCCATGGAATAATTTTACGAATGCAGCGAAGAGGATGTAACACGAAGTATGAAGTAAATATTTTTAAGGTCTTTTTAAAATTCTTATAATGAAAACAACTCAAGTTAATGGACCAGGCTATTTTCCACAGATCTGTGGAAATTAGCAAAAGTTTTAAATAAAAAATAATATCTCGTATTGTTTATTTTATTTGAAAAAAAACGCACTTTGGGTGCTAGACTTTCGTGCAACACTTGAGAATTGGAAGCTCGAAAATGCTCGGAATTCTTGCATAATACACAGGTGGAAATAAAGGATGCATTTTGGAATAAGTATATACACTATACTACAGACACTCTTTCAAGTGCCATGGAAGATTCCTGGCTAATAGGTGTTTTACTTAACATCAGAATAGCCAATTTGTTCTTGTATGGTATTATGGCTTGTTTTGTTGTGTTTTGGCTTGCTTTAGACGCGCTAAGTTTAATGCGTTCGTGTCTTATGACGGTAGACGGCGCATAGTCACCGTATCCATTCAGAAAAGTTGTAGATGCATTAGATTACAAAGAACCTGGATTTTTTAGCGCCGAAATGCATTTTCGTAAGGATCTTTCCTTTCGACTTTTACGAGAGCTGTAGCTGAAGAAATTATGGGTTTCTGCCGTAAGGAGTGCTCGATTATTCATTTCGAGGAAGAAAACGTGTTGAAAGTATCGGTGGATTTCTCCTAAGAGATACCCGAGTCTCTAACGGAAATAGAACTCGATAGCTAGGAAAAAATACATTAGGATTCGTCGGTTCCACGGAACAAGCAATGGGCAGAGCTAAGTACACTTTATAAAAAGTTGCTTTATCATTATAGATGTTCTCTCCATCATCCCTAAAGCTTTTTGAGAGGAATTTTCTTCAGTTGATTTCAAATTGAAAGGCGTATCGGGAATACGTGCCCCGACTTACTTTAATTTAAGAAACGTTTCAAGTATTTCCCGTAATTTTTTATTCCTTTCATTCTTCCTGCTTCCTCTCCTCTCGTTAACAATCTCTTCTCCCTCTTCATATAGCACATTCTCCTCAGTCTCAATTCCTCATTCATCAACTTTTTCCGTTTTTTGTTCCTCCCCTTTATTCATCTTTCTCCGAACTTTCTTACTCATCTTCCATTATTTCTTCATTTAACTTCTCAACAATTCATCTTAAACACCGGGTCTTTAATAAAGTCCTTGGGCGTTTTTTCATCTCTAATAACTTTGGGTTATCGTTTTGTCCGTCAATCCGTCCGTCAATCTGTCCGTCACACCCGTGTCCGGTGAACTACTTCTACGCTGTTCAACTTAGAGCAACCAAAATTTGAGAGATTGTTTATAGACTTAAGGTCTTCCCGCGATTTAAATTTTACGACTCCAGAGGCCGCCTAAGGGGTGTATACTTTAATTTTTCAACCGCCTTTAACATCTGATTCATCAGTTCTTTCCTTACTTGTTTTTAACTTGGTCATCCAATTGGCAATTTAGTTCCTATGGGGCGCAACTTTTCCGCAAAGAAAACAGCGAACCTCTTCTCATAGCTGTTATGGACTTTAATTCTGATAGCCATAACAACATACAATGAATCTTTTCATCTGTTGATGCCATTTCCAATTATTTACAGAATCTGAAAAAAAAACACTGCAATTGTTGATGAATTTGTCCATCCCGTTAACTTCCTCCTTTTTTCAAGTGCCAATACCTCTTTCGATTCTCTTGCCACGTAACCTACCTCTCAAGGTTTTCCGTCGTTCTCTTTCCTTTTCTTTTTACCCTTTTCTCGTTTACTGCGTCGTTTATTATCGTTATCTCATCCTCCTGTTTTTCCTATTATCTCCCTCTGTAAATGTGTTCTAGAATGTAAGTCACCATTCGTCTGACGACGCTGTAACGAATCGTAACCGGTCGTGAATTTTTTAAAGCTAATAATTCCAGCTTGTTTTTTTATTTTTAGCATTTATTTTACTTTCTTCCTCTTGAATTCCCGTTATCCTCCACTTTCTATCAACTTCACCTGTTTTCTTTACTTCTGTTTTTTTTAAACATTTCTCCTTTATTTTCTTTTTTATTCCTCTCTCATACTCCTTTCCCCTTTGCTCTTCCCTTTACTTACCTACGCCTTTTCCTTTTTTCTGTCTTCCCACTCTTCATCTTTCCTTTTACCTTCCTTCCGTGGCATTCTTCTCCGAAAACAAAAGACGGCATATCAAAATCGAACGCTTCCCAGGAACTGTCTCTTTCTCTCTAGTCTCTACATTCATTGGAATCGTCGAGTTGTGTTTTTTTGCTTCTCCTTTCTTCTTCTCGCTTCTATCTCCTCCTATTTCTCCTCAAGCTTTCATCCCACGCGATAAATCGCCAATGTGGGTGGCGCGGGAAGAAGGGGGAAAAATCCCGACTCGAAATATGGGAAAAGATCCAAACATAAAAATGATATGAAAAGTATCGGTAGATATATAAAAAGAAGTAGATAAGGATCTAGAAATAAAGCCGAAGAAACTGGCGGTATGCCGGAAAGGGAGGGAAAAGATGACTTTTTGTGTATGCGTTTGGGTGCTTGTGTGTGTTCCGTGTAGGTTTTTTTCCTGCGAGTTAGCTTTACTGTATGTGGGGATCGATGGATCGATCTATCGCGGCCGTGCGTCTCGATACATTCCCGTCCCGACTCTTATTCAGAGGAGCACCTACCGAGTCGATCTGGTTCGTCTACTTTGGAATTCTCAGGTATTTACACGAGAGTTTCGTTCCAGGAAATTGCCGTGCTTTGCGGCAACGCGTGTACCGAAAATAATTTACCTGTCGATAACAATGGAATAGAAGCACCGGTTACGTTCTTGATCAGATATATTCCACCGTTTAAATTGGGGCTATGGACTTTTTGAAATTAGAATAAGGCTATAATGACATATAAAGTAATTAAATACGCACGTATATCTTCTTTCCATCTACCACAACAAAATTTTGTTCCCTAACGCGACGATGACGTCACAAACAATCAAGCGCGAGAGTATATTAAACCAATAATCCGACATCCTTCAAATTTTTTCTGTTGACGTCGGAAACATTTATTCTAATCGTCCTGGTTTCGATTCCAGCTTCAAATCTCTCTTTCGCCCAAAGGAATACCCGGAAAAAATAGGCAGACCAGTTTCATTTTTAAATGTTTCAATCGACCCAAGGACACGGTATTGGACGTTTGACCGTGTAATATATTGAAGTTAGTTTTTCTCGCCCAGAAATTTTTGAAATCCATTTCCAGATAGCGCGACCGATACTCAATTCCGCACAGCCGACTCGAGGGGCTATTCGTGACAAAACTGATACGTGTCGCGCACAACAAAAATGTTCCAAACAACAAGAATCGCGTATGAGCGAAAACACGTGTAGCGAACGCGCGAAAATCAGAGGAGACATTTATAAGCCGCGTTGAAATTCGCACAGCATGTGCCCATGAGTCTATCTTCTGAGCGAACGAGTCGCATCCATAAACCTAGGAGTGCCCAAAGAGGTCCTCCGAGGCCCACAAGATTTTTTCGTATTTTTTTACTGCAGGAAAGTTCGTGAAAAGTTTTGAAAATAATGGCAATGGGCAAGTAGGCATATCTTTCAATCGACTGTGTACATATTCCTTGTTTTCGCGATTATTGTAGGTAATTGACCGGTTGTTATGACACATGGGTTGCCGAAAATATGTTGTATATGTCAAGTGTGATGTGTCAGCCACTCGGACTAAAACTTTCTTGTTGTTAATTTGTTATTATTTCTGCCAGTTCTTATTACAATGTGAATCTAAGCATAGATACATGCTTAGGATAAATGTGAAAAAAGCTCTTTGGTGAACATGTGTGCCTTTATAGCATGCTATGGCAATATAATAACAGATTAACTATGAAAATTGTATATTTATATTCCCATGATATCTTTAAAAACATTAATATGATTTTTTATAATATCTTATATAGTGGGCCTGTGAGGTCACTCCTTCGTAGTGCAAGGGACAGAAAATGGCTTGGAATTACTAGGGTTAACCATATTGTTAATTTGAAATTCTAACCTTAACAACTTTACACTTATCACCCGTATTTTGGGCTGGAGAGAGAAATAAAATTGTTTGGAGTGCAAATAAAAAGCACTTCTCTGCCTTTAGGAGTGAGATTCGAAATGTCCGCTAAAGAGCAACGCTTTATCGGCGGTAGACCAAGCTGAAGAGCCTTTAGGGACGGATGTGGCCAATTAAAACCACCTTACCTCAACTCCTGATAAAGCGGATCTCAACTATTCTTTCTCTTAGTTGATGATACGGTTGTCTGACAATTAAGTGGCAAGGAAACTCTTGAAATTCTTTTTGAAATTTGTAAATGTTTCATTTTTGATTGTGGAATATTTTCTGTGCTCGCATCTTTCATTTCGTGTCATTGTATAATTTAATAGACAACTTTTAAACTATAAAAACTATTTAATCCGCTTACAGTAAATTATCTTTACAATGTACTTTGCAATACCATAATTTTCATGTTTATACTTCTTATTCTTCTCCATCGAATATTCTATATAAATATTCTAAAATAATTCATTGAAACATATGTACTTCAATGCAACATAATTTTCTTTATTGCGTTCAAATATAAGTTATTCCGAGTCCGTATTTTTTTATTATAGCTTACGTATTTGCCAAAATATATATACACATGTATTTAATAAGTGATAATTGATGGTCTCTGAATGTGTTTAGAAATTATTAATGAGTTATTTCCTTACGAACGAAACATCCAGATTTTTATGAAACACTGATTGGTGGTACAATACAGCTACTCTTTTTATATTATCCTTCCCCACTGTATATTCAATAAACAATTGTAGTACATCCATTCCTCCCCTTGCGTGGTTTTGCTTTAGAGAACTGCCTTGATTTCGGAACACTTTTTTATTAAATTGTTGCACGGTGAGCTCAGTAGAAACCCCATGTATCCCTATGGAAAAACCTATCCCACTTTTTACGGTATCGCTTTACACAGTCTCTTGCATAGCGAGGGATGGGTATATAACGTAATTTCCTGATAAAGCTTCACTGTGCTGGTCTCTTTGCAAAGCATAGGATGTCTTCCTAGCCACGCATGATAAAACTACCCTTTATACCACGCATGCATATCATTTCGAAGCTTGTGGCGATTCTACTTTACGATACGGCTAGCCACACTTTTCCAATCCACTTTACCTTGCAGATAAAGTCAGGAGAAAACTTAACAAAAAAACCCAGCGTTGTTAAAAATACTTTGGTTTTCCTTCGCCGTCTATATTCATTGATTTTGATATGAACCGCCCTTCACATTCCTCCAAAGATAAGGTGCATTTCTCTTTCCGTATAGAAACTTATTTGCCATCGAATCCGGGTACTATATTGAGTGATTTCGAAAGGATTTACGCAAGTCTTAAATTGTAGCCATCTTTTTTTCAAAAAACGAAAAATGTAATTGAATTTCTTAATTAATGGCGACTAACATCACGCTTAAAATAAATTTCCATAGTGATAAATTTATTTGGATGATTCATGATGGTGCAAAAACAAAGTTACGATTTTTTAAACGCGAATTACGAGTGAGACCAATAGTTTCTGAATTCATAATATACTTATTAGTGAATACCAATCGATGGCTTATTTATCATAGACATTTACCTATCACAGTCACGTTTCGTTGGTAATGCTTGGGAAAAGAAAAAAACTTTGATTCAATCTCTTAAGCGTTACAATGTTTAATTATTTTAATTGATGAATTTAATTCAAATTAAAAATTGTGAAAGATAAAAATATACCTTGATTTTAACTCGAAGTGCAGGATTTTGTATTATTATCATTCTGATTTTAGCGTCAATTTTTTGTAAACTAAATACTCGGTTTAAATTTCTGTCCTTAAAAAATAATTTCGCAAATTTTCCGTAACTCTCTCTAATTGAAGGTGAAAACAAAATATTGCAGTCCTATTTACGCATCAACATTATTAAATTATTTACTAACAACTATCCATGCTAAAACTGGATTTCGTCGGTACAAGAATAATTTTCTGAGTTAGAGGTAATTTTTATTTCAAAATATAACGTATCGTCAAAGAAATCATCTTTTTTAGAGATATAAATATTCTCTCAAGTTCCAATTTCTTGTATGTTGTGCATTTTATATACTATCTTGTCTTTAATCATCTTAAAACATTTAGGTAACTGTAGATTCCGTCGGTACATTATTTACATATTGTATCGAGCGATGCTTCGTAAGCATAAATCCACTGCAACACGAAAAACTATTCTTAAAAATACTGCTTTTATTAAGTTCTTATATCTGTATTTGGTTTGTCCACTTTTGAATTTTATTATTTAGTGATAAAATTAAGTATGCCTTTGTTTCTTGCGTCATGTCCAACGGAGATAAAAATCGCACCTTTATGAACGAAGAAATATTCTGATTGAAAGCACGATGGCTGTTTCAGCAGTTGAAATTTAGTTTTCATTTTCGCAGCGGAAGTTATTTCATACGTAAAAATCTTTCTCGAGTTTTTTTCATTTACTCAACTATTGGGAATTCGCCTTTTTCGACGGCATCCCGCTTTCCTTATCTCGGAATAATTGTTTTCTTCTACGTTTCTCTCTCATTCTCTCAAAAACATCACACGGAGAAATCTTCTGTCTTCTTGGCATCTATTTTAATCCACCTCTCTCCCTCGAGATGCATTCCAACGGATGACAAAGTCTCGTACTTACTCATTGTCTCAGAGAGGCAGAGCTACTAAAGGGAAGGCTTTTTTCCTTTATAAAAATATATGGATTTTTATTCTTGAAAAAGGAAAGGCAGTCGATAAAGGTTTCGCGAAAATCTTTATCGTCAAAGAATATGGAATTCCTTTTTCACCCCCTCTCTCCCACTCTCTCTCTCTCTCTCTCTCTCTCTCTCTCTCTCTCTCAGGAGCGAGATAGAGGAACGATCAGTAAAAGAATTTTTGGAAACTTGAAGACGCTTTATATTCCATGCCCTCTCATACGAGTATTTAATATTTTTATTGGAAAGTCTATCTATCTCTCTCTCTCTCTTGCTCTCTCTCTCCCTTTCAATCTGGCTTTCGTAAATCTCACAGCACCACCACTACTCTTGTAAAAGTAACCGATGATATTCGCCGCGTAATGGACAAAAGGGAAGTTATAATCCTAGTACTACTGGATTTCAGTAAAGCTTTCGACTCGATAGACAAAGATGTTCTGCTGCCAAAACTGCTCGCAATGAATTTCTCACCGTCAGCCATAAATTGGATATCATCTTATTTAAGCGATCGTTCACAACAAGTGATTTCCATTAATTCTTCCTCTCATTGGCTTATTAATGGGAGAGGCATCCCACAGGGCTCAATTTTGGGTCCCCTACTATTTTATTTGTACATAAACGACTGCTCCTTGTCCCTTAAATACTGCAATCTTCACCTTTATGCAGATGACTTGCAAATATATTCAAGTTCTACCGCAAACAATCTCGCGAGAACCCTAAAGAATATCAATAAGGACTTAGAAATTCTAGAGAACTGGAGCAATAAAAATTTTCTTAGTATCAATCCAGAAAAATCACAGGCTATCTTAATTGGTTACCCTAAGATATTAGCCGTTATTAATCAATCCCGAATAATACCGATCAACATAGCAAATTCAACTATACCTTATTGTAAAGTGGTAAAAAATCTAGGATTGCTTATAGATGAAACCCTCTCTTGGTCCTCACATGTTATAAATTTGTGTAGAACAGTAAACTCATCTTTTCACTCACTTAGGAAGTTAAGCAGCAGTACTCCGGTTTCTCTAAAGAAGCATCTGGTAACTTCACTCATTATTCCGTATTTTGACTATGCTGATATAGCGTACCAAGATTTATCTCAAGAGTTGTCGTTAAAGATTCAGAGAACACATAGCGCGTGCATTAGATATATTTTTAATCTGAAGAAATCAGACCACATTTCTGATTCACTCGTGAAACTAAACTGGTTAAATTTGGAGTCCCGAAGACGCCTCCACTTTGCTTTATTTACTATATCAATTACTTCTAACAATCCACATTACATTTCCACGAAATTCAGGAGTATATGCACTGTACATAACCTTAATACCAGAGGGAGCCATAAACTCCTTATTCTTCATCACAGAACAGTAATTTTTAATAAGTCCTTCATTGTAACCGCTTGCAGACTATGGAACTAACTTCCCCAAACAATAAAAAATTTGCACTCGCTCTCATCATTCAAACGACACTGCTATCAATCTCTCATCCTTTCAAAGGAACAGTTAAACACACTTAATGCTTCAATGTTTCTTGGTTTTGACAAAACAATACTTATTGTGCCAGATTTATACTTTGCTATTTTATTTTATTCATTTATTTCTTATTTTATTTTATTAATTTGATTTTTTCTCCTCTATCTTTTTTAGTCATAACAATGTTAATATATATTCATTTTGTCATTGTTATATGTTCATTCCATCAATGATCTATTCGTATTGTGCCAAATTTTCCCTGATGCATAGCTTTATGCTTTTCATTTATTTATCTTTTGTTCTAAATTTCATTTATTGATGCCTTTAGTTAATCTAAGTAGGTTTCGCAGGTTTTTCACACACCCCTTCTTGTGTGGGTGTTTTCCGGCAGTGGGTTTTTTTTTTATATGGATTTCATTATTCATCAGTCCTATTTTTTCCTCACAAAATTACATATTTTCTTTTCCAATACTTGTATTACTTGTATTTACATAATGTTCTATGTATTATTGTATATGTTTCATGACGAGGGGTTAGGTGGAAGATTGGACTTCTTAGTCTCAATATCGCCCCAAATAAAGACCAAATCAATCTCTCTCTCGTACAACTCAAAATATAAGGTGTCAGGTTGGAGAAAAAGAAACTTTTTTATTCTCCATAAAAAAGGTGTTTTTTGCTATTTTGTTGTAATATTTGGACGAATCACTTGTGAAATTCCAAGGAAAGTGTTTTTAACATAAAGCTGTATTGAGTAAAACCAAACAATTGAATGCGCTTGTGCGTGGAGAATGTGTACATGATTGGTGTCGCGTCATTTGATCGAAATTATTCGAACGAACGTCTGGTGGTAGAAATATTTACACCAGTAACCAAAATTATGACAAGTATGGCGGTATTTGTAGCCGTTATAATAGTTTTCGTTTCTTCTGCTGTTTTTTTTAAATTGCTTAAGTAAATTCCCCTCCCTAAGGACTGCATAACCTTACAGAGGTGGGAGGGTTTGTGTACTCTTACGAACCAAAGAGCTATGCCGGCGGGAGATAATTCTCCTGGTAGGACCATCCAAGCCGGAAAGGTCTGAGGGGAAGAGTCAGACTAAGAAGCAGTCTTGGGGGTTTTACATCCCCCTGTGCAAGGGCAGCAGCTTGCACAGTACCTCTGTAGGTGGTGATCATGTGGATCTGAACAGCTACAGATGGGTAATCACTCTGTGAAACTGCGATGAGGAAAGCAAGGGGAAACTACCTCATTATATTTCCCATGATAGGCTGAAAAGCTGAAATACCTCTATGGATCTTTCTGGGGTAAAATATTCCGGAGGTAAAATAGTCCCCCAATCGGATCTCTGGGTGGGGACTACCCTAGGGGATGCACAGAGGAAATTTAACATTAATAGGAAAGCAAGTGGTGAGAAATTAAGAATAGGCACATGGAATGTTAGGACTATGAATTCAGGGGGTAAACTAGAGAACATAAAAAGGGAAATGAGAAGGAATAATGTAGGTATAGTAGGTCTTAGTGAAGTTCGGTGGGAAGGAGAAGGCGAGATAAATTCAGACGAATTTAAGATTATTTACTCAGGAGGGGAGAAAAAGGAAAGGGGAGTGGGGATTATAATGAGAAAAGAGATAGCTGAAAGAATTAGCAAGGTAGTGACAGTTAATGATAGATTAATAGCCGTAAAACTTCAGATGGAGCCAGTGGAAATGCTTATAATTCAAGTGTATATGCCAACGACTAATGCTGGCGACGACGAAGTAGATGAAATCTATGAACAGATTATGGAGATATTGGAGGAGGAGGGAAAAGGAAGGATCACCACCATAGTAATGGGAGATTGGAACAGTGTAGTCGGAGAGGGACAGGAAGATAACATAGTGGGAAAATATGGACTAGGGAAGAGAAATGAAAGAGGGGATAAACTTGTGGAATTCTGCCATAGAAATAGATTAATTGTAACTAATACATGGTTTAAGCATCACCAGCGGAGACTTTACACATGGAGAAGCCCAGGAGACCAGAGACGATACCAGATAGATTACATACTAGTCAATGAAAGATTTAGAAATAGCATTAAAAATGTGAAAACACTACCAGGGGCAGATATCGATTCTGACCACAACCTTTTGGTGGCAAATATACAATGTAGACTGAAGAGCGTTAAGAGAAACGTAAGAGTTAACAAGAAATGGAACTTAGAGGAACTCCTTAAAAACAAGGAGGCTATCATGACTGAGCTGGAGGAAAGGTTGGGGGAGAGAGATGAAGAAAATAGGAAGAATGTAGATGAGGAGTGGAGATACATCCATAGCAACATTAAAGATGTAATGGAAAAGAAGGTAGGAAAGATAACGGGTGAAAGAAACAAAAAACCCTGGATCACAGCAGCCATGCTGCAAAAAATGGAAGAGCGGAGAAAGTGGAAGAACATAAACACTGAAGATGGCCAAAGAAAGTACAAGGAGTTAAATAATGCTTTAAGAAGGGAAACAGATAAAGCCAGAGAAAAGTGGATAAATGAGAAATGCGAGGAGATTGTCGAATGTGAAAGAATTTGTAGAACAGACCTCATGTATAGCAAAGCAAGGGAACTATTCAAGAAAAAAGCAAGAAAGATAGGACGTAAAGGAATCATGAACAAAAGTGGTAAAATAGTATCGGAGCCAGACAATGTAAAGAATGTCTGGAAAGAATACATTGAGGTTCTGTATGACAAAGAAGGAAAGCCAAGAAATATTGAATTAAATGAAGAAGAGGATGTGGAAGAAGATCAGCTAGGACCAAGTATTCTCGAGTCTGAAGTTAAAAGAGCAATTGATGACATGAAAAGAAGAAAGGCAGTTGGGAGTGATGATATACCCGTGGACGTTCTTAAGGTTTTGGGGTCTAAAGCAGTTAAGCAACTCACAAAATTTTTTAACCAAGTATATGATACTGGCGTATGGCCTGAAGATTTTTTAGATGTTGTGATGGTACCACTGGAGAAAAAGAACAATGCAAAATGTTGTAAGGATTACAGAACTATTAGTTTAATTTCTCATACAGCTAAAGTTCTAACCAGAATAATAACCAAAAGAATTGAATGTAAAATAGAAAAGGAGCTGCAAGATAATCAGTTTGGTTTTAGAAGAGGAAGGGGGACTAGAGATGCTATAGGATGTATGAGGATGATGATAGAAAGAGCGCTAGAAGTCAATAAATATATGTATTTTTGTTTTGTAGATTGGGAGAAAGCTTTTGACCGAGTGAAATGGGATAAGATGCTGGGTATTTTAAACAAAATAGGAATAGATTGGAAAGATAAAAGACTGCTTAAAAACCTTTACTTTGATCAAAAGATTAGAGTCAGGGTTGAAGGAGAAGAAACAGAAAGTACTTCAATAGGGAGGGGAGTGAGGCAGGGTTGTCCTATTTCACCAGCGATATTTAATATGTATGCAGAAACAATAACAGAAGAAGCGTTGATGGAAGAGAAAGGATTTAAGATAGGAGGTGAAAGTATTACCACCATTAAATACGCAGATGATCAGGGCTTAATAGCAGAAGGCGAGAAAGAGCTCCAGAGGATGACAGACAGACTAGTTGAGGTTGGCCAACAATATGGAATGAAGATCAATACAGATAAAACGAAAGTCATGGTGGTTTCAAAGGAACATAAAGAATTAAATATAATGGTAAATGGCCAAAAATTGGAACAAGTAAGTAGTTTCAAATATCTCGGCAGTATTTTAGCACAGGATGGAAGTAGTACACAGGACATCAGAAGTAGGATTGCAATGGCAAAAGCAGCATTTAACGAGAAGAAGGAGCTTCTCACAAGCAAGAAAATAAATCTAGAAACAAGGAAGAAATTAGCAAAATGCTACATATGGAGCATAGCTCTTTATGGTGCAGAGACGTGGACGATAAGGAGAAAGGAGGAAAAATATTTAGAAAGCTTTGAGATGTGGGTATGGAGAAGAATGATGAAAGTGAAATGGACAGAGAGGAAGAGAAATGAAGAAGTATTAGAAATGGTGGGAGAAGATAGGATGCTAATAAAAACAATCAGGAAAAGAAAAGCAAATTGGATAGGGCACATATTGAGAAGACAGTGTTTACAAAGGACGATTTTAGAAGGAAAAATTAGTGGAAAAAGAGGAAGAGGGAGAAAAAGAATAGGAATATTAGATAATATAAAGCAGGGATATACTACTTATAGAGGTATAAAAGAGGCTTCTAGGGAGAGAGAGAAATGGAGGCAGCGATTCAGTTAAAACCTGTCTTCGGACAGAAGCATGATGATGATGATGATAAGTAAATTCCATGGTTGTTGGGCATAAACTGATAAATAGCTGGAACTAAAGAAATGAGAGATTTATATTTAAACGTTTATTATAATCTTCAAAACCGCCATTTGAAGTAAGTCTTATTCTGAAAATATATCTTGATCCTGTAATCAATTACGAATCAAATTCAACTTTTATTCAATCTTAAAAATACTCCTTATTCAAAATTAATTGATATGATGGTGTTCATTCTTGATATTAAGGACGTATTCCCCTTTGCTCTCCAGTCTTGCAATTATTAATTGTGATAACAGTTCTATCGCAATCACCATTTCAGCGATTTCATTCCCCTAATTGAGCCTTTTCCCTTTTCGGTTTTTCATTCTTTTTGTTTTCACTAACATGAATGAATGATTTCATCCAATTGGCTTATAGCTGATAGCCTTATCACTATTAATAACACTCTCGTAAAGTATACATATCCATCTTCGATATTTCAGGTTTTGCTGTATAACTTTCAACAGAAGTGCAAATCGAGCTGTTTTCATAAAAAACTCTCTGCTTTCTTGGAAAATTTTCAGGAGCGAATAAATTTGTAGAAGTGAAGCGAGGACGCTGAAATGCGTAGCTTGTTTATGGAGTACGAAATGCGGACCCAAGTTACGGAAACTGGTGCCGTAAGATACATTCAATATGTATATATGAGGAACGGATAAATAACAATATCTTTTTCAAAATTATGTAGCGTAGTAAGAGTTAGAAAGAGCAATTGCTTGGCAATCTCACCATTTGAGAGGGAGGAGTTTTCTTCGGTGTATCTCTTTGAGGACATCCGTTGGGGCAGTTTGATACTAGCTTGGCTAGTTCGGTCCCAACCAAGAAAACATCCGCGTTAAGAAACGAGAAAATTGATCTGCTAAGATAGTTCAGTGGTAGAATATCCGCCCGGCAAGTGGAAGACCCGGGTTCGATTCCCGGTCATAGCAGACTTTTTTTCTCGTTTCAAAATTATTTCCAACATTACAACTTATGCCTGTCTGCATAGGATCTTTAGATCACTTTATTCCATCAATTAAATTATATACTTGGAAATGATTTCTTTAGGTATCCGTACCTTTTTCGAGTGCAAAAATGTGTAACTATGACGATATCCATTGCAAGAGATAAGCAAAGGGATGATTCGCGTTATAGGTACGTCATTAGATCATAGAATATCACGAAACCAAGCCAAAGTAAGTCAATGTATAGGAGCTAAGATTAAATTAATAATTATTATATATATATACACACACGCTCATATATATGTTGACATTGGCCACAGTTCGGAAGTCAACCTTTGACAAATACAATTTTTTCACATACTGTTTGATTTATCTATAAAAAAGTTATCAAAGGGCCAAACACTCAAAAAGACATTCCACTACAGTCTCTTAATGTATGTATTTATTTAACCTTGCCTCTCAATATTAAAAGAAAACATAGATAAATATACTGCATCCTTAAGCAGTGCAAGTAATCCAACAGCAATAATCAATATGCATTTAAATTATAAGGGCGCTCTGATTTTGGCATATCTGCTAAGAAATAATAAAACATGTGGCCGTAGAGATAAATCCGATTTTCATCAACCTCTCACAACAGCCACTCCTCCAAATTCCTCACTCCCCCTACAGGGGCGATTTTTTTCTGCAGCTGAATTGATTCTAATTAATATCAAACTAACAGATTAAATTTCTCTCATGCGATCACTCCCCCAAAGCGGCCATTTTTACTCGCAGTCTATGTCGACCGTTTTAGAGAGGTTTGACCGCACGCACGCTGGCCTCCAAAGCGGTCAGCGGCATTCCGTGCGCGCAAACTATCCCCCTTACGGAAAGAAGGCGAAAATCCGGCCACCGTGATTTAGGAATTTCTTCTGCTTCTTTTCCGTTTCCGCCCAATAGCAAGCCACATTACGACGGAGTGGAGAAAAACCTCCTCTACGTAAGCCCCATTCTTTCCCTAGCCACGGCAGAATAAAAAATACACGGTCAAAAGCCTGTAACGGCTTTTAGCGGCTATCTCCTCTCCTCGAAGAGTAGGCACATTGAATACCGACATTAAGTAAAGCCTTTTTGCCCATAACTCTTGCGCTTTTATCAGCTTTCCCTCTTTTCTCAGTTTAGTCACACACACACACACACACACATATATATATATATATATATATATATATATATATATATATATATATATATATATATATATATATATATATATATATTATTTATATATATATATATATATATATATATATATATATATATATAAGCAACAGCGGTTTCTACCCACCCTACCTACTCTACCCGCCCAAGGGAATTCGCTCTCTCCCTAATGGAACATAAAAGGCCACGCTCCCGTCTACCCCACTCAAGTTCTCCATGCATGCGGTTTTCAGAATAGCTTAGGGTGCAAGCTTGTTTCTCGATAGAGCTTTTCGCTACAATAGCCAGATAACACGATAGAACCGTCTCGGGCAATGTTTACAAGATTCGGTAGTTTATCAAAATACAGGGTTATTACAAAAAAATTGAACACTTTTAATAATTTATTGTGTGAAAACTGAATAAGGTACAAAAATCAAAGTAACGTCACCCGAAAGGGCAACTCAAAATGTTTCATTTCGTGCCTTATATGTGTTCAATATGGGCTCCATGGGCAACCCTAAGCACATCCAAACGATAGATGAACTCATCCCATACTTTTCATAAATCTGATTTCTTCCCGGTGGATCTTTATTAAACGTTGTCCTGAATAAACGTTGCACCGAATTCGCAGACTTTGTCTCTGCAAACCACATATAACACATTGCGCCTTTTCTATCCGACTCGCCATTTTGACTGTTTACAATTCGAGCACTCCTCACGGTAGTTTCGAGAACTTCGCACGAGAACACTTATTAAGTAGGGTATGGATTTTTCGGGTTTTACTAGATTTTTACCCTCCGATTGCCTTTTTTAAATTTCGAGTAAAACCCGAAAAATCCGAAATTGTTCGTCTCCTTTAAGCACAATTTTTTTTTAGATTTGGTCACAGAATTTCTATTCTGGCACTTGCAGGCGCATCAGCACTTGAGTGCAGTCCGAGATGTTCGTTGTCAGTCTGTTTATTCTCTTTGTAAACAATTTATTCGTAAGCTTACTTTTTTAACACAATCTTAATCTCCTTGGTTTGCTCGCGCCACGAATAGTCAAGGACGCGCCTTAGCTATTCGCTGTTTGATCTTTGGCAGGATAAGGAAAAAAAGAGCCCGAGTGTCTGTTAGTTGAAAACACTACGAAAGAAAAGTTATTTCGCTAATAGCTAGTGTGTTTCAAAAGTTGAACGGGAAGCAAGATATTTGTGCAGCCTGCGAGGTGTTGCTCTCCACCTGGAGGCGTTTAACACAAGATATCACACTCTAAACCATACTTATGATAGTAAAAGGTTTTGATTGTTTATAAAACTTTTAAATTTTTATTCAAAAATCATTTTATCCGAATTACAAAAGAATAAAACTCAAAAATTACCCGAGATTGAACTTTTTTTTAAAACTTCGAAAAATCTTGAACATATTTATATCCGATTTTAACCCGAATGAAAAGGAAAGTAATAAAGCCCGATATTTACACTCCGAATGAATTTTTTTTAACCCGAAAAATCTGTACCCTAGTTATAAGGCATGAAATGAAACATTTCGATTTGCTCTTTCGGGTGATGTTACTTTGATTTTTGTAGCTTATTCAGTAATCACGCAATAAATTATTAAAAGTTTTCAATTCTTTTGTAGTAACTCTGTATTTGAAGTTAATTAATATCGAATTGTTTAACACCGGAAAATACTGCGTCCTCCGGAAAATTGATTGAATTCGGCTTAAAATGCTATTTTGGCTTATACACCTTAAGTCAGTGGTGCCTGAACTACGGCCCTCCATAGGCCTGCCTCCGGATTGCCGTGAGTTTGACAATTCAAGGACACAATGCAACATTAAATGAAAACAGCATCATAAAAAGGATATAAGATCAAATTAACGATTTAAGTATACTTTTTTACTTTGTATGCTATGTATTGCATACTTTTTTGCTGGTTTAGGTAAAAGATAAAATAATATTTGAATGAAATCGTTATTGTTTTCTTTAATTTTAACATTTAAAAATGAGGAAGAGTGTAAATACGCATAAATAAAATAAAGTTTACGAAGAACATAATACATTAATTTTTATGAAAGATTTATTTTCCTATAAATTTTAAACAAATTATCAAAACATTGTAAAATAAACGTAAATTTTGCAATAAAAAATAAATTTAAATCATCGAATTGAAAGGCTGAAAACTGCCAGCCATATATGTACTGCATATGTAGTAATTTTTAATTTTAAGCGTCGAAAATCTCTCGTAAAAATAAACGTAGATTTAAAAAATAAATAAACTTCGAATTCTACCAATCCTAGTTATAAGGACACGCATCACTATGAAACGGTAGAGGAAAATAACGGGGAAAAATGAGCATTAGTTTAAAAAAAGATTTCCGTGATATTTTGAATAATGGATAAATTCGAGAGAAACTTTTATGCGTTTTCATAGTTGAACTAGCTGTAACCATTGAATTTCATCAGGTCTACATATAAAATATCAGTCAAAATAACCCTTCAAAATTAATTCACTTCCATGACCTTGTTAGGGCTATTGGAGATAAATAATTACTTATTTATCACTATTGGTTACTTTAGTTTTTATTCTTGAATTTTAACTTCAAAAGCTTGTATTTGTTATTTCCAAATAAATCTATACACCACATTTTTGAACTTCGCGAATAATTAGTTCCGGAAAACTGAGACGTAATGCAAGTCCTATTTTCCCATAAGAAGCAATGTAAAAATAGGAGAACGGTTCCGAGTCAGCCTAAAAAATTCACTTGTTATCATAAATAAACAGAAAATAAAAGAAAACGTAACAGCAAATGAAAACCTAACATCATAAAGTGAAAAAATCTTTTAATTAATTTCAAAACGCGTAATAGCAAATGGAAACCCAGCAATAAAAAACTATAAAACTTCTTTCGACAATTGTGCAGTTAACCCCCAGCACATTTTTGCATGCGATATTCGATGTTCTTTGGATCATTCCAAGGAAAAGCTTCAATTTAAATGGATTAACTACTGAAATGGAATGTTGAGTAGGTACGTGATGCACGGATGTTTTCTTAGGTTCTGAAACAAACATTTCCAAGCCGAAAAAAACACTAGCATTATAAAGTGGTAACATTTATGTTATTAATTACGTTCGAAATGCGTCAAAGAAAATCAAAACTTAGCGTAAGAAAGGGGTAAAAATTTCTTTTAATTGTTCAAGACACGTCACAAAAAACGTAGCATTAAAGTGGTAACATTTTTAGTAATCGCGTTCAAAATACGCGGCAGAAAATTTTACGTTTACAAGACGATAGCAATTCTTAGATTTAAATTAAAACTTCTTAATAAAAAGTAAAACCTTAACAAAATAAAATGACATTTCCTTAAATTACATTATATATATATATATATATATATATTTATATAGATATATATATAAAGATAATAGCAAATGAAAACCTTACAGTCTAAATTGATGGCGTTTATTTAAATTTTAAACTAAAGTTTCATCATCGAAAATAGCGGCGTTGGCGGTGAAGTTCAAACTGAGCTACAAAATAATTAAGTTGAAGAGTTATCACGTTTGTTTACTTCTGAAACTGCTAATAATGAGCATTATAAATATAATAAAATAATAACTCCTTTTCCGGGGCGTCAAATTTCAAACAACTCCGAAACAAAAAAGTAGAGAGGGAGTTCATGCTTATTGTCATCGCAAAATCATGAGGCGAAATGCAAATAATCGGCGCGAAACAGAAGTAGTGGTCATAAAAAATGTTGTCGCAAAGTGCACATTCGCGAACCGCAAGCACGCGAAGTTCAAAAAGATGGTGTATTTAACTTCTTGCCCCTCAACGTAAACTTTGTCACCCAGAACCAAATTCCGTATTTTAAAAGTAACATGAGAAAGCATTCTAAATTACCGTATTGTCCCGATTATAACGCGATGTTTTTTCCAAAAAATGAAATTTTAAAAGGAGCCCCCGCGTTATATTCGAGTACTAGTGATCTTAAAAGATCGTAAAATCGTGTTTCGAAAAATCACCGTACATTCCCCCCGTCTGTTAACGAGATACAAGATACTTGTTAAATTATAGACACATTAGATGTACGTTGCATTGTACTTGAAAAAAAGCATCTGAGGTGAGAATAGATCGAGTTCAATCGGCTCGATAGCCATTGCATTGAGGCAATAAGTGTGTCGAGGTATTCTTTGTAACTACCTTAGCGAGTTTTTACCCATCCGTTATTTTAACAATGGGTTACAAAAATGATGTTGATCATGTTGAGAAAAAAGTTCTTCCAAATCTCAGGTTAACAGAGGAATTCGACGTAGTTATCACATGAATTTTTAAATAGCTGTAGCTAAATCGGCGTTGTTAAAATCCACCGGAAATGAGAAATCAAGGATAACTGTTATGCTTGCAGTCACGGCCGACCGGCAAAAACTGACTCCCTACCTAATTTTCAATCGTAAAATGATGCCAAAGGAGAAGTTACCGTCAGGTTTAACCTTTCGTGCGCAGGAGAAAGGATGGATGAACGAGGAACTTGTGTTAGATTGGCTGAAGGTTGTTTGTTATATTCGAGATTTAGTTTTTTCTTGAAAAACTTTGCAAAATTCTTAGGTTCGCGTTATATTTGAGGTCGCTTTATATTCGGGACAATACTGTACAGGAAAAGACGCTAAATGCACTGTGGAATTCATCGAACATGATAAATAATTTCATTCTCTTATTTCATCAACGATACTTCGTCGCAGCGCATGCCGCCCCGGCGAGAGGATCTCCAAAGATGATAACTCGATGAACTCTTCCGCTGCTCGTTTATTCCCGCGAACTTGATGGGATTTAAAGCCTAAATATACCATCGGTGTAACTTTTCCATCAATATCCTGAGTGCCTGTTCGTGTAACGAAGTTTGTGAGAAAATTTGTCAGTCTGCGTTTGACGGATGTAACGTTGACGATTTCAAAGAGGATGATGTCGCTGAAAATTCTATTACCGAGATTGGTTTTTAATGGCAAAAAATCGCGATATGGTTCGGCATTGCTGTTTTTCTGGGTACAAAAGTTGAGGAATCAATCCCTCCTTTCGAAATTTCTCATGAACCTTTTTGTGACAATATACTCTAGGATGCTTTTTTTTCATTATGTAAATTTGAACTCGGCAATCACTTAGAGCTCGTTTCATTTTTAAAACATATTGAATTTGATTAAGGAATTGAAAAACTCTGTGAGATAGTTTCCCCGTAACTGATTGCCATTTGCTCGGTGATATTTAATTCTCAAATCTTCAATTTATTTGCATTCGATGTTTATGTTTTAGGCCAAAACGACTAGAAGTGCAAACAAGTACGGATGTACACGGGTTTCCCGTGGTACAGAACTACTTTTCGTCAAAGTCGCTGTAGTATAATCGTATACTAGATAATGTATTTGCTTTTAAATCAGAAAATTATCTTTCCTTATATTGTGGCAATCCTGCTTTTATATCCGTTATAAACATGTTCATTTCGTTTTGACATTCTATACTCTCCCTACAAATGAAATTTCTTTGAAATTCGTTCATACAATACCTTCGAAATTAATAGTTACAGACAAATTTTAACTTTTATATTTTGGTAGCCCTTTTTAGTCGACCCAGTTGAAATATGAAATTTTGATTATTTATTTAAATGAAGATTATATATCCATATTTGGTTAAAAATCATGAGGTCAGTTCTCTAGAAATACGTGTAAAAGAAATATTATTTTACTTTTTACTGTGGTAGCCCTGCTCTTTAGCTCCGCTTTAAACATGTTGATTTTATTATGGTATTTTGTACAAAGCTTTTATACAAAATTTAATTGAAATCCGTTCAGCCAATTGCTTCAAAATCCTTAATTACTGAAAGAGTTTAATTGGTAATTATGGCACCCCTATTTGGCTGATTGGGTTTGAATGTGCTAATATGGTTTTGTATATATGTGTATATTATAAGTACAAAATTTGGTAAAAATTGATGTGGAGAGTTCAACACAAATACGAGTAAAAATATATTTGTATTCCTTGTATTATGGCAGCCCTGCATTATACATCAATAAAAAACATCCTGATTTGTTATTTTATTTTGCATGTCTACTTCATACAAGATTTCGTTGAAATCTGTTGGGACAATTCCTTCCAAATTCATAATCACCGAAAGGTTTAACTTTGCAATTGTGACAACCCTGCTATGTCTATTCGGTCAAAATATGCCACTTTGATAATTAATTTATGTGAGTATTATATTTACCAAATTTGGTTGAAATCGGTTCAGCCAATTCTTCCCTGATATGTGCGTACGGACGGACATAACGAAAATAATAGTGCTTTTCAGCAATAACGAAGAGCACTAAAAATTAATCAAATATCTCTAAACATTAGTGTATTTGTTAGTCAATAAGAAACATACAAAGAGTAACAAGTCGAAAAATTATGGACCTAAAGGTTTTTTCCATGTCCCCAAACATTTGACATAATTTCGTAAATTTTTAAATGCCAGGGTAATTTTAACATTAAGCTCCTGCAATCTTGATCGGAAAAACTCCTTGAATCACAATCTGCAGTTTTGTTTACGTTGGGATTATTTCACTGAGCTAATTGATTGTTTAAGAAATACGATATCTTGATGTGAATTCTCCGGAAAGTGACTTTGGATCCGCCTTTTTTCGAAAGGGTAAACATAGGAACACAATTGCATGCTTCTAATGAATTCTCAATCACTCCTACACACTTAAGAACATCTTGAAAGCATAAATTAGTTCACCCCACGCAATGGGTTATTTATTTTGGTCGGTTTCGGTTTTGCTCATCATCTCCCTCCCTCTCTCTAGCTCTGTCTACCACAGCATCAATGCGGAAAAATATCATTATAACATATTTAGTTATATGGTAATTTTCATAAATCACCTTATAATATTCTATATAAATAATCACCTATTTCTGCAATTCCGTCGGGCAGAGTTTGCAATTACGTCACGAAGAGAGAAATTTAGCTACGCATTTGAGAGGAGAGTGAGAGAGTAGGAGAATTGGAGGAGAAGAGAGAGAATTGGAGGAAGAGAGGAAGAAGAATGGGAGAGAGGGAGGAAAATGTGAAGGAAGGAGAGAGAGAGGAAGCGTTGTAATTTTAACTAAATGCTTTATTCATTCATAACTGTCATTTTTTACGGGCAATTCCGCTAGTATAAAATATTTGGGAATGGCGTTCTTTGGCGCTGTGTACTTTTAATTTTTACTCACAAAGTTTCAGCTCTCTCGATGTGATTTTTTTCGCTGTGTGGTATTTATTAGCCAAAAATTAAACTACACGTTGTATGATTAATTGCTAACGCTTGCTTAGTTACTTGGTTCAAAAATGCGTGGTACGAGGGAAAACTACTGTACAATACATAAAAAGCGTTTAAGAAATGCCATTTCCGAATTAATTTAAAGAAATGTAAAGTGATGAGGAATTATGATAAATTTTTTAAATATTTCTCCCGTGTTCTGTATCAAATAAAAAATTTTCAGTAAAACTTAATTAATCCTGTAGAAACACGTTACACCGAGATTTCATAATGCTTCCTCCTCCATTCCCTGGCCCCTTATCCTTTTATAAGCTGCTCGTTATCCTGCAAATGTCTCCTCCGCGGACGTCAGCATGTACGTTCCAAGAACGCGAACAATGCGCCGTCGCCCTATTCCCAATAAACTTACCATTCCTACCAGAGGATGTTAGAGAGAAGAAGAGGATGTAATCCCTTTGCTTAAAGTTCATTATTGGATGCGCGGGGCAGAGTGCGCAGCTGAAAAAGTTTCCGCAGCGTAGATTAAAATGGAAAGAAAAACAAGACTGGAAATCCCTTCACTTGCTTAATACCCTTCTAGACAACGCAATGTTGCCGCTAAGGACGGGGTACCGGCCCCAAAACACACGCGAACCATACTCTCACTCCCCTCATCGCCACCGCCCTAATAGCCTCCGGCCCGCCTCTCCTAGCCCCCTCCACGCCCCTCCTAGCTCCGGCCAGCCTCACCTCTGTCAACTCCTCCTTACGCCTAATTCCATCCCAACGTCACCGTCTCCATTTTACTCCCCCCATTTTACTCCGGCCACGTTTATTTCTTATACTATTTTTTGAACGGAACACCTCCTCGCTCCATTACCCTTTAAGAACCCGACAGGAGGATTAAGTCGCGTGTTCTCCCCCGTCTCGTCCTAATCCTTTTTTTTTTCTTTTCAAGATAAAAAATTACTCCCTGTGGTCAACGGAGATTAGGGAGGGAGAAGGCTGGCAAATGGGATTTTGCACGAGGCCGAAGAAGAGGAGAATTTGCATAAGGGAGGAGACGAAAAGGGTGAAAGATGGAGGAAAAGCGTGGCGTGGTCTAAAAAGAGAGAGAAAGGCTGGCGAGCTAAATTAAAGACAACAAGATGGAAAAGTATAATCCATAAATGGAATAAACAGAGATTTCAAATGTATCTTAATGGGATATACGTATGGAACGGTATCGAAAGATTAGGTGATTCTCGAATTTTTATTCCCGAAACTATAGTCTCGGGGACTATCTTGTAGTAAATGTTGATCTCCATCCAAATAATTTTTTTAATCTATACCTCACAGATAATATAAGAGAATGGGAGAGAAATATATAGATTTTTAACTGTTGTTTGCTGAGATAACCGTCTTCGCGATCGATGCAACAAAATATGTGATGTTTTGCTCGGGATTTTCTCGAATTTTTTCTCCAATTTTTTCTCCAAAACCATAAGTAGTAATTATGTGGCCTCGCGGACTTTCTTGTAGTAAATGTTGTTCTCTATCCGAATAATTTTTTTAATCTACACATTACAGATCATATAAGAGCTAGGGAGATAAAACTTTGATATTTCAGTGTTGCTTGACGGATGCCATTTAACGAGATACGAGTATAAGTTTATTAAAGTTATTATCTAAAGTGGAAGTCCTAATTGACAGATTCAGTTGAAAATACCAATTGGGCTATAATTTTTAATAAAGACCACTCATACGTAATTAAATTAAAATCCGTCCCGCGGTTTAGTAGATGAAAGTTACGACCTACGGACCAGACATGCCATAAGGCGCTCCGCTATTACCGCTTGGCTGGTAAAGAACGCCTAAAAACGAATCTTCCGTCACCGAAAAACGTGAAGCGACACACGGTGCGGTCGGACAAACGCCTAACTAGAATTTGTAAATGGGAACGCCGAATTTATTTTACTCTACGTTACTCGCGTGAAAAAAGTTGTGTTGTTTATATTTTGGTGAAAGAAAAGCTCCAACGTTCAGATCGACCGCGAGAAAAATCCAAATTCCGGAAATGTCTTTGTTTTCTATATGCTTTTTGTGCATTTTTAGGCAGCGGGACGAAAATTGAAGCGCAAAAAATACCATTGGAATTCCCGGAATCAAAGAAAAACTCGACTGTTTACCGCGAAAATAATTGAGCACTCGGTATTATTTTGTTTTTATGTCGTTCGAATCAGATAAAATTCCTGGAATTCGCATTCCTTCTATTCGGATTCGTTGTGAATGTAAATAATGCGTTCTAAATCGCATTTAAATTGCTCTCCGCTTGAGTTGATTAGTGTGACTTCATCACTTGAATTGAACTTGCGAACCAAGTTTCAACTCGTCCAGCTGATTTTTTATTCAATCCAATTAAATATGGATTTGCTCACCTTCATTTTGTTTTATACCCCTTCAATCTTTCGTTATTGATAGCACAATCAATCTTTTGTTGATCCACTGCTTTAAAAATTCAGACGTCACTCTTACTCTTCATTAACTTGAAACGTGTGAACAATAGTGCTTAATCCCATTGGTTGAACATAGTCAAGCTTTTCGTTCCGGATCTTTCTTTGTTTTTTCCCGAAAATAGTTTAATGTTTCAATCGCAGCAAATATTTAAAAGAAAGTTCTTATGATCCTCATATGTCTGGAGCATATTGATAAACTCCAAAAGCCGTAGAAACTTAGGGGAAACGGGATTGGGATTTCGGTTTCAAAATATCCCTTACCGAAATTATATCCGGATTTTGAATCGCCAATCAATGTATCTCCACTCACGACGGCTGATATGTAGCATAAATGCGCATCTGGTTTTTCCAACCTTTTGATGGCAACTGGAGCTACGTAGCGTAACAACAGTTATTGATCAAACTCGTATCAACTTACAAATAGGTTAACTTACATTCGAACATGGATTACTTGGCCGAGGTAACTATATATTGATTCCAAGATGTAAAGTCTTTTTAAAATAAACGATAGCTGCATCACAAATTACGAAAGCTACTTTATAGTTGAAATACCGGTCTGGATTATTCAATAGTTTCATGGCTACAAGAGCCGCCTTTATGATCAATAAGGTACGTACACAGAAATTTTAGTATTGTGAGTGTAAATCGTACTATAACCTGGACGTCTATAATTTCCGTAGTTATTTATACGTTCATTTCGCAAAATCTAGTTTTTATTTTATATTCAGTTTTAAATTTAAATGCGATGAAAATATCTTGTGTATTGAAATATTTTCAGGACTCCAAATGAATGATTTGATTGAGTGCTTGTCATTACGTACCATAAAGGCCGAAATGATTTATCAGCAAAGGCAAATGTTTTAATATGTAGAATATGTGAAAACGATTTAAGAAATGACATGAATGAAGTAATGAAGAAGATATATGACATGAAGGGACTGATCCGAGGCATCAACCTCCGTTTGTAAAAATTCCACTTAAATACTAATCGGATGTAAACGATATAATAAAAATGTCAGATACTAAATTCTGGGCTGATGCCAGGGGCAGATTGGGCCGCCAGAACACAGAGCATAATCTCTGTGGGCCGATGACACGTTTGGGACGGTTCCTTCTCGGGACAAGATGTTTTCTTTTCAAACTCTAAAGATATTAGAGTTTCAAACGCGTCTGCATGTAGGTAATTTCGGCGTCACCACACAAAAAACACAATTCTTTATCGTGCTTTTCAGTTGCACCCTACGTTTCAGTCCACCAACCCTTAAAAATCCTTTCGCTTCCTTCACCAGAAAATTTTACCTTTTTATTCCTCGATTCCGCCATTATTCAAGGATAAAAATTTAAAGCGATATAAACTGTTATTCACAAAAACAAAAATTACCTAAATTTATTTGAAAACCCGAAGCTCCAACAACTAATAAAATAAAAAGGAGCGTAAAGTGTTTACAATAGTCGCCGATAGGTGGTGTAGCTAAAACATTTAGTTTTTAAAATATCTCAACAATTATATGAGAAAAAATCATACTATAACTGATGGTACTTCTTGTAAACAAAGTCTCTCTTTCGCATTGTTTCAATACATACATTCATTAGATTTTCAGGATCACTTTTGCCATGTCGCTGTATGAGCGAGTGGCACATTTCATTTTGTGGTGTGCCAACGAAAATCATTCCGCGTGCCATAGGTTCGCCAGCCCCGATGTAGGAAATAGGGCAGATAGGTAAACGTTGATAGTAATAAATCATGAAGAGTACCTTGTTAAATACACCTTGTCTCTTGATTAATTAAAATTCTTTTTTTGTCCGTTAATATTTTGCCCTTGAATGTTTTTTAAAAAACATAATGGTAAAATTTTGTTTATAATTTTGGCTCCACCTGAATATCGCCTTTGGCAAAAACGCGCATTTTTACTTTTTTTAAGCTTTATTTTGGCATTCGCCGTATTGCAAGGACAAATATTTTAATATGAAAATGTTTTCAAAACATTCATTTTCCGGTGAGCTGTAAATAATTAAATCGATTTACCAATAAGTGATATTAGAAACGAATGATATTTGTCCTTTCATCAAAGTTTTCAGAATAAACATCAAAGCTAGCCCGAGAAAAAATATTTCCATTCGGAATTCAATACCATGAGCTTTTAAACGCATCCGATAATGGTTTAGTTTTCCTTCCCTGCGGCAATCAAAGCGAAAAAACACACGTTTTCATGTCTTTGGAGAATACCCGAAAGGCATCTTTTGGATCCCACTCGGAAGATATCCTCTATATCTTTGACCATTTATCGATTCGTTGTTTTACACATTCTTGAGGTAAGGGAAAGAAATGAAAATTGCATTTCATCCCTTTTTGGCATGTGTAATGATTAGAAGGATAAAATAAACCCAGTACTCCTTGGAGATTAAAACCTTTACGCGATCTTATTTCATCACAAAGCCTTTTGTGAGATTGCAGGAAAATGTACGCGCTTGTTTGTCATAATTTTCGAGTCGTTGCGCGTTGAAACTCGAATAATGACTTTTAACGAATGTCAAATTCGTGACGGCCCTTTGACGCATCGTCGACCTATTTCCTGACGTTTTCTTATTATTACTTGCACGAAAAAGTATAATTAAAATCAATTTATAGCTGGGGCATTAAACTAATATTGGACCAGGAATAAATATAAAGTTTCTAAATTAATGGAGGGTCGCATTTCACAATAATGGGCTTAAATATTTATCGATATTTTAATGAAAGCAATGAGACGACCGTATATCTGTAACTGTCTGCTAACACTTTTGGGGCCACTTATATTTCGATTACGCAAACGCGTTTGGAAATAATTTCTCGAAATAAAAATTTCCCTAAAAACAGACACGCGCCCGATGACATATGTCGTGCGGAATACGTACCGAGGATTTTACCTCCTGAAAATTCCTTTATCTCTACTCCATCCCGAAATGGATTGTAAATTCGATGTTCTGATTTTTCCCCGCAAAATAAAAATGATGGCCTTCTGGGCGTGACAGGGTTCTGCACTTGGAAAGAAAATAAAAAGTTAGGGATCGTCGTTCATGAATCTCGCGACGAATCGATGCGTCATATTTTGGCCCGATTTCACATCTCTTCCAGAACGACGAATGAAATTTCCCCAAATATTTTCTCGACGATTTCCATTCTCGAACTTTTGAATAATAATAAAAAGGTCGGAGTAGAAAATTTGGGTCAAGTTCTCTCGGTGAGGAAGCCAATTTCCCGTAAATGAAGGGCGTAGAGGATTATGGAGTTTCTTACAACCCTGTCTATCTAGCGCGAATTGAAAATTGTAGGCCTCCTCGTGCGGACTTTAATGTACGCTCGAGGGATGAAATTCTTTTAGTGATATTGGGAATGGGCCATTGTAAATGGTGGTGTGACCGTTGGAAACCGTGTGGTGGATTTAACGTCATGCAGTACTTTTATTTAACGCGTTTGTGCGCATTTTGTATTCTTATGTACGTGAAGGTCCATCTATTGAACGCATGGGTTGTTTGAATGATTACATATGCAATGCATTTTTTAAATGCAAATTGCAAAAATGAAAATAACTTCTATGGCCATAGAGATTTTGAGTAAACCGTAGATCCATTTCATTTGCGAAGCATATCTAATCAGTGGTTAACTCAGGGTGATTGATTTGCATTGCGATTTATCGATTTATTTCTATGGCGTTTTTCAGTATTACTTTTGTCAATCTCCAGCTGCTGTTATACTATAAGGGATTCACGTTAATGCCGGTATCCATTACATGATTGAATAAACCATTAGCAATTTTAATTTATAGATTAGATGCCACCATTGGTTAGCTTTATACATCGTGGGCTAGTAATACACTCAACTGATTTAAGACTACGTTATTTACCAAAATGATTTACACGTATTGAACAATTCTAGACAAAATTTTGACAAGTGGCGGGTTTTTTATTGTCTTCATATCATAAATTACTTAAAAATTATTCTGAATTCCTTCCATGTTTAACGAAAGGATCAATTTTTATTACGTAATTGGGCTAAACTTACTTATATACGAGCTTGCCACTAGCATTTTTTCAGGGGTTTAATTTTTTTTCGGAAGTTTCAGTGCAATTTTTTTCCATTTTTTTCATGATTAAATTAACTGATCTATAAATTAAATTCTTTAATAATCTCAAAGATGATAATTCGACACGAATTTACAAGTTACAATTCTAGGCAAAGTTTTGTCAGGCGACGGGTTTGTTATTTTTTTCATATTATAAATTACTTAAAAATTATTCTGAATTCCTTCCATATTTAAAGAAAGGATCAACTTTTATTACGTAATTGGTCTAAACTTACTTATATACGAGCTTGCCACTAGCATTTTTTTTCAGGGGTTTAATTTGTTTTCGGAAGTTTCAGTGCAATTTTTTCCATTTTTTTCATGATTAAATGAACTGATCTATAAATTAAATTCTTTAAGAATCTCAAAGATAATAATTCGACACGAAGGTCTGAGAAAAGAAATATGTTATCGAAGCCATAGGTCAAGCTATTTTCTAGAGAAACTTATGAAGAAAACACCAACTCCTACAACTTGTTTTACGACTAATTAATCTGCCTGCCCTCATTATACGAAAGAAGCAGAAGCCCCCAAACGTATTATATTTTTCTCCGAAAAACCCTTAGGGTTTTGTTTAAAAAGGAAAGATATTCCTGAAGCTCATCATTCACATCATAAATTAAATCTACCTCGCGCCCCAGCGCAAGAGTTCCGAATAACCTCGTTTCGCCAAAGTAAAACGCTCTTCATTATGAAAAAAACTTCAGAAAAGTATCTTTTTTGTTTTTGTAACTCTTGTGGCACGTTTTCGTCCGCTGAAATGGAACAATTAGATTTTCTTTTTCTTTAATTAATTTTTTAATGGAACTCAAAAGCATATTACGTGATGATTAGCGGCACTGGTGCAATAGCACCTTTGGATCAATTTTATCTCTATCAAAATTTGTTTCAGACGTATTCTATCCCGTATTTATTTTTGTTTCAAATTTGCATGCAGAGAGTTATTTTTTATTTTGATAAAATAAGTACAATAAAATTATTCAGAATGTTATCATTCAAATGGCGTTAACTGTACTCGAGCAAACGACAACAATTTTCAGTCGTAAGCCGTTAGGTTAATAATTGTCAATATATTCCAAATAGATGAAATTGTGTTTCCTCGAACATCTTGGGAATCTTGGGAATTTATTCCAAAGTCCGAAAGAACAAATGTAATATTTCTTCAAAAACTCCATTTACACCAAAATCCCGTTTTTACATAGTGGCTTGGGACCGAGTTCATTCCGTATAAAAGGAATTTGAGGAGGAATATTGAGTAATGTACCCATACAATTCCAGTAACATACACAAAAATATGAATAACCACAAAAGGTGACGCTTGTTCAATTAGGACGATAGATTTTAAAAAAACTACAGCGCATAGAATAACACAAAATTATTGCACAAATATTTTATGTTTAATTGCCAGCACCGAATTGGCGCCTATTTGGAAACCATAGTGAGCCGAATTCAAATTCTAACGCCTAGTTTTTGCCTTGCCGTAAAACCGACATTTCCGGTTAAACGGTACTACGTAAAAACTGTAATGTCGGTGTATATCGTTATAGTCCATTTCGGCTTCACAAGGGCGAGAAGACATTCCCGAATTCGATATAATGCGTCTCTCGGGTCATTTCTGAGGGAAAAGGGCTAGTAAAATGTATCCTTTTTTCAGCGATTCCGTTTAATTCTTACTCGACAGAAAGAGATAAACAATCATTTCACGAAAAGTTATTTCTTCTCATCGTATCCGAAAAAATGGAGGAGAGGGGGAGTTTGCTTCCTTTTGGAAAGAACGGAATGGCAAAATAGGTCGAGAGGACACCGAAATATTTTATTCTCACATCCGAGGACGAATTCGGAATACAGAAAAAGGTTAAAGATTCAAAATATCGCTTCTTTTCTGCTCGAACGGATCCTTAAATGATAAACGGGGAAATTCCGCTAGGAGTGGAAACATTGGATCTTGAGAAGGAGAAAGGAAAATGTGGAAAATGGCTTTAAAATCGCCGAGCGTGTTCAGAAAACCAATGGGAAACGTGTCAGAAAGAGATAGTTATTCCAAGGAACGGTGGCCATTGTATGCGTTCATATCGAAGGCAATATATGCATAGATATGGGGGGAAAGGTTCCAATTGTGCCAAGTGAATATCGAAGCTGCCTTGTAAAGGTTCTTATGAAAATGTAAAGGGGCCGTTAAGCGCGAGTTCGTAGAAAACACACGATTAACGACAGCAGAATCAAAATTTTCCGAACCATCCCGCGTATGCATCTTTTTACTTAAGTCGGACTGCTACTTGGGTACGTATGGAAACATAAATTTATCACCGCATTGACTATACGATGAGGGGACTTCTTTGTATAGATTTGGTATAAAGCCACCATGACAAAGCCTACTTTTCCAAATGGAAATAGGCTTATAGGTTCTTCGGTGTGCCTGTCTGTCTGTCTGTCCGTCTGTCCTCCCCTATTTACCTTTGAACCAATATATCGATTTTCATAACACTTGGTGGAAATCTCTTGCTGCTGGTGCCGAGCATCCGAGGATAGTTTTGTTGCGAAGATTGAAAGTCCCGGGTTCGATTCCAGGAACTATCCTTCCCGTTTGATTTACATGGGAAATCTGATATCCATCGTGCAGGGTAATTTTCTCTTGCGCATTAAAATATCTTAGAATTGTAATATCGCAACGGAATTTGTACCGTTGTACCTGAGGAAAAAAATGGAAATTCTAATTTGTATCGTGGAATTATGCTTATCGATCGTATTTCTTCGAATTTCGCGTCAATACTGACGTATTAGCAGTTTTTTTCGCAATTACGAGAGTGTCGCCATTGCAACGACTATCGTTGGACTCGGATTCGGTATACTCGAGTACATACACGAGTTATTTTTGTCACACAAATACGCGTGATCAATTTAGTTTTCCGTTCGAATGTATTTGTAACATTTTATAACGGTAAATTATAAAATTTGGGAACACAAAGAGCAAAATATCCGCGGTGATTTTAAAGCTATTAAAGACAATATAAGTATTTAATAAATGATTAAATGGAAAGTAGGCATCATAAGATCCGTTTGGATCATCTTGTTTATTTCGGAGATAAGGGGTTGGTACTTAAAACCGGAGTTTTCATTTTAATTTGGAGTTTTATTATTTTGATATTACTTCAAAAACGAACGTCTTGCCACTAAAATAAATATCCAGTTAATGTTAATTTTTGAAGGGAACTTATAAATTTTATTGAGAAAGTGACTAGCGATATTTTAAATTCACATTGAAAAGTTTTTGCCGAATTAATCGGGGCTCAGTGGCGCAGTTGCCCTAGGCTCCCTTGATTATGGGGAGGGGTACACGGGGCCCCAGTGCCCTATCATTCACAGAGCGTGGGGGTGGCAGTCTCCAACAATTTGTTCGCCAAGGCCCCCGAGTCATTCGTCTCACTGCAAAGAGGAAATTACACTGCGTATAAGTTAATCAGTTCGGGCTTCTAAGACAGCTTTCACGAATGGACGCAGAAGGCCTCGGATCGTTTTTACTTCTGAGGTGTAAATCTTGTTAATTGGATTTGGTATCACCTTTATTCTTTTTGATCCCATGAATATCTCTGCTGGTATTCCATTATATACTGTACCTTTTCTTTTCTTCAGCATTTGAAACACTTTCTCCTCTATCATACTTGGTCCCAAGTTGTCTTCTTCAACGTCGGCTACTTCATCCAGTTCTATTTTTGCTGATCTTGTTTGCTTGTCGTATAGATCCTTTATAGTATATTCCTCCCATACTTGCACTACTTACTTTGTTTCTGTGGCCATCATTCTTTCTGAGTATATCGTTCATTTTTCAAGTATATCATTAGGGTACTTATTTACACATTATAGCGCCCTGCCAACGTTCAGTACATCCTTATCTTTTCCATCCCTTGTATTTCATCACGCTTTTCCTTTGTCCAGTTCTCTATAGCCTTAAATATCACCCTAATTTACTCTTTCTTTGTTCGTCTATAGTGGATTCTACCTTATTCACAGTTAACGCTTTTTACTTACTCCTCTCATTCGTTTTCCCGGTCATTTCCTTTGTGACTATTTGTTTTCCTGTTTTCGTTTCGCATATTTATCTACTGTCACAGTTTCTTCCACCGCGTCTGTAGTTTACTCCCATTCTGTATCGAAGGTTTTCTGTTTGTTTTCCAATTTTCTGTGACATTCCGACAACTTCAAGCGGAATAAATCTTTCTTTTTCCGTTTCTTCAGGTCTCAATTTCTTTTTCTTTCATAGAAAGTGTGATTTTTATTATCGTAATCTATTACATTAAGAGATGCCATTGGTTTTAACTCATCGAAAGCACGACGTCCATGTTGTTCATTAGATAAAAAGTAGATTTGGCAGTGTCGTGCTTGAAGGAAGGAACACATAAACGGAATCGCCGCCTTCTCATCACGACTGAATCTATATATTATGTTGGAATTCAGCAGACTAGTGGATGTATGAGATTTCAATGCGCCAACACGTAATTTACAATTCGCGCCTTTTGGTTTGAATTTCCTGTCAGTATGCCTGATTTTTCTAGAATAGATCGAACCTCAAATCACCCGTGGTCGTGTCTTCCTCTCGTCGTTCTCGGTTTATGCGGAACCAATATTTATATCATCCATTATTTTTACTTTCCTCGAACGGAAAAATAAACACTTTTTATCGGGTTCGCTCCTTCCTTCTTCACCTTCCAAAAGATATGCGAACATTGACGACGCAGTCCTCTGTTCGTCGTCTGCCGTTCCGGAAGATACGGTTCTGGCTCATAAATCATTGGTAAACCGCCGCAAAAAATGATAAGAGAGAAGCCAAAATGATTTGGAGTGTTTTCGGTACCTTTGGATGCCAAGGAACTAGGAGAGGCGAAACTCGGGAGATTTATTTCGAAGCATCGTCGCAGTTTTGCATGCCAGGGCGCTTTCGAGCAAGATTTTTGGCCGCCGTCTTAAGTGTGCTACTCTAAAAAAATATATATTGTTCCGCGTCGGCGATTTTTTTCCGTGTGCGCGTCGAATGATCGACGGCGAAAATAAGATGGCGGACGTCGTCGATAAACTTGGCGTAAGAAGGATAACGATTCTCTGTAAGCATTTCAAAACTGAATCGGGTTTTGAAAGTCAATTTTGGATTTACGACTCAGTAAACAATAGATAATGTGGAACTTTGCGATTGTTTTCAATGCGAGGAAAAATTTTTGTCCTTAGTAGTTACATCCATTTAAAGTATTGGAAGAATGCGTTAACGATATGATTAGGAATCGATAGTCAAAATAATTTCAATAGCCATAAAGCGCTTGATCAAATTAGTTGAGCGTTACGATTAAGGCGTCGTCAGTGGTTTAATTGATGGTAGATTATAAAAAAATAGTTCTTTTTGAGTCAACAATCAAATTTCAAATTTCCGCTGCAGACAGCTGATTTTTAGGTAGCATCTGCATCTTTTTTCCGACAGTTTTTTACATTAGTACATCTTGGTTATCGCTTGAATTCCGACTCGATGTTAAATTTTTAAATGTATCATGATTTGGAATGAGTTCATCAGCTTGATTAACCCTTGAATTGCGTAGATAAAGGAAATGTGCAAATGAAAATGCCCTATTGAACCATATATAATCTGCATACACTTTAAAAATATCAGAGCACAGGTTAAATTAGCAACTTAGCCCTGAAATCCATGGGCTAGCGCTTTTCCAGCTCTAAGCGCCATTTATTTCTATAGCATGTGAATCGCTTAATCACGTGCATTCAATTCGAATACCTTCACTTTACTCATCTCACAATCAGTTATCGTTTTGCTCCGCAAAAGCAACAATGGCTGTAGAGGGCAATAAAAAGATTAATGGAAGTAAAAGTGATTACTATTGATGCGCGATTGTTAAACTTTGTAAGGAACAATGGTGTTGATAAATATATGAAACCATAATCGAGTATAATTATTGTAATACTTCAAGATCGTTTAGCAGAGATATTTTTTCCTCTTTGATTGATGTGATTCCAGGTGAGGGTGCGTATAGGACAGGTAAATGATTTTCATAGCAATCAATATAAACAACATTCGTTGAGTTATTTACGAGAAGAAATACCTAAAAATCTGAAATATGTACTATTCAAAATGATTCAAAATCGCAATAATGAGCTAAATTCAATATTAATTAAATAGAAACAGTATGAAAATCTGTGGAACGTGCTGGACGTTGTAATAAACAAACCGAGCATGTAAAAATTGTATAGGGTGAAGGATTGGGCGACAGGTTACTTGAGTTAGGTAGAAGAATGGAGTACTTGAGGACGGTTTGGGAAATAGGGAGAGGAAGAAAGGATTAAAAGAATAACAAAAATAATAATAATAAGCTATGATGTCCGTCTGTTGGTCTGACAATGAGTGTAAAGTTATTAAAACGCGAATAACTCGATCAAGGATGTAGATAGAAAATTGATATTTGGCAGAAATTTATATGAGCTAGTCAGAAATTGTTTATTTATGGTTGACATGGTATTTAAATAAATAAATGTCCGTTTGTGGCGCTATTTTGAGGGAAGGATACATTGCACTTCCTCCGAATAAAATTTATAAATTTGAATTTAATGAAACAAAATTTTATGTGGACTGAAAGTTTTAAAAATATATAATTCATATTATAGTATGTTCCAGAGAGATAAAATAATTTTGGCAAGCTAAAGTTGTCTAGCGTAATGTTTAATAAATAAATATAATTTTTGTATGTAAGATTGGTATTTACGTATATCACGCTGAGAGAGATAGCTACATTTATGAGGGATGAATGATAAGGAGAATGTGAGGGAGAAAGGGAAGTGAATGGGAGGAAGTGGGAAGATGGGAAGAAGTGAGGGTGATAAATAGGAGGGAGGGAGGGATGGAAAATGGGAAGAAGGAAGAGAGAGGGAAAATAGGATAGGAAAATAGGAAGGAGAGAGAGAGAATAGGGGGAGAGGGAGGGAAGAGAAGGAAGGCAGGAAGAGAGAAAGGGAGAAAGAATGGGAAGTACCTTAATTTTAATGCATAATTTGCACATATCCGTCATATTTGACAGGCAATTACGCTAGTAGTGGCTAATAAATGGCATTGGCACACTTGTTTATTGCAGACGCTAAGTTAATCGTCTTCAGTGTTAATTCAAGTACAATAGTTTCTCATTTTAAAATAGAGCCCCATAATTATAGCAAAGAAGAACTGTCTTTCAGGTGGTAATCATAATAAATGTGATCACAGAGGTTTATTGTATGTTGCATAAATCAGTTACCTGATGTAGTCCGTAAGTAGAACTCGTTTATTTATGTTTTTAAAACCTCTATGAAAATGGCAATCTTAGTTGGTGATCCTGAAACTATCAATTGTCGCGCTACTGCTGTTAAATGGATGAAAAGTGAACTAAGACAGTTATTTTAGGCGATTGGGCCAATTCAATAACTTTTAATGGAATCTTAAATGTAAATAATTATAATAGATACCCAGGTCTGTCAAATCGGCTTATCTTCATATCCAGAACAGTGCTAATTAATGCTCAATACGCATAGATGGTAATTTTCATTTTATTTATGATATATGCAAATACAACACAACAAATCACAAAATTGAAATATTTGCTAATAATTAATTAATTTTTTATGGATAGTTCTGATGGTACATGAATAGTTGAAGATCTTACAACTGAACATGCTTTGACAAAAAATAAATAAACTGCTGTTGGAGAATCGATTTTATCGCAAAAGATATTCAGTGTTTGAATCATACATGTTGATGAACCTAACAGCCAAGATTCAACCCGTAGCGTTCAAAAAATGGAGAGAAATTGACGGCAAGTTCTTGAATCTCAACTTTTGTGATCAACACGATATGAAGCTCAGTCCTCCAAGTTTTAAAAAAACGTAACATTCACGCTTCGATTCTGCTGCTATTGGAAAGTGTTTACCCGTTCGAAATGAGAGTGGAAGAGAGAGAGAGAAACTTCTGTATCTAAATGGAGACGAGATAAGCGTGTCTGATATCACTTCCTGTCGACCGAAGGACGACGAAATATTTCACGTGTACATTTCCAATCGGAGGCAAAGAAATGAACAACTCGCACTGCATTCAATGCGAGATATCTAAGAATCTTTCAATGGGATGGAAAGTAAAGCGTTGGAGTATTTTAAACATGCGATGAGTGGGAGGATATGTCCTCTTAAACCGGCAGAGCTGGCGCGGGTCTGTGAGACCCACTATATGCCAACATTTGCGTCGCTACCACACTCAGTACCGTCTCCTATTTCTATTATACTTCAATTTAGTCTAGCAGCCTAAGCTCAATCGTTGCATGTATAGAATTGCTGGACACTTTTTTGTCACTGCCGATCCATCAGACCCTGCGCCGGCATATACGTCATAGCTTTGTTTTATCAGAATATAACATCAATACTATTAAAGTATTCACGTATATGTACGTCATATTTTTGTGGAAATATATATTTGGCTATTTTAGGATTTTTTAGTCTATTATAATTTGTATGGGATCTTAAGCACTAATTATTTCAGACGTGTTTCTTCAACGAGAAAATCAGAAAAGAATTAGAAATGTATCCATATGTCATAAAATGTCCCTCAACCTGTGTGAAAGTTATCAGTTAATTTTCATGGAATCGCATCTCTTTAAATTAAACATTAAAAGCAACTGGGTCCTACAGACCCGGTTCCAGGAGTGGTATTCATATATGGAGCGCCAGCACTACCGGGTTATGTTCAGTTATCTCGCTTATTTGTGATAAAGTAAGGAAATTCTCAGCATGTGCCTCAGTGAGGACGTTTAGTATGGCAAGATTTAATATTTAGCAAACCCTTCCTTACCGGAAATACCCTATTTTGAGTTTAGAGAATCATACTAGCCTGATAGAAGCTTACATTATTACAGCAATCGCTCGTTAATTGGAAGATCTGAGTTCGATTCTCGGTCACGTACGGAGTTTTATTCCGTCTTACTCTCGAAATTTCTAATCTGTCAGTGCTCCTATTCGTACATGATCATGCGTGTTATCGGATCCAAAATCACGCGAGATCTTACATTATAATTGAGTTAATTGCAACCTTTTACAAAATTAATAGATTAAAATGCTCCTTCAAATATTTTATAAAAAAGCCCCAACGTGTCGCTAAACGACGAAATACTATGTACAGAGGAATAAATATTGTGCTCTAAGAGATCAGTCGGCCTTAGCCATTTGCTTAACTTGTTCCCTCGTATGTTTTAGACGGGTCATTTTCCATAATAAATTATACGCTTCGGCGTCCGGAGAGTTTGTTTTCTATATTTGAATTGAAATAGAACGAATTATTATTATATTACTTATTGTTATTTTACTTCAAAATAATCTCAAACGAACCACTCTCTTGAATGCATGTGCGGCAAAAATGACTAAGTTCACTTTTATTCCCTAGAGAAATCCAGTCTATTTTTAATTAACCTGAAAATTAACTCAGAAAGAAACGTTATGAGTGAGCAATTCAATTCCATGACAAATTAACGCAGGGATGCACAAGAGCTTTCACAGTACAAAAGTGACAATAGATGCTGCTGTGTGAGTCTAACCCCTCAGCAGAATAAAATTTCCCACTGATGTAAAGCGAAAAATAAATATTAGACGCATAGAATTTTACACAGGCGCAAAATTTTATCTTGTAAATTTACCAGTGGTGGCCTAGCGTCGCCAACTGTGTTTTTAATTGCCCACCGATATTTTTTTATCCGTACCAATAGATAAAAATTATTATGGTTAATTAATATTTTTCGTTTTGAAGTGATTCCAAGTATTTTCATCTTGAAAATTATTCATTGTTTAAAAATTATTTACGGGTGTAATTGCCGATAGTTATTCTTGAGGGCGCTGTTGCAGAGAGCAATGTACTATTGCAATCATGTTCATTACCCAGTATGGAGAAAATCATGCGCTGAACACATATTTTTATTTGATGGTAATAAAAAAATGTCCAAAGCAAACATTATAGGATGCAGACCATAAAAATGTTCATGCGGGTTGTGCATGTATGACTTAAAGCAGGGGTGGGTAACCTACGGCCCGCGAGAGCATTTTAAATGGCCCGCGATGCCATCATGAACGCGAACCGTAATATAAACTACAGTTAATTTCATATTTGTAACAAAATTATTGCCGGAAAACCTTTTCGAGTGATGTTATGGGGATAACATATTATTTATTATTGATTTTCATTAACAGGATCCCTCGTATCATCTCAAATAACTTCCGTTGTGAACCCTAACGTGGCCCGCCGACGCATTTCCATCTGTTAATGCGACCCGTCTAAGAAGCGACAACTGTTAATGTGGCCCGCCACGTAAAATGTTTGCCCACCCCTGACTTAAAGCATTGTTCCTTTACATACATCATCATCATAATCATAGTAATTCTACCTTCCGGTAAGTTTTAGGCGCACCCAATCCATTCTGTGCTATCAGAAGCTTTTCCTATCAAGTTCTCCTGCTCAGTTCACTCTTTTAATGCATCTAATATTCCTCTTCTCTTCCTAAATCTTTGCCTCTTTCCTAAAACCCTTCCTTCTATGACTTCTTTCGATAAATAGTCTCCTTTCAAATTTCGACACACCCATTTCATCTGTCTTTACCTTACTATAATTAAGGTTTTCTTCTTCTATACTGTATTCAAAACTTCCTCGTTTATTTTTTTATCGGTCCAAATAATTTCCTCCAGTCTACACTATACCCACATCTCAAACACCTCTAATCAGCTTACAACGTTTATCATTGACCATATCTCGCTGATTGTTCTATAATCCTGATAATCGATCGATTTAGAATTATTATTATTTAGATTTTTCTTCAAGGGAATCAAAATTGATCTGGTGAAGTCCTTTGGCCACTCTTCCTCTTCATATACCTTACAGCATAACTTATAAAAACTCTTTCCTCTCTTTTCCTAATTCCTTTAACATTTCTGCTTTCTTTTAATTCATATCTCTGAGAGCTAATATCTATCCCACTATTCAGTATTCCCGGTCCAACGCTGTCACATTCTACATTAGGGGTCTCAACCTCACATAGGTGGGCGGGCCGCATTAAGGTACCGTACCAAGTCCGCGAGCCGCATAATTTCCCAGTTCTCACACCGTTTCATTTTCTTTGGACATTCATTCTCCCCTTCCCCAATAAAGAATTCGCCCCGACCTTATGATGCGGTCTTAAACCCATTCATTAAAAAAATACTAGATTCACCCTCGAGGGCTAGGTTCTTCGGACACGCAAGAAAAACGCTGGCAGCGGGAAGAACATACTTATTACCCCGCCTCTGCAGAAATTTTATAAATTGGAATTAGCAATGAGCTGCATATATTTTTAAAGCGTTTCCTAAATTTCTTAGATTTACGTTAAATATTTTATAAGAAATGTATTTGAGTTTTGGCCGTCTAATCTAAACTAGTTTATTTCGCGAGCCGCAAAAATGTGCCACGGGAGCCACATGCGGCCCGCAGACCGTAAGTTTTATATCTCTGGTCTACATCTTCCTCCCTCTCCATTTAATAGATTCTGGCTTCGATTGTTTAGCGTATAACTTCTCAATATACTCTTCCAATCTATTCCTCATGTCCTCTGGCTCAAATAACAGTTTGCGCTGTTTGTGTCTTTAACTGGGGGGTAGAGTATTTCCTTTCTTTTTTCTCGTTAACTCCTTCACATTTCCATACAATTTATTCTGTCTTGTCTCTGCAGTTCCTCCATATCCTCACATTGTTCTTTCCACCACAACTCTCTCGCTTTTGTAGTTTCCCTCCTAATCTTGTTACCTAATTCTCTATCCATTCCTCTTCCAAATTCCGTAACGGTTTCCCTATCTTCTTTGATGATATCTTCCCTATTATTTTATTCGCGTTTTCTACGATGCACGTTTTTATTGCCCTCCAGTTGTTCTCAACCGTGGCTTTCCTAACTGCATTTCTGAGGCTTGCGTTACACCCTCCTGATAATCTTTCCTCTTTTTTCCCTTGAGCACTTTTAAATGCCGTTTCTCTACCACATTACTTGTTACAATTTTTGTTAATTTTTAACGGGACTCATGACCGTCCAATTGTGATCCGAGTCTGCATCTGCTCCTAGAAAACTATGCGAGTTCAATACATAAATTCAATACTTATATATCGTTTTCCGGCCATGATATAATCAATCTGATACTGTTGTATGTCTCCCGGAATTTTACAAGTGTATCATTGCTTGTTGTGATGCTTAAACTACGTATTTGTAACTATCATTTTGTTTCTTTTTAAAAATCTACCATTTTCTGTACTCTTATCATTCTTCTTTCCTAGGCCAAAATCCCCAACCTCCTTACCGTCCTTATTTTGCCTCACTAGAGCATTCCAATTTTTCATGACCACCTAGTTCTTTTTGACCTTTAATTCTCTCGTGACTTCCTCGAGTTGATCGTACAACTCATCCAATTCCTCCTCGCTGTGATCACTCGCGGGCATATTCAGGGTGCGTAAAAGGTTCTGGTAATTTTCTTAATTATAGGCGAAGCGTCTCAGAGCCTGCATCTCAGCTAAAGGGGGCATCAATTGCTGTAATATTGTGTTGTTTCTCTCATAATTTTCAATAAAAGCAATTTGATTTAACAAGGCCCTGTATTTGAAAGTCATTGTCCAAAATAAAATTGCAAAGGACTTTTTAGGCCCCTGCATACTTGTATAATCACTAAGTTTACTGGTTCTGCCTTGACCTCCACTAGCATTTCGCGATAGTTTAGCTGCTGTGTGTTAATGACCCTTTACCCTGTTTTCTTATCTAATACTAACACTACACCCCTCTGACTTTCTTTTCCCCCACTATGTATTACCCTGAAATCATCACTCCAAAACTCTCCATCGTCTTTCCACCTAACTTCGCACACACCTAAGACATCTTATCTCTTTTCATTTCTAGCTTTATATTTTCTAACTAATCTTTCCTAAGCGTCATCCTGACTTTCCAAGTTTCTGTCCTGGTTTCCGAAGTCTTCTTTTTCTTCATCGTTCCATCTCTCTGAGAAACAGACGCTGATTGGACTACTTTTAGTCTGGTTCCTACTTTTTGATCTGACTGGCAAATGCCCAAGATCTACGGAATACTCAATTCCATCTACAGCGCTCCGTCTTCGTAAGGGACGTTAAGCAGTTGTCACACTTGGCGCTCTTCGTAAAGAGTAGACTAATGCCGGCACCGGGTTTCCCTCCTCCCTTCTGAGTGTGTCTGGTGTGGAAGGAGTTATGGCTTTAAAAATTCAAAAGGTTGATTATCCAGAAATACACACAAACAAACAAACAATCAAGTCATTCTACCTCTTCAAGGTAGTAGTCCAAATAAATAGTCCAAATATATAAAGTTGACAAGTAAATAATCTTTTCTGCAATGTATCGGCGAATGGGCAAAGGGCGCTCTTAACCCCTCTCCACCTATTTTTAGAATGACAGTGAATTATTCAAAAGCTATCGTTTCAAAGTACACCGACATCCCCAATATTTATCTAACAATCGCGAAACGTACGAAATTAGATAATGATGGTGCTCGAAGCGCGCAGGGCGGACCTCTGACGTGATTGTTTATGTGACGCAAATTTTCATCTCAACAAAAGGTGCAAAATTTAAGTGTTGCACTCAAATTATTCTGCCACGTTCCCATTTTTTTGAAAACGTTCCTTAGAAAATCAAAAGGCATAATCCATTTTTACGGTTTAAAAAAAATCAAAATAATTAAATGTGAGACTTACGAGATTCCGTTGAAATGATTTCCAAATGGTCCAACTTACAAAACAGTTCTTTAGACCTTTTAAATTAAATAACAAAGTTTCTCATTGCAAGAAAAGAGATTTTATTTTGCATTTTCCTTGAAACGTTTACACAATTGTCTTACCCGCGTATTCGATTTTTTGTTGTATGGAAAAGTGTTTTGTATTTTTAAAAAAGCATGCTGCAATCCCTTTGGCCCGTTCATTTATTTGAATGAGATTGTGCTAACACGTTATATAGGTGTATGTATATAGATATATATTTTTATGGTGATTTTTTATTTTTCTATATTTTGCATTCCTCTCAGCCACCAAGTCACTTAAAGAATCGTTTGCATGTTTACTGAAATCACCATTCCGACGCTTTGGGCACACATGCGTCGATCGAAACTAATCGATAAAAAAAATTCTCGATCGCTTCGATGAACCGAGCGTAGCGTTTATCCGATATTTTCTCGACCTATATACACGTAAAGAAGTCGACGCCTCTTGCTCTTCATTCTCCTCCTCCGCGCGTATCCTCGCACGATAAGCGTATTCTTATGGGAGAATGGTTTCCACGCTCGGATCCACTGGAGAAGGAGGGGAGGGATGAATATGAAACGAAGAGGGAGGGAGGTGACGGTAAGGGGGAATGAAGGATGAAGGAGGAAGGGAGGGAGTAGGGGAGAGGAAACATGGGAGAGAGTAGGGGAGAGGAAACAAGGGAGAGAGTAGGAGAGAGGGAACAAGGTAGAGAATTTGCGAACGAGAGAGAGAGTGGAGAAGTGTGTGAACGAGAGAGGACAAGGGGGGAGGGAGTTGGAAGGAAGAAAGAAAGGCAGAGAAATAGTAGAAACGAGGTGTGTATGGCATGAAGAAAAAGAGAATTGGATAGAGTGAAGAAAAGAGATGTAAATGAAGGAGGGAGAAATATAGGTATGGGATAAAGATAGGGACAAAAAGGAAAGGAGAAAGAGGGAAAAACAGACAGACAAACGGCATTATTCGGACGAAATTGAAATCGGGTCCCCTCTTGCAGTTAACCCATGAGGGAGTGAAGAAGAGAGAGAGAGAGAGAGAGAGAGAGGATTGAGAGATATGCATGTTTATTATAAGCCGAGATTAAGACTTCCTCTTCCATCTAATCCTTTGTCATTTACAAATAATAAAATAAATTTAACATATGTTAAACAGTAATGTTGGAATGGGTGGGAAAGGACATTTTTAGGAAAATTAAGGAGAAACAGACTAAATGCACCTCAGGAAAAATCCCACCGCAAGATAACATCCACGAAAAAGGGGGCATTGAAAAGATTTCGACACTCACTAGAGGGAGTCAGAAAGAGAGATAGGAAGGAGAGGAGAAAGAGAGATGGACAAGGGGATGGGGAGAGAGGTAGGGAGAGTAAGTTAAAGAGAGGGGGGTTGGAATGGAAGGGAAAGAGAGAAGAGCTAGTGAAGGAGAAAGAGCGAAGGAAAGGGAGAGAGGTAAGAAGAAGGGAAAGGAAGATAGAAAAATGGAGGAGAGAGAGATAGGGGAAAAGGGATAAGGAGGGGAAAGTAAAGAAAAGATAAAATAGTAAATGAGGTGAAAGAGTAAATTGGAGGGAAGGAAAATAGAAGGAAAGAGGAAGAAGTAAGAGAGAACGTGCGTGAAAGAAAGGGAGAGAGGGAGACACGAAGAGAGGAAAGGAGGGATATAAATAGGTAGGAAGGTGGAAAAGAGAGGAAAGGGAGCGGAAAAGAAGAGGAAGAGGGAAGGGAAGCGTTTTTCAAAAAGTCGATCCAAGCAGGCGGAAAAAATTGACGCACAAAAAACGCGCTCCCTTCATTTCGTTTCGTTTTTTTTTCGTGCGACGCTCGGAAGAGCCAAATGCGGGCGCCACCATACACAAACGACGATGGAATAACGATGTCGCGGTTAAAGTAGGTTGAACCCATATGTTGGGGCCCTTCACTCGGCACCAAGGAAGACTGCGGTCGGTGAGAGAGAGAGAGATCTTTATCCCATCCGTGAGCGGGAGAAAAAATAAGAACGCGGAATTGCGCAGTTTTTTATAGAGTGAGCCAGAGAGAGAGAGAGAAATGAAGAGATGAGACGGGAAAAAAAGGTGGGACGTGTGAGAGATTAGCGTCGGATCATTTCGTCAGACCCACTCGCAGTCGCTCATTCGCACTTCAGTTGTCGCCAGCGGGCTCCCGTCCCGTCGCGTACAATTTTATTTCGTTTCTTTAAATCTATTACGTGCTACAATATTTTTCTGACAAGCTTTTCAATGAAAAACGAACCGAGGAAAATTCGGCAGATGATCGATTTTTTCCATCGCTTTCTCATTCACGGTCTAGAAGATTCATATGGCCACGAAATGGGCTAAAAAATAATAAACGGTTAGTGAATTTCTGCTGAAGAGTTAGTGCTTGCAACTATACTGCGTATTTGGTTTGCCCATCAATTTGTTGGACATAGAAGTTGACCTTGAGAATAAATCAGCACATAAGAATAAGTTGGTTTAGTTCCTTTTTATAAAGCTTTTATATTTGTTAAATCGAAATTATTTAACATTACATGAATAGTTGTGTAAGTCAAAAAGGAAAAATCGAGTACAATCTAAATTAACCAAACAAGTACACCCACTCCCCAATTAACGCTCTTATTTGGTGCTAGGAAAATCGAGCGCTAACTGAACCAGCGCTAATCGGAACACGTACTTCCATAAAAATGACGTTATAAGACAATTCGTTCCCGAGATTCTATTGCTGGAAATTAAAATAGGTAGTATTATATAAATAATACACCAAAATATTATTTGTTAACCATATTACGTAGCGTAGAATAGGTCGTCATTTGCATTACATTTATATTTAAAATTGTGAACAGTAAAACTTGAAAAAAATGAAGAACAGAATGCATTTTACGGAACATATGTTGATCTCACGCTAAATAAATCGCGCAGGAGCATTAAGGAATAGGAATTAGAGTAAAAGAAGATACCTGCGTCTACTTAGGTATATATACAGGGTGAGGCAATAGTCACTATACAGCTACAATTTTATTAACACAAAGAAAATTGGAACATAACAACATAAGCATCATGACTGAATATACTGTTCAATTAATAGAAGGCAACCAATCAGACAAAAACAAAATCGTATATCTAAACGATCGAAACCTTACTACATTTCGATAAAGAAATATTGGTTCTTAAAAGAAGTATCACATGTGCTTCATAAATAAAGGAACATGGAATGAGATCAAATAAAGGAAGAATTCAAATATCTTGGTAATACATTTTTAAAAATTGAACAATGAAAAAGGGAGCAATAAACAAAAAACAAACAAATGTTGGCGCTCTCCAGCTTTTAGTCGCCGTAAAATCTTTAATTTAACCTCGAGAGTTAATTTTTTCCTCTTTTTCTCCTCTCATGGTCTTTTTATTTAAAGGAAAAATATAATTTAAACAAAGTTCACTCTATATTTTGGCATACAGAAACAACGAAAAGTGTACACAGAACCATCAAGCAACTGCAAATACTGACGTCTTGTGTGATGTAAATGCGCAGTGGACTTCGTAAATTACACCAGAAATTTTTAAGAGCGATAATGTGGAACGCGCGAGCGCAATTCGGAAAAGGGTATTAAATTATTTTCAGCGTTAATTCGGAACAGCGTTAATCGGGACAGCGTTAACGCGGGGAGTGGGTGTATTCAAGTTATATCACAAGACATTTTGAAAAATCGAGTAGAACCTAGAATACTGGCAATGTATCTTATATATATGTATCGCAATCTTCTTCATCTCATGGTAGCTCTCTTTTCCTTTTAAGTTGTCTTTCAACTGAAACATTTTCCTTCATCTTTCTCTTTTTCCTTTCATATTTCCTTCATACACGACTTTAATCACGCACTCTCTCTCTCCTCAGGTAATGGCCTATCCAGTTCGCCTTCCTCTTTCTGTATAATCATTCGCTTCTCGCCTATTTTTCTTAGCATTTTCTCGTTTTTAATAATGAATGTCCATATTTTCGGCTCTCTTCTCCACGCTCACATTTCGAATATATAACCATACAACTACTATTTTTAAACCCTTTTAAGCAAAAGTAAAGAGCAGATGAATTCCATTTCCCAAATGCGTCATTAATGCCGTAGAAAACCTTGTATCACCAAAAACATCTCAAATATCTTTAACTGAACCGTTTTAGCCCTGTTTCTCCTTTTTTCTCTGAGTAACTTGCACGAGATAAGGCAAGAAAAGCAAAAATACCTCGCAACGAATATTTAAAAAATCAAAAGTGCTTCTAAAGAAAGTACGTTTCATGTCGAAGTAGGTGGTTTCTTTAAAAACAAGTTCAGCATGTTTTATTTATAAGATGGCAATGATAATTCTAAAAAGTCACATAGATTTTCCGTTAAAAAATATCGAAAGTATATTTTCAGACATACAGAGCGCCATAAGATGAGATCGATAGTTCACTAGTGAATCAAATGGCCGCCAGCTCCTCCATCAGAAATGTTCACATATTGCAGTACAGTTTTATTTACAACACCGCAATTAAGACTTCATAGCATATATTTCAATTTAGACCACAAAAGCGTTATCAGACTACACTAAATTAATTTTCACTTTTATCAACTTTCTCCTCTAAAACATTTTCATTAAAAATTATTTTCTCGTCGATAAAATTCCAAAGATTCAGACTGAGGTTTTCATGTTCAAAATTTAAAAATTTCCAAAGATAAAATCGCTCGACTATACATAAGATTATTCATATACCAGATAAAAATTTTGGCTTACGTTTATGAGATAATATATTTTTATGCGACAGTATAATAGTTATAATTTCCTGTTCTATTAAAATGCTCCGGCGTGTTCGGTTTATGTACGTTAGCCGCACCGTAAAAATTAGTGGCGTCTCACAGAATTGTTCGAGTCAAAACCATTTTTTTATTTTTTCTTCCAACGAAAGAGAGACTATTACTGAGTTATATGACCCAAATATGTCGTTTTCATACACTGAAATTTTGAACGAGTGACAAATATCCAATTCCACAAAAATAAGTTCGGCGGCAAATTACCTGACGCAGAGATAAGCATACGGGTAGACTGATGGGAATAGGTACTTATTCTTTTTTTAAGCGCCATAAATTCTACTCGAGGCATATAAAATAAAATATATTAAAATGAAAACAAGTTTAACTAAAATATGACATAAATGTCACCTAAATATAACACTAATATGATATAAATATACCTTTGAATTTGACTTAAACGACGTTTTAGTATATTATATATACATATATATGCTTAAGGAAAGGAAAGGTAGGTACAATTTCAATACGTTATAGTAAGGAATAACGACTTCCAATAGTCTTTTCCGAATGACATTCAGATAAATAGGTTTTTACTTCTCCATCAAAGCCGCGATAATTTGCCTAAGAATACCGAAAGAATTTTGTTTTCCCCCTTTTCCTATGAAGCCTTTACCCGGCGTCATCTGACGCCCATGTCTTGAGCGAACCACTCGGCACGAATATGTTTATCAATTGGGGTTGCTAAGCGCGACGGCTCGCTCCACGACAACAATGCACGCAACACGAGAGGGAAAGAGGGGGAGAGAGCAAGAGAGAGGGAAAGAGAGCGAAAGAGGGAGATTGTGAGAGTAAAAGAAAGGGAGAGAGGGGGAGGGAATTCGCAGGAGAAAACGAGAGAGGTAAGAGTCCTCCCCCATTTTAAAGCATTCACTCCTTTTTATTTGAGTGCGTAATGGATACGTGACGAATGGAAATGGCGGTGTAGCGGAAAGAGAAAGAGGGAGGGCAACACGATCTCCTTCCGAATGAAGCCGTGACTCGAATTCTTTTCGCTCTATCGTCGAATGGATAGAGTGGCGTTAATAGTCATACTATAGGATCGCCACGTGATCGAATACCTGTCGTGTAGCTGTTTTTTCATCGGGAACGCGGGCGTGGATTCGTTTCGGATGTACCTCCTTCAAATGCGAGAGCTCCCACATTGCGCTAGATGTTGACATTTTGTCGAATTCGATTGATTCGAGTTTTGAGATCCCAGTCTCATTCCGTTCTTGAATGATCGAGATGATTCCCGTAGCCATGAGACAGTCAAATAAACGGCGACATATTCAGCCGTCCTCAAGAAGTTAGATAATTGTCCTTTCATCTCGATCATCGATTGGATTCGCTCTCCCTCCCTCTATGTCTCCTTCGCAAATTCTCCTGTTTTTATTCGAATTTCAATAATCGGATGAGAGGCAGTAATCAAAATATCGACAAAATCCAAAACTGATTCCAGAAAAGCTCTCTTCTGCTTTCGAGCAAAAATTATTGCGCCCCTATATGTTTGGCGTTTGATATTTCAAAACTCGAACTTTATTATTCAGAAAGAACGAAATCGCGAGAATGGGTGGAATGTGGTTTTTTTATGAACCATAAAAAATGCGAATTCGTTTTTCGGAGAAACGATGTGTTAACGTAAGATATTTCACGATATTACAAAGAAGTTAGGAAGGAAATGGAATTTCGATTTTCTTTTGTCGTTTGGAAAGACGATGCGTCGACGTCCTTCGAAGAAATTAGGTTTTGCGCATTCTATATACTCCGTAAGTGTTCTCAAAATTTAAAGTCTGCAATATGTCGCACTACTGATACAATATTTTGTATTTAACCTAAGCAAATGTCGTATCGCTGTCACTAGGAAACATTTTTTATTTAATCTATAAAAACTACCAGAACCTTTGCATTATAATAAATTATTATATCATCGAATGAAATAATCAGTTGAAATGAACGTGTAATATCATTCATTATTTATGCTTTCAAATATAGTGGTGGTGCTGGAAGTAAAATAAATATTACTGTAAACGGGATTAAACTAGTTCTTTATTTTGTGAAAAAACTATAAAAAATATCATTTTTCCCTCCTATGGAAACGAATGTTCACATTATTTTCTATATCACAAGTTGTATTTATTGCTTCTGTGTCCGTTGTGATGAAATTCCATTTCTTTCGTATATGGAATTACTTATGGCACGCAGCTGTTTTTGTTGCATCATGTCTATCAAATCTGGGCAACCTGTGGCTCGCGAGCCACATGTAGCTCTTTTCGTAATTTTTGTGGCTCTCATGTTCTTTCTATTTGGCCATATAATGTGGCTATTTTGATTTAAATTGAAAAAACAAAAAAATTCAATATCTTTGCGGTTTATGTAATCATGTCAAAAAAGATACATAGTAATGGCTTAGTATAAGTGTACGAACTGAAATGCCAGTATTGATGCCAAGAAAGTATCGAATTTTTGATTCACCGGCTAATTTCCTAATCAATTGTAATTTATAAAACAATTGACAATTACTTAAAACATCTCACTCGAATAGTAGTGATATAATCTTTATGTTCACGTTCATTCCTTCGTCGTAAATTACCCATTTCTTTTCACTTACAAACACTGTGTATACATAAAGAGAATACACGTTCATTTCTTCATCCTAGATAATCCATTCCCCTTCATTTTCCTAATGTTGCGTGCGCACTTTTTACTTATTGTAAAGAACGCCTAAAAAGTATCCAAAATGAAGAGCGAAAAACATTAACCACAATGACAAAGAGTAAACGAAAAGAAGAGCGAAACGGTGGGAGCGCATTAGAATGATTAGATACATTTTATTAGCATAACTAAAAACACCTTACAAAGCTTCCACCGCTCCTTACTCTCTTAAAAGCGAACATGATCCCCTCCACTTCGATTAACCGGTTTCCAACGATTTGGAGAGATTTCTCTATACGATAAAATTTTCGAAATTTTTACAAGCCCATTTTTACATTGATGCGAGTTCCGTTCCTGAAGAATAGAAATTATAATTAATAAATTTGCAGTGCAATAATGAGTTTCAGAACATTTTGTAGTGATGGATGATAAAATTGAGTTTATAACAAATTCGTAACAACTGAAAAGTACCCAATTTCAAGAAAATATACTTTTAAATTGTTAGTCTTTTCGGAAGTACATATCGATGTCTTTTCAATGTTAATATTTGCAAAAAATAAAACCAGAGCTTCGATGACTGAAACAAATTTGGAAAATCAATTATGAATCGCGATATCCAAAATGTATGCCTGCCTGGAATATCTCAGCAGAATTATGGAAAACCAAATTTCTCATTATCAAATCCATGTATTTCTTTATTTTATGAAATTTTTCTGTGGCGCCTTAAAAAACATTTTTTTCCGTGTGGCTCTTCATTTGGTTTAGGTTGACCGGTCCTGATGTATATGATAATGAAAGAAGCAAGTCCAGAGCCCTTATCGTCAATTACAACCACTAAATAATGGAAAAACCTCCTTATAACCGTAAAAATAATAAAAAGGCAGTACATACGCGCAGGTTTAGGAAAAACATGTATAAGATGAAGTGATAACTTCCATATAAAAAATCGTAATCTTACATACTCCAAAACTTTTTTTCCATTAAACAACCTTCGAAAGAAACGAGCAAAGGTTCACAAATACAGTATAAATTCGTTTACACAAATTTGAAGGGATTTAAATATTCACGCTTGCATTTTCTAATAACTGAACTGTGATGAAAACAATATGTCAGTTCACCATTTCCTTCTTTGTATTTAACTTTTACTAAAATCTTACGTGACTAGTTGTTATGAATGTTCTTTCTTTATGTTTATTGCACCCGTCTAAAATATTTTCCATTGACTATATATCTGGAAGGGAATTAAGTATACTTGATTCGAGCGTTTATATTATACTAAGCAATTCTGTATTAAGGAAATTTAACTACGGTTAAGAAGTAGTATTAACTCCATCGGATTCTTTGTTAAAAAATATCGAACATTTCACTGATAAGAAAAATGATTCGAATATTTATCAGTTCAAGTATTATACCTCTCGTTAATTCATTGCCTAATTTTGTTCACAGTTCGTCGTATCTAATGAATGAAAAGGTTTTTTTTTTAGATGTTATTTTTGGCGAAACACCAATGAAGAGGGCTTGAGCCTAAATGCGCGCCTGGTTTTTCATAACCATGTAATGGCTACTGAACATACCTATGACAAGTCCTTAATCCTTCAATTTTTGACAGCAAAGAGCTTATTCTGAAATTTGTCTTCAGCCATGAGACGAGCTCGATAATTCTCTGTTGGAAAGCCCAAATTGTTTTTTTTTCGAATAAAGTGCCGCTCTAAAATGTTTTAAAGATTTTTATTATAATGTGAAAATGTAAATTTATTTTGCGCATTGTTACCTTTGAAGTCGTGCCAGACGATATAATTAACCAATGAAATAAAAAATTTGATAACTGACACACAGAATGTTACCCTTATGTTACAGCGAGAGTATAATAGGATCACACAGACGCGCTTCGGGTTTGGATTATCTCTTTTTACCAAAAAATCACTTGTATATTCTGTTTGTCTTTCCATCCCTTTGCGTGGGCAATATTTCTGGAATACTGAAACCTGGGGAAGCAAAAATTTCAGAATAGATCGGTCTATGTGAGATATGGCAAACATTTGGTGGACTAGCTGCTAGGGAGAAATCGGTGACTAAATCAGAACTGCGCTAATAACTCGAGAAGAATTTATGCTAAAAAGAAAAGAGATGCAATAAAGGTAATCTTGATGAAACGTTGGTATAATGAATAGCTCGCCATATTTCACAACTCGACAAAGGAGGTACAATTCCAAAGTACAGGTAACTCTCGTCCAACGAACGTTCGTTGGACGAATGTTCGCTTCATCGGATGAATTGACACGCCCCTTTTCACCGCAGCTCCGTGGCGATAGGAGGCGTCTCCTTAGGACGTGCGAAGGATCGGAAGCATTGTGACGGAGGTTTATAAAGGCGTCAGACGAGGTTTTGAAAGTGAAAAGGAGATTCTAGATGGGGGTAGATGGAGAAAGATTGGTTCTGGTCTGCCCAAGGGCAGCAACGTTGAACCCACGCGAGAGTCGAGAAAGTGGGCTAGGCAGGAATATTGAATTATGAGATGGAGGGAGCGCGCGAAGAGGAGATCGGCCGGGCGTGAGGACGTGTCCCCGCGAGCTGGGAAGCGCGTTCGGGGTATTGCAATTGGGGGAGGGGGTGAAGAATGATTCAAGTTATTTGAGGAAACTATGGTAGCAATCGAGAAAAAAACGTCTCACGGGAGTAGTGTGAACGTTACGAGGGTTAGGGCGAGTTTCATTGGCAAGTTCTTCATCTAAGTAACAACAAATCTCATGAACATTTCTCAGAATGAATTTAAATCGAAATAAACATTAGACGGATTGCGCAGGATGTTATAAAGTTTGTAATATAAACTTTGTGTGACTGAAAATTTCTCAGAAGGTGGATGACTTTTAAGTTGAAATATACAAATCAAACTTCGAACAATCTTATAAAATTGTGATATAAACTTTGTGCGATCGATTTCGACGAATGATCGTCAGCTCATTCATTCGTCGAAACCGGCGGTGTAACTTTATTTTCCGAAACAGTACAAATTTTATACAGTCTTGTAGATTTCTTTTATTTTTTCATTCCAAATTATTCCCTTTGCCATATCTTGGAGTTCCGCCAAATATTGACCTCTTCAGTGAATTAAATTCTCATTGTCAGAAGGATTTGGAGTTAAAATATCTTTCTTTCCCGTAAGGTGGCAGAACTGGTTGTACGTCTTCATTCAAAGACGTCACATTCTCATTGATTTTTCCAAATTCTAATTAACAAATTTAATAGGAGCTGTGATGAGTTCGGAGATGACATTTTTTATTTCACATCTGTAGCTGCGATTGGATGAAATGCTCCACGTAGCCATTTTTACCGGAAATTTCAACAAAAGGGAAAATTGGTTGACCTAACTGAGTGCTGTGACGTGTGTATATCTTTGTCGTTTTGTATTCTGATATTGACTGCAAAGATGAAACGCTAGAAATGTTGCGTCTATAGGACGTATTTTTGAAGTGAAATGTTAAATATCACGTCTTAGAGGTAGCGAATCCAATACAAAAAAAACGTACGCGAAAGGAAATGTTTGCACCTTCTTTAGAAGCTTCACCTTCTCATACGAAGAGTTTACGAGTTAAAGGAAAAAGTTTGTTTTTCTTTCTCCCAAAGTGGCAGCCCTGGTTAATTTATTTCACCCAATTATGTTGATTTCGTCTTCTACTACGATTAAAGTATGTCCAGTGGTAAAGATCTCATTTCGTGATAGCTAACTCCTCATTAATTATTGTGATAATTAAAAATGCAAGTAATACCTAAAATTATGCTTTCGAAATTACTGTCTTAGGCGTGACTTCGTGGAAGTTTTTTATATTATTCATAGTAAAACACACAATACTTTTCCACAACATCGTGTGGGAATGAACTAAGTGTGTTTTATTATGAATAATTTCGAAATTACCCTTCAAGTTTCTAATACCAGGGTTCACGGAAATTTTTTCGCATTAATACACGTTTTTTATCTTTTTGCGACAAACGAATCGTTCGGATAGTTTATATAAATTATTTAAAACTTTATAGGTATTTGCTTGTGTCGATTTTTAAAAACTATAAAGCGCTTCATTTTTCTATTTTACTGACTCTTTGACCCATAAAAATATGGAATTTAATTGATAAACGATATCGATTCGGTTCCCACGGAAAGCTTTATCATATTTCTGTCACAATGAAAAAATCTATTGTTTAATCTAAGATGGCGCATATGGATGCAGGAAACTTTCATATGAAGGAATTTAAAAAAATTGTTAAAAAGGTTTAGATCCGCATAAAAGACGATTTTCCCAAATATGTAACATCAGGGGAGAAAGGCAAATATTAGTAATATAACAAAAGTTAATTACTTCCGTACGCATTCCATCGTAGCAACTTTATATAAATAAATAAGTTGACTTTTTCTCTAGCGCTGATCGACGCCGTAAATTTGTATTACTTTTCCAAATTTTCATAGGCTCTGTTCCCATATGGTTTAGGTCGTGACAAAAATGGTTACCAACGTGTTGAATTGGGTTTTAAGATGGTTTGTAATCACAAATTTTGCAATTTAAACCGTTAAAAATAATAAATATTTAAAACCTTCGTCAAGATGGAAATTCGCTGCTGGCTCGCCTAGTTAAAAAGTTAATTCCATTGTTCAGGGACCAGCGGATCGAATACGACGCGGGGTAAACCTTAATCATAAAATTGAATTTGAATTCTGGATTTCTGACCTATCACATGAAATGAATTCTTTGCATTTCTATATGAATTTAGAACAGTTCGTCTACTTTTTGTATTTGTATAGCCGAGCTTTGCATTTACTTCTGCCAATCAACTTGTAAATATGTATTGTCCTTTAGACGCATCCAACATTTTTAAAACATTCATTTCGAAATTACTTACTTTGAGCCTGACGAACTATTAAAATATATTATTGCTTGATTTCCGTTTAACAGGCTGAAAATTTTGCAAAAATTCTCCATGATGAAGAGAGGTAGTTCTCGCTAAGCTACAGCCTTGAGACAGCAAAGCTTCTCCTTTTCTGAAGGAGCACCGAAACCACTCCTCCATCCATATGGATATAAGATTTAAGGGTAACTGATCTCCCATAAGGAAGCTGCGACGCTAGAGGAAAAGCTTTAGCGGAACCACATCTGAAGACACGTCTCTCTCCGAAAACCAGTGAGTACCACCTGAACTATCATTTATGAATTTATTTGAGAGCCTCGACCCTTTAGGAAAAAATATTGCATTGCCTGTCGTGCTCATTCAGTATGTGAATCGATATTTTCCTGCATTCGCCATTATTTATTCTCTGAATAAACAAGAAAGGAAAGATTCAAGAACAAGAACTTAAAAAATACTTGTCTCAGGTATCTCCAATAGCCACATCAAGGTTATACCTAAGACGCATTTTTTAAGTGCTTGTTTTTTAATTTTTCAGCCATAAGACGAGCTCGATAATTCCCTGTCGAACTAGGAAAAGAAAGGTCGGACTGCACCGAGCTTCCAAATACATTCATTAGGATTAGGCAGAGAAAGCATTAATATAATCGGAATTTTTATCACAAGAATGAAACTATTCTATATATTTAAAATGTTCCAATGAAATCTGTAAATTACGTTCAAAACTCGGAACTTTACTTTGAAAAAACTCAACAATTGTAAACGTCTTCGTAAAGAGTATCATGGACAAGTAAAAGTTCATTAAGGCCCTTATGTAAAATAGGTTATATTTGTCCATATGGACCAAAATGAGATTCGCTCAATCGCTTTTACCGTAAATCTCATCAGAAAAATCAATGCAGTGGTTTATGAGAGGGGAACTTCGGACGGACAGACGGAAAAGACTCATGTATCATTATCATTTTCTCCACATGCTTGTACAGAAGTGCATATATTTTGTCCTTTTTTCATAAAAAATTCCTCCCAGCAGCTCGGGCAGCAAAATATTCTCTATAATGAGCGCTTCCGCCCAAACAGACAAATTGAATTTTTTTAAATTCTCGCCTGGGTCATCAATTTAGTACGAGATTGTAATTCGACGCAGTGTTTCAGATAAACCGAAATATTTTATGCTTTTACCCTGAAAATGAGTTTAATTTCTGTAAGATATTTAAAGTAATTTGTTGATACCAAATTTTCCAGTTTTGTGTATCCGAAATTGTATTTCTGTTTATTTATATTTTCTCTGGGAAATGAAGATGTATTTTCTGAAGATTTTTTTTTCTATAATTTAGCTGTTAATTTTTCAATCTTAATGGCAAATTCAGTTCCAACATCACAGTTTGTCTCAATTAAAAGTTATTTCGCGATGAATCAAGACATCTTCATCCGTATTTCTTGGTGATTTGGCGGTATTGAATAAAGAAATTAACTGGTTGTTTTTTCCCTAACTAAAGTCCACCTAACGCAAACAGCAATTCCAATTCACTCGAAAGATTTTAATTCAAACGATGACGTAAAAAGTGATCATGTTTGCGTAAAAAAGCGTAGAATTGTTTTGCTAGTACATAATCAAAATAAGGTCACAGACAAATCAGAACTGAATGTCAACAATTATCTGTTATTTCAAATTTCACCGATGCGTATGACCTCATTTGTTAATAACCTAAATAGGAAGTTAATATATTCGTAAACTACGGTTGAAACGTTATATTTTCAGTGGCATCCAGCAGTGATGAATAGAGAAATTTGTCGCCTCTGTAACATTCAGCTCTAAAATATTAATTGCGGCCTGACAAAGTGAGTAGTCTAAAACTAATTTGCTTATTTAACGTTTTTAACCCGATATAAATACAACAAGTCTTTGTATTATCTCATATACGTTACAGAGATGTGTAAATCGACGGTAGGTACTGCCATGTAATAATTATAGGCTTTGCATGAATTCCCTTCCTGTAGTATTGACATGTCTAGTTCCTCAGTTGTAGCCACGGATAATTTGAGTAAAATGCATTAGAAAGTAAAAAAAATAGTGGCAGGATTATTTGTCCGTCCACATCAATTAAATTCGACTCGTTTGCGTTTACGGTAGAAATGGGCGAAATGACTTATTTCGAGAATTTCGATTTAATCTATGAGCATTCTTGTAGAGTCTATGAAGAAACATTGGCCGTTCCGGGATCAGAAAAATGTGTGTCGATTTCTCGATGCCATTTTCTAAGGGACTTTCTGCCTACCCGCGTAATATGGCTATGTCAATCCAAACATGCCAGCGCGTACAATGCCCTTTGACGGGCGTATTATACGAGGTTTATAAGATAATGACGTGCCCCGCTGAGTTGACTTGGCATCCGACTGAGCAAGAAATTCGTTTTCTTCCAGAAAACGTCGGTCATTTCGGGAAACGCTTAAATAAAGAGTGTAGATAAATGAAAATAACTTCCAATTGGCCTTAAATAAACAGTATCGTGATATTTGAACGCCTGGTTGAACGTATATTAAATTAACAGTAATTAAATCAAACTTCTCCGAGTCATCTATCGTTGGCAAAATTCCAGGGAATACCGCTTGCCTTTGCCTTTTATTAGATCATGAAACAACATTTGCATTATTTGCATTCTTTCTCGTTTTCTGTAATGTATTCCCTTTGACCAAGACGGTATATACCATTAACGGCACGAATTTTGCGATCATTTGTGTTATTTAGCATGTCATGTCGCCAGGATGATGTTCTCAACTTTGATGAGAGTCAGACTATTTAAGGTGACCCCGTTTTCTCAGTCATGCAGTCCAGAATGGCCTCATTTTGATACAAGAGGAGGTTTTTGTTTCATCCTAACTTCGAATAATGCGGAATAAAAAGATATCTTCGCGGTCGATATTTCATGTAATTCTGTCCTCTTCCTTATACAGCATTTTTGCTTAAATGCGGTGATAAATACTTTACAAATTTTTAATTTCGAAAATGTAAATGTTCTAAGATGGATTGTAGAATAAGTCTATAGTGTCAATTGGCTATTAAAGGTCCTGCAACTTGAATGTGCTTTGTGCTCCCAAATGTACTCATATTTATGTGTTTGCTTATGCTACCAAAAATATTGTACTCCATTATCTTTGCGATGACAAAATGAAACTAAAAACCAATCAATGCTCTGAGAATAAAATTAAAGAGTTTCCAGATATCAATCGGAAGATTCAGAAGTCAGGTGTGATACTGTTTCAAAAATCATGTCACTAGTTTTAGACGAACATCCAGTTTGGAAGTCATAAACTAGTTAAAAGACTCTATGTAGTTTTGTTGGGCGGCTAATAAAAGACTCTAAGGAGAATTACTGACAGTTTATCGATTGGAAAAACTTCTAAACTGACTGGTGATGTCTAAAGAAAACTATGAATAAAAATAATCTGACCCGAGTCGAATGAACGATAAGGAAAAGTATGGCGAATTCAATGCTAAATCAATAGATTTTCAAGTTTGCAGATACCTTAATTTAACAAAATTCCAACCAGCCATAGCAAGTATTTACGCCCAATAACGTCTACACAACATCAATATTTTTTCTTTTTCCGCAAAATCTTACAAAGGTTTTATAAGATGTAAACGAAGAATAAGAACACTAGATTAAATAAATAGCCCAAAACAAAATTACCGCAAATCTCATAAATCAACAAGCGTGATTTATCCTATAAAAGAAGCACAAGGTTGGTGTCAAGGACCGTATCGTTCAATAATTAATTCGTTTCTACGGTGTAACTATATGTAACTACGTGGCATGAACAACTTTTGCGACGGTCGCTCGGAAACCAGCTGATTCCCGCGATTGATATCTCCCCTTTATTTTCGACACTGCGAAAATGTACTCACGGGTCCAAGGTTGTCGAATCCCGTAGCCACCGCGACCCTTTCAGCATCCCCTGGTCCGGCATCGGTCCTCAGCCTCACCAGGAAGGTGTTCGTAAACACGTCTGCTGGAGCCTTGCGGGACACGGCCGCCGCTCCATGCGACGTGAGCGAGGCGAAGAGACATGCGGCGTAGAGGACGGCCATTGCGGGCAAGATTGGGCCGCGTCCTATCCTACGACGACGTCCGACTTCGTACCTAGACCTGCGACCGTCGACTCTAACCGCGTCCATCAACCGGCGTTTTCTTTTACCCGGCTGCACGAAAAGGACGAACCAAAATGGCGGCTACCGCGACGTAGGGAGAGCTTTTATAACTGGTGACTTTCCCTCTTTTTTTATTACGACGAAGGCTGTTTTATATTTCTTCTCTTTTCCTCGATCTACTTCTTCTTTCTTCTCTCCTTCGACTTCCTGTCTTCTCCTCCTCTCCGGGTTGTTGTTGTTGTTTAAGGGCGTCTTTCCCCGCTTCAATCCATCTCAGGAAGGTAGCGCAATCTCTCTCTCTCTCTCTCGTCTCTACCTTATCTATGTGTCCTACGTCCCCTTTCTGTGGTGGGAGTCGGACTCCCAATGTGCCGGACACGAATCGCAACTGACTGAGGAGATGTAAGGCGCGTGCTCGGTGAGAGAGGGCGAAATCCCCTCGCCTCGCCCCCTCTTTGCCCTCCCTCGCGACCCCTCCGCCCCTATATCCCCCCGTTTCGCTCTTCCTTCCCTCCCTTTTCCTCTCCTCTTCCTCTCCCCCTATCAATTCGCCTCACCTCCGCCCTCCCTCTCCCTTTCTGCGCCTCCTCCTTCCTCTCGATCTCTCTCCCCCCGTCTCTCTCCCTCTCTTTAATCCACGCATAACCTTCCACCCACGCCTACACGCGCGTAGAGGTGCGTAAAAATAAACAAAGGTAGGATAGCCATCCGTGACCGGTTCAAACATACTTTTAATCCTCCCCTTTTTAGAAAATGGATGAAAAACAACGATCAGGACAATAATTTACGTACATCGGGAGACCAAGGTATCTGGTCTTAACCAATAAAGTACCAACGAAGAAACTCTCTAGATTAGGGTTAGGGTAGGGGTTAGGAGAACGGTAGAACAAAAAATAAATCTATCCCTTCTTTATTTTTCTCCTTATGCTGTAGACTGTAAAGGTAAAGGGAGGAATAAGATGGGGACAACTTTTCTCCTTCTCCTTCCGAAAGAGAAGGGGAAGGGAGAGAGAGAGAGAAAGGGAGAAACGGTGATCAAAGCACTGAAGATAAAGGAAATGAGGGAAGGAGAGAGAGGGAGGGAGGGAGGGAGTGGAAGGTCCAGGGCCAGCGGAGTGGAGTGGAGCCTCAGGAATGACGTCACCAGATCCCACGTCATCGCACATTGATTTTCTGGGAAGAGAAGTGAGGGAGAGAGAGAGAGGGCGTGAGAGGAGAGGAGGAAGTAAAGGGGAGTGGGAGGATGGGGTAAGGAGGTGGGTAAAGAGGAAAGGGAGGGAGTAAAGGAGGGGAGGAGAGAGAGAGTTACTCTGTAACCCCGTGGTAGGAGGGTATGAAGAATGGAAAGGAGAATTTGGGCTGGATGGGATTAATGGCGGTGAACGATGGAGGAACGAGAGAGATAAGGGGTGGAGATGGAGGAAGAGAGAGAGAGAGAGGAAGGTGGAGAGGGTGAGGAGAGACGAAGTGCGAGGAGGGCGGGTGGGTGGAAGAGACGCACGCATGATGAAGAAGAGTAGAGAGTAGGGATGGGAGATGGAGAGAGAGGGAGGGAGAGAAAGGGGAGGGATAAAGAGAGGGGAGAGAAAGAGAAGGAAGGAGTGAGAGAGGAATAGATGGAAGGAGAGAGAGAGGAGGAAGAGAGAGTGGGAGGAAGAGGAGATGGAAGAAGAGAAGGTAGGAGAGAGAGGAAGAGAGGGGCGCGAGTGAGAGAGAGAGGAAGGGAGAGAGAGAAATGGAGAGAGGAAGGGAGAGAGAGAGGGAGAGAGAGGAAGGGAGAGAGAGGAAGGGAGAGAGAGGGGGGAGGAAAGAGGGGGAAGGAGAGGAAGGAAGTAAGGGAAGGAGAGAGCGGGAGTAATAGAGAGGGGAAGGAAGAGAGAGAGGGAGAGAGTGGAGGAAAAAGAGGGGAGGGGAGAGAGGGAAGGAGAGAGGGGGAGAGAGGGAGTAAGGAGAGGGTATAAGGAGAGGGAATAAGGAGAGGGAATAAGGAGAGGGAATAAGGAGAGGGAGTAAGGAGAGGGAAATAGGTAGAAAAATAGAGAGGGAGAGAAAGGGGGGAGAGAGTGAGATAGAGAAAGAGAGGAAGGTAATGAGGGAGAGGGTGAAAAATGAAGAGAGGAAGATAGAGAGCGTTGAGGCGGAGAGAAAAAGCGTCAGAAAGAAAGGGAAGTGAGAGAGTTTGATGAGAAGAGAGAGTTAAAACGGAGTCATTTGGTCGGTAGAATTTTTTATTCCGAAGATTAAATGCGTAGGAAAGGTGTGGAGTGGGAAGGAGAGGTGAGATGGAGATAATGAGGGATATGGAAACGTTTGTATGATATGAGGTGGATGATGAGCCTGAGAAGTACCATCGGGGAGGAGGGAATATAGTACTGTAGCGGTTTGGAGAGAATAGTGGGTCACAGAGGGTTCAACGGAAGACAAAAGCCCATGAATGAGAAAAAGGAAGGTGTGGTCGACGGTACACAGTGTTAGAAAGTGAGTCGAAGATGAGTTCCCGAAAACTGCGATTCTTGACGAAAGGACGCATAGCGAAACCTAATTTGCCCATGAACATACTGGAATTTGGTATGGGATAGGTTCCTGGGAGGTCTTTGGGACAAAAAAGTATTATTCTTAACCCCAATAAAACATGTAAGCACAGTACATTACACGTTGTGGATAAAAATAGTCAAAAGATTAATTAATTAAAATGAATACCCATAAAAACTCTCACCCATTACGATACCGAAGCATGTTTTTAAAAGTTTTTCGTGGGCGATGATAATGGATTCTGCTTATTTATGCATCATTTCCGTATAAAATCTGTAAAGTTAATTTATTACTCGATGTTATTATTGTTAATGATTGAATAAGATATAATATTAAATAAACTTAATGGACGAGGTCGAGATTTCGTGGTTTCATTATATGGATGATATGTGGCGTTGTTAAAATTTGAAACAAAATTTAACACAATACTCAATTTTAATAACACTTTCACTTACTCCGCATAACATGTTATAACATTTCATCCATAGTATTAAATGTTATAGCTGCTACGCGTAATTAGAACTCACTTCCTCAAAAAAAGCAGTGGCAAAATGAAGTAGTTTTGCTCTTGGCAATCTCTCCCATCTGTGCGTCTTTTCCACAAAATATCACATGTAGACGTCAACTTGGCCATAACTGGAATTTCTGTAACTTTGACTTTGGCTCTTTTGCGACGCATAACAAGGTGTGCACGGAACGGCGACTTATATCGAAGACTTGTTGCATTCGCTACAAATTTTGACGGCTAGTGAGTTAAGGAGGTTAATTCAAGAATATGCAATTCAATGTCAAAAATTGAAAAATAAGTACTTATCTTAAGTATCTCCAGTGACCGTGACAAGGTTATGGAAACTCATCGGAGATACTATGATAAATACTAACATTTTCAATTTCTATATAGAAGTACTTATTGTTCAATTTGTTTTCAGCCATTAGACAAGCTCGATAATTATCTAGTTAATTAGGAAGGAGCTGTAAATAAATGTTTGAATCATAATGAGAAGAAATGAGGGAAGAATTGCAGAGCAAATTACATAAGGCGCTTTTTTCTTGTTTTAGGATTATGATGTCGTCATAAGATTACATCCTTGGTTGAGATCGACGGCCTCAGAACATTGTCTATAAATTTCCTTTAAAAACATTATATTAATGCTATGGAATAATATGTTTCCCGTTTAAAATCAGTAGACTCGTTGCTACGGCAGTTTTATGTCCCATTGTAAAAAATCTGATGTGGCCACCACATGACTTTCTCCATATCTGTAATATGTCTAGAAATCCCAAATAGGTTAGATAATAATAAATATTTTAAGAAACTGCGAGAAAATTTTAGACTGCAAAGAACAGAAATAAACTCCAAGCATAGCCTTCTGATACCGGATATAGCTCAAAGCTCCAACAATTACGAAAAGAAATTGGAGCGTTACTAACAATAAGATGTAACTAAGCGTCAATTGTTAACAATAGTCATCGGTAGGTGGCGTGGTGGTGGCAGCTAAAATATAAGATATCTATTAAACAATGCATTATATTGAGAAATGTTTCAAACAAAGGTTGTAGAGAATGAACTTTCTTACAACCTTTATTCCAATACATTTATCAAACATTAAAGCAAATATTTCAAAATAACGGATGTTACAAGAGTAAACACCCACTTCCAGATGACCGATTTTTACCAAAAACTAATCAGTTCTTCTGACTTTTATAAAAATGTTAAATATAAAATTTCGCGTTGACCTGATTAATAGTTTTTGAGTTAGAACACCCACAAAAAGCTATCACATACATGCACACAGACATCGAGAAAATGGCCAAAACGTGTTCAGGGGACCTCAAAACCCCAGCAGTAATCTTAGATCCACCAAATTTGTACCGTGTGTAGCCCTCATGTAGATTAACCTATTCTGAATATTTGGCTTCTCCAAGTAGCTGAATTCAGGAAATGTTGTCCGAACAGAAAAACTGAATACATAAGCGATTTTTTTCTAAATAGAGTGGAATTAAAAGTGGTGGGAGAGAAAACTGAAAAATAATGTGAACAGTAGATTAAAGGAAGAAAGAAATATGCCTTTCTTGGGGAGGACGAGGCTAAGTAGTTACCTCTTAGTCCTAACCATATTATATTTTGGTCAAATTTACAGTATAATTTACAGTAGGTTTGTGTGCTACCTTTTTGCGTGGCTGGCCGCATTCGTAATGCTTGGCGGGCCATGTTAGAAGTCGCGAGTGCCTTGGAAGGCCGGATGAGAGTTAACATGAGAATTTATTCAAGAGATCATAGGCGACTTGTAAATGAAAATAAAGTGTAAACCATTTTTAATGTTAAATCTTTTCTAAGCATTATGGCCGCAATTTTTTATTACAATATACGACATTGTCTGTATTAAATCTCATTGATTACATCCTCATTAAATTGTCGAAGGCCGTAGGTTGCACGCTCCTGATTTGCAATTTTAATAACAATGATTGCAAAAAATTGATGACAGAAATAAAGAATTAAAGATATTTCTATCGAACAGATTCTGCACTATTTGATAAATCTTCAAGACGATTACAGAATATAATGTACGATAGACAAATTGGTTGCAGATGTAATTAAAAAGATTAAAATATTTTCATTAAAAAGTATACGCAAAAAAAACTGATCAAAATAGACAGTAATAATTGAAAGCATAACATTTGCAATAAAAAATATATATTAAAGAAGTAATCACAATGACACTTTGACAGAGGTGAAGTTTATCCTAAATTGTTAGGTTATGTTAACCGACGAAAAGGCAAAAAACACCGAGTCTTATCTACATCATACAAATCCTCCGATATGCTATCGATATTGATTATTATAGATTATTGTCTCTCTCTCTTTAGAAAAAACAAGATAATCCAAACAGAACTTATGATGCATACTTTCCATTTAATCATTTATTTAATACTTATATTGGTTTTAATAGTTTAAAAATCATCGCGGATACGTAGCTGTTTGTTCTCAAATTTCATAATTTAGCATTGTAAAATACTATAAATACATTTGAACAAAATATTAAATTCATCACGCGTATTTGAGCCGCAAAAATAACGCGTGTACGTACTTGAATATACTGAATCTGAGTACAACACTCTCGTAATGAGTGACAAAAACTGCAAAATCGCCAGTATTTAGGCAAAATTTTAAGAAATACAATCGATAAGAAAAATTCTACGATAAAAATTAGATTCTTCGTTTTTTTCCTCAGAGGATAGTATAAAACTCGCTCCGATATTACAGTTCTAAGATATTTTAATGTGCAACAGAAAATCACCCTGCACGATGGATTTCAGATTTCTCATGTAAATCAAATGGGAAGGATAGTTCCCGGAATCGAACCCGGGACTTCAATCTTCGCAACAAAAAGTATCCTCGAGAGCTCAACTTATGTAGAAAGAGATTTTCACCAAGTTTCATGAAAATCGGTCTATTGGTTCTAAAGTTATTAGGGGAGACGGACAAACATACAAACACAACGACAAAACTATAAGCCTATTTACATTCTGGAAAGTAGGCAAAAACACTTTTTTATACAAATTAATATGAACGATGTTGATAATTAATATGAATAATATTGACATCATTAAGGTTACATAAAGGTTTTAATGAGTGAGGAAGGAAAGTAGCGAGAGGAGATAGAAAGAATCGAAAATACCAGTGACGAATTGAGCAAAGCAGAAGGTGGAAGGGAAACGATGAAGAGTGAAAAAGAAGGCGGGACGTAAAAACAAACAGAACTGGCGATCAATGAGTGAACTGAGGAACGGGATCCGAAAGAAGAACGCCTATACTCTTTTACCGAATGGAAGGTTTACACGCATGGAGCGCTATTCATAAAAAGAATCGGCATTTTTTAAAATATATCATTGTAAGGTGGAACGTCGATATCTCAAACCTCAATGGAAGACAGAAACACTTCGATTCATCTAAACTTTTCGGTTTATCTTAACTTTAATTTATAGAAACTTTGAGTTATGGAAATTTATTTTGATGTATATTAAATATGAACGGGTATAAAAAATACTCACTTTGACTCATGGGAAACTCCAGTTATATGGATTAGAAGCATTGAAGGCTCGACTGTATGTGCGTGATAATTCTTGCGATTAAATGCGGGCTTAATAAAAGAGCGAAACACCACAGAAAAGAAGAACAGAGAAAAGAGAGAGAGAAGAAACTGAATTTAGAGAGAAAGAATAATTTAAAAGAGAATGGAGAAAGGGGACGAAGAGACAAATGGATAAACTGTTACGGAGGAGCAGAGAAAGAGAACAATTAAGGAAATTGAGGGAAATAAGAGAGAGAGACGATAAGGATATGGGGAGAGAAAAGAGGAAGGCTAAAAATAGCGAGTGAACAAAATGAGAGAAGAATAAGAGATAACAAGAGACAGAGGGAGAGAGAGAAAGAGAGGGATAAAATGAGGGAGAGAGGTAGAGAGAAAGGGAAAGAGAAAAAGAGTGGAGATAAAGAGAGGGCGGGAGATAGAGGAGGAGAGAAATAAATTGTGAGAGAAAGGGAGCGAGAGAGGGAGAAATAGAGAGGAGAAAGTAAAAGAGAGTAAGAGAAAAAGAGGGAGAGAAAGGAAGAGAGAAAGAGGGAGACAGACAGGCAAATGCTCTAATTTGGGCGAGGTTGAGGCTTGTTATCCCGTTCTTACACCTAAACCCAATTGTCAAATATTTTCCAGTTTAACCACATCAAATGTTAATGCAGATATACATATTACAGTGAGACAGTGTAAAAAGACAATATCAAGTAAACAAAGTGAGAGAGAGGAAGAGGATGAAGTTGAGAGATAGAATGATGGGAAGGTGGAAGGTGTAGGGAAGAAAGGGACAGACAGACAAACGACTTTATTTAGGGCGAAATTGTGACTATATAGTCCCTTCTTACATTTAACCTATTCGTCATATAGTTACAATATTTACATATTTTAAAATCTACATAGGAATTACAATAAAATACATATTAATTGCAAGTTAATTATATATATATTGGTTAATAGAACACAGAGCATTACCAAAGAATATTGTGAGTTTTGTGGGTCGAAAAAACTGTGTACCAGCTATGTTTTAACACAGAAAAAAATTCCCACTGCGGAAAAACACCTACGATGAGGGAGAGGAAAAGGAAGAGGCAAAGTAATAGCGAGAACCAAGAGAAGATGGAAATAAGAGAACGAAAGCGTGGGAGGATAATGGACGCTTTGATAGATGGGAGGAAGGAGTGGAAAAGGGCTTACGGGGTGAGAGAGAGAGTGAAAGAGCGTGGAGGAAACTGGTGCAAGATGGAAGAAGGGGTTTGGAGGGTTTTGTCGCGACGTCAGAGTCAAGGGTGAAACAAAGGAGAGAAGAGGAAATAGAATGTCAAGGGAGATGAGCATGCGGAACATGTAGCGAGCGGTCCGAGGAAGAGAGACTTTGGCGTCCCTAGGATGACGTCTTGGGTTCGTATCCAGACAAGCGATAGCTCTTCGTCTTCGATAAAAATTGTAACGGCGAAATTTCGAGTGCATGTTTCCCGCTAAAAAGTAGTTTACTGGAAAATACTCTGCAAACTCTAGCCCAGTGTATAATAACTTTTATTAATATACTCAATGGTCACATACTAATGTATGTTCCCAGCTGATTTACCTCTTGCCTACGCGCAATGGGTATCTAAGAGGTAGTGAAATGAATAGTTGGATAGCAAGGGAAAAGAGAAACCCGGTGCCAGCATTAGCCTACTCTTAACGAAGAACACCAAGGAGGCCAACGCCTTAACGTCCCTTCCGAATGAAGGAACGCTGAAATTGCGCGGTTTCCTCAAACCACACAAACAGGGGCGACATTGGAAAAAATCCAACTTGCGCAGGATTCGTGCCCACTGCCTTTTCAAGCAGTAGGTGAGTAGTAGCCAGAGTCCTAACCACTACACCACCGGCACCCAACGAATAATTTCACACGGGTATTTCCTTCATAAGTGCAGTGTGTGCCCTCGAAACACAAAAAAGAGAGCTTTTCGGAAATCTGGCCATTTTAATATTCTCTATCTTCTATCCGTTTGAAGGATAATATAAAGATAATTCTCTACGTTGAAGATAATCTCTTGCCTACCTGCGTATTACCTTAAAATAAAAATTCAAAAAGCACTCTTCGGTTGTGAATGAAGCGATTTTACGGTGCTATATAAAGATTTTTGCGCAAAAATAGGAATCAGTCTGGTCCGATGCCTCTTGTGTCCATTCGTGATTGCTAATACATGAATATGATAGCCCGAACTGATGAACTTACGTCGAGTAAGTTCCTCTTTGCATAGAGGTGACTATGACCAGACTTTTTGCTGTTTAATTTTGCTGGGCTAAGCAGAGATCCAGAGTTCATGGATTTTGAAAACAGAGAGGAAACTAAGAATGAAACTCCAAATGGAAGTTTAAATCACAAAAACAAACCGATAATATTCATCCCCATGCGTATTTTTGCGTGGAAATCTTTCGTCAAGGTGATTTTCTTTTTTTCCAGTGCAAACGATTGGTGGGGATAATTAATTCGCGTCGTCTCTGTCCACATATACAAGAAATTTCGACGTTATCTCGAAGTTTAAACAATACCTGGGTGACGATAAATAATACGACGGCATCTAAATTAAACAAATATTGAATTATCAATTGATATTGTGTTAATTAAGTCGGATATGGAAATAAAAATAGGTGAATATTGAAGGTCTTTGAGGACATTTCCTGCGAAAGCTGAGTAAGACTTGGCCAAAACAGAAAAATTAAATTTATATAAATTTACTTTAATAAAATCACGTTTTGTATTCCCTAAAAAGTAAAAGGTAAATCTTATATTTACATATTTGAATGTAGTAAAAATAGTTTTGGGATTATAAAAGTTGTGTAGCATAATGCTTACCAAATAAATCTTTATTAATATCTTCCTGCCACCCAACTTTTATATGCCGAAACCATTTTTACTTTCTGGAACATTCGATTGTGTGAATTTTCTATTTTTTGTTTGCATTTTAGTGCCTATAAAAGTTGGTTTCCTTTATTTTTATTGATATTATTTAAATATAGTACAGGTGACCCCAGCACTAACGCGGAATCACCGTTCGCGGATTCGCACTAACGCGGTTGAAGTACGTGGGGCATTGATCGCGCCGTACGCGACCCAAGGCTCGCAGTAGCGCGGTATATCTGACTCAGTAGTGTTATCTTTATTGGAAGAAAATGCCTGACAGGATATTTTTATCCAAGGAAGAACGAGTTCCTCCGGGATTCAAAGTGTCAAAGGACAGAATCACTCTCCTCTTTTGCAGTAACGCTTCTGGTGATTATAAAGCCGTTTTTACTCAATCGTTCAGCAAACATTTCTTCATAAATGTTTTGGTAAGTCCTTGTCATTTAAAATTCTTGCTTCATTATTCTGTTTATCTTAGCTTGCAGTTTTATTTTAAATTCAGGTAGGAACGCTTTTCGATTCCTTAATCGACGCGCGTTCCTAACTAAATTTCGTTTTTTTCGATAATCGCGTTTCGATATTTTATTTTTCTATTTCGTTTCTTCATGTGTTTTAATATAGGGGTGGTCATACCCTTTTACATCTTGGGACGCGAACTCGCTGTCACTTCGGTGGATCTTAATGAACGTGTGAATGCTTCCTAGATGAGAGATTACGTGAGAAGTTAGCCTTGCCATTCATTTTTTAAAATAACCCATTCTAGCAAAAATTATCAGAGAAACAAAAATTACTTCCGCGTATTTTATGTAGTTTTTGGTTTGAATATGTTTTAAAATGTAAGGTGAAATTGTTAATCTTTTTGTAAAAATAATCACTATAATTTATATCAGGGATAATGTCTACCATAAAAGGTTTCGGAACCTAACCCCATTTTTACCATAACAACGGTACCCCGCCGAACGCGGAATCGCCGTGCGCGGCCATTGGCTGGAACGTAACCGCCGCGCTCGTCGGAGTCACCTGTATTTAATTCACTTTTACCCGCTTTATTTCACGGGAAATTACGTTAGTTATACATAGGCTTGGTAGGATTCGACGTTTATTTTTTTATCTACGATTATTTTCCCGAGAGATTTTCGACGAATGTCTAATTTGGATCTCAAAAAGAATAAAAGCTTCGAAAAGTCGACGTTTACGTGTTATGTTATTGGAACAGGAAATGTCTTCCTTGGAATCAAACCCAGGATTTTTTCGAGTTTTTTCCTTATCATCTTAAAGTATGTAAATCGAGCATTCCTGCCACATTTCAAAAATTTATCTCGATCCTTTATCGAGTTATTTGCATTTTTATAGCGCGACAGAGGGAGTCACAAAGGGACAAAAGGAGGCTTTAATGGATTTTAGATTGTTTTTCAACGTCTTGCATACATTTTCTACCCTCAGTTTTAACTTTGGGGGAATTGCAATTAGGATACGTGAGTAGTTGGTCTCTTATTATCTCCACATCGTCAACATCGAAGAACGATCGGTTGTGCAAGTTAAAGTGCGTCAGAATATTGAATCTGCTAACAATTTGTCTCAAATAATGTATCACATGCCATTGGGATTTATTAAAGATTTGTGTATTTACGTTGTATCAATAAAAAATGTCATGTTTAAATGAAAAATTGTGTATTAAATATTAAAAATGCAAAACCATTCTTATTCCCGGGTTCCCGGAATTTTTGAAAATCTAATTCCCGTTTCCCGGGAAAAAAATATCGCCGGGAACCCAAATCTCTAGCCGTAACCGTATAAAATGGTGATGAATTAATACTAATGGTTGGATCACCATTTGGCCGGAACCTTCTACCTTTTATTGACGTGAAATTTGGATTTCATTGTGATTATTGGGTTCATTTGAATCGCTTCCACATGCCTCGAACAAATTCTGAACTGATATCGGCGTTTAAATTTTACGCCATATTTCTACTTAGTCATTTTGACATCTCCTTTCTATTAACGAATATAATGCCCATCATTTCAGATTGCCCACCTCTGTGATTGGGTGTAACCAGAGGGGTTTTGGATCAATCCCGTATTGAGCCAGTTTTTTTTCTTTTACTCTGGTTATATGATTAGATTCCTTCATTTATTTAATACTGCGATCAATAATCAGTCATTTTAATCCACAATTACATTTTTACCACTTGAATCATGCGTGCATCAATCTTTTCTGAACAGGCTGGAGTAGTGGTGCCCAACTTATGGCGCATCTGGCTCTCAAATATGCCGCACAGTGCTTAAAGCAATCTACACGATCAGTTCGTTTTTTCACCGTTGAAATACATCTGGAATTTAAAAGAACAATCTCAAAACATTATTGTATTCATGTCGATACATTAGTTTAGTTTATGAGTTTTGAATGAATGAATTGGTTTGAAAGCGAAGAATTTAGTGGGCAAGTGATTGTACGGAAACTTTGCCATGTCTGACGGCTAGGGTGCGCAAACATTCCACCAAACACGTACAAAGAATTGATTTTCCTCCCTATTTTCTTTCCACCATTGTTTACTCGCCATAGATCAGCTTCTGAAAATTAGTCATTTTGTTGTCTCGTGAGCAATTTTTACAACTTAGAAAATTTACTCTGTCAATTTGCAAGCACATACGCAAGTGAACAAGTTTTCTCAACCATGAAACTTATCAAAAATGTAGAACGCTCACGAGTCACTGACTCTAATCTAGGAAAATCTGCTGTTACTTGCAACAAATAGTTTACGAACCGATATAGAAAAGTTGGCGAAATTGAAATTACACCAGATATCGCATTAAAGGTAATGCTTAGGTAATATTCGGTTATCCCGTACCCATATTAAAAATTCTATAATATTTTCATTGTACCCTAGTACCCAAGTCCAACCCTCAACCACTTAACCCAACCCGGGGGAGGAAAATGGAACGAATCCGACCTTCAACCACTTAACCCAACCCGAGGGAGGAAAATGGAACGTATCCAACTCCAAATCGCTTAATCCAATCCGGGGAGAGGACTAATCCAACCGCCAACCACTTAGCACATCACAGGGGAGGAAAATGGAACAAATCCAACTCCTAATCGCTTAACTCAACCCGGGGGGAAGAAACCGGACGAATCCAACCGCCAACCACTTAACCCAAACCGAGGGAGGAAAATGGAACGTATCCAACTTCAAATCGCTTAACCCAACCCGGGGGGAGGAAATAGGATGAATCCAACCCCCAACCACTTAACCCATCTCGGGGGAGGAAAATGAAACGAATCCAACCCCCAGCAACTTAACTTGGATACGGGTACTAGGTTACAATGAAAATATTATAGAATTTTTAATAGGGATCCGGGACAAACGTATAGTACCAATGTTTATTGTTATCATATCCTTATATATGGGGCACGATCGGTAAAAGGTTGGGCACCACTGGCCTAGTGGTACATTCCCATGTATGTGGTGCTGGCGGAGAGGACAGCTCAGTAAACTCCGGCCAGTTCCATGAAATCAGCGAGGGAAGAACTAACAATAGACTGTATTAATGCACACCTTGTGTATCTCTTCCTTTCCCTTTTAATTTTTAGGTGCCTTCCCCTTCCAGCATAAGCGCCTATTACCGTCTGCATGTTTGTTCTCGGTTTCTACCGAACGGATTTTATGAAATTTGATATATTCAAAGACAATAAGAGAATCCCAAAAATAAATCACCTAAGCCAAGCAGGGGTACCACTTTACTGGTGTGAAAAAATGAACTTTCCGTTATATCTCATAAATTATTCTTTATATTAAAATAGTTTTCAAATAAACTTGTAGAACTAGTACCTAATGTATTTCTTTTTCTACACATTTTTATCATAGGAGTTGCCGTTATCAAGAAAATCGAACAAGAAAGTCGTAATTCGTTTTGAACTTATTGTTAGAAAATTTCTTGTATAGCTGCCTGATTGTTGTCAAAGAAAAACAATCTTATTGGTTAAAGAATTAAATAAGATACGTTATGATTTGAAAATATGTGGAATTCCTTTATGTGTGCATGTAGCATTTTGTAAACCGAAGGAAATAGATTATCTATGGTGAAGAAAAGAACATAAACGTAAATATTACAACTACTGAACTCAAGTGAGGTATCTTGTAAATAATTTTCGATTGTTTAATTTATTAATACTAATTAGAAAATAAATCACTAAATATAAATTAAATATTTCCCTGGAATCATCTTAAATATCGTTTTGCAGTATTTAGTCATTAAAATTACGGAAATACATTTATTAATGCATCAGCTTAGTAGGAGAAGAAATTTTTAGTAGATGGAGAGATAATCAGTTCTTGGTGTTTAATTGTTTTACAGTGTGCGTTCGTTCAAACTATATCTTATAGTTTCAAATACTCCCTTGCATGAAACGCACCTATTTTTGATACACTGTACACTTTCCTAGCTTGTTTTCAGTCTCCATGGGCATCCATTATGTTTAACTTCTTTGAAATATAGTTGTGAATTTTAAACCCTCCGCCTATGACTAATTTCTAGATACACCACTCTGTGTAATAAGATCTTTTGGAAATTTACAAAATTGTGTCACTTTCTCTCAACGTTATCTACATAATTCAGATTCAACTTTACATTTGGAAAAAGAAGAAATACTTTGCTGAAAAAAACACAGGTAATTAGACACTTACTGCCTTTTCTTTCCCTCCATTTTTATTCTTACGTACTTGTTGTTGGGCCACTGCACCTCTTTTCCTCTCATTTTATCTTCCAAAACTGTGGTTAATCCTTTTGCACTCTTATTTTTTCTTTAAATGGATCAGTTGGACATGAATGCATGGTATATACTTAACCAATATCACAAAAAAGTTCTGACAGTCTGTGAATACAAATGTAGTATCTAAAATAAATAATGCACATGGAAATTTTAAACATGACTAGTTATTCCATGATTTCTGAGATGAAGAAAACATCTTAGTACATTTGCAATATTTGTTACAGAATGGCACCAATTTTTTCAGTTGACAAGGAAAATGAAAATTTTTACAGAAATTCACACATTTTAAATTGGAGAAATAATGGTAAAACATTTCAAAATACCAATTTTCAAATTTGTCTCATATATTTAAACTCTATCCTTAAAATACATAAGACATTTTTAATTCTATGGTTTTGTAATACATTTAATTTTCATTCAACTCCCTTAAATATGGTATAAGCATTATATAGTACATGAGCATAGTTAAGGTACCCTCAATGTTGGGAAGCCCAAGCAAACGGGAGGCTCTGATACCCTTCTGAATCATATTTGCCTTAAAATAAATGAATGGCCTATTTGACTAGGCACCCTCCAATTGTAACTTGAAAAATGCTATATTTTCTTCCCTAAAAAATCATTTCAAGTGAATTACAGGTAAATAGTTCATGTTTGTTATCCTACTAAGTCATTTCTGTATTTCACCATCCTTCATGTTAGCACAAACTTGCATTGGATCCACTGAACTGTATACCTGGTGGTATAAGTAATGAAAGTTATGCAAAGAATTTAAAACTAAATATATATAATATAAGATACATAGTAGGTCATTGCCAACAAAGCAAAGCTCTCAAATAGATGGAAAAATAGTTAACAGTCAAATTGTGGCAGAATTACCTATTCACTTTGCATCTATACAACATATTTAGTGACAAATCATCTCCATTTACCAAATGTAAATGTCTTCAGAGACAGAAATTTTAGGATACACTGCAGAAACATAACAAGAATTTAGGAAACAATTTTCAAAAGTAAGAGAAACAGGTGGAATAATGGATAATGCATGGGGTGCCAAATCTCAAATTTAAAATAGCAGAAAATGCAAACTAAAAGGTTTTTTGATGAAGTGAATTAAGGCCAGTCACTTACAGATTCAGAATGGTATTTTAAAAAGGCATATTTCATGACCAAAATCATATAGTCATTACTCACTTACTAATAGGTTTTTGTTTATGAGCGAAGCCACTAGAAAATGTTTATTTTTGTAGCCCACTTATCTTGTAGAGATGAGTGATGGTCAGCTCTTCATTTTACTCAATAGCATAGCAAAGCAATGTTCTGATGTTCTGTCTCCTAATTTTCCAAGACAGTTGCTCTCATTCAGTGATGTGCTGGAGAGGAATATATCAATAATTAAAAATGAATCAGTTAAGGATTTAGCTGATATTCTCATAACAGAAAAAAATGCCATATTACCCAGTGTTCTAGATGAACACTGACTATTACTTTAAGACTTTTTAGAAATACAGCTGGTTGCTATTTTGAGTGCTAAGAGATCATTTTCTAAATTAAAATTATTAAAACATAATGCTCATAGTTCAATCAATTAGCATAGAAATATAGCTTGTCAAGTCAAGACAATATCAACCCTGTCGAGCATTTTGCTGAAAATAATGTAAGACATATGAAATGATTTCTATGACAGTACTTTTATTGCCTTCACCAAACACCTAATCTTTTATAAGATTCTTACTTAAATTTGTGCAAGTTTTATCCTATATTTTTCTAATTCAAAAGATTAATATTTAGAATATTAATAAGTGACTAATACTGTTGAAGTTATTTCAAGCTTATCTGTTCTACCTGTAACATATCCACAGTATTTTATTTTGAGTTGAGAATGAACAAGTGGGATTTATAAACTTAGCAGACAGACACATTTCTTATTGAACAATTGGATCAAAATATCTTCAAAATAATACAATAGCTGCAAAAATCAATATCTTGGTCAGACAAATTCAAATATTTTTTAGTTGGTTGATGAATGGCTAGTAGTACAACAAAATTTGAGGAATTTGATGATAAACAAATGCTGCATAACAGTATCATTGATGTTTTTGCATAAATCTCTTAAATCTTACAAAGAAATTATAAATGATAAAAATAAATTAAATATGAGAGATTGCCACAAATAATAAAATGACTAAAAGAAGCTGAATATTATTAAGTGGAAATTTGGGAATCTGATTGGATGAATAGTGAAGGTTATAAATTATCAAAAAATCTACATATACTTTATATGGAGGAAGAGCAACTAATTAAAAGTAAAACCACAGATGCAGATAAATCTGCACTATAGCACAATTACTGGATTTTATAGGTATATTAAGTTTTGCATTTTGAAAATAAATTAAGTAAATGTTCAAATAATACATGAAAGATTTCATGAAACAAGTCCTTGAAAATATGAATTTGTTCCTAAAGAAGCATATAAACAAGTTGTTTAAAGAAATTGATTATCAAAATGAATAAAATTAAAGAAAATCAATGAAAATGTGTCATTGTATAAATAGCATGTATGAATTTTATTCTTTATAGGGCCAAACATAAAATATCTATCAAACAAAGTGCTGTTGAAGTAAAAAGAACATATAAAATATTTTTGTGATAGAATACATAATGTATGTACAAATAAAATAAATGAAATGTATATATTACTCAAGATACATAAAGCTATAAAGATTACTATGATGAAAGGGACATTAGCATTATTGTACCCTTTACTTCCAAAGTGGATTTAAATTAGATTTTTGGAAAGATATGCTGAGTCAGATAAATGCACCTTTTTTATTAAATCTTTATGACACTGTAGATGTGGAATATCTGGGGTACATTTTTTATTTTTCCTTGTATGCATACATAATTTTACACATTATTTTTACTCCAGAAGTCAGTTACCCAAAATGAATTTTGTGGAATATGCCCAGATATTATTCCATGAACATCTTTTAAAATATTACACACTTTTTTAAAGACCAAGTAACAGTAAATGCAAATCTTCTCCCATTGACTATTAAAATTCTATTAATAAGTAACCATCTGATAAATATTTGTAGGTCTTTTGTTATGATATCCATTTCATCATACTGAATACACATTCTTTTCTTCTGTTATTTTATTAAAATAAACATAAAATATTTACATTAGATGTTAAATATTTAACAATTGGTAAATCAACAAAATGCTCATAATACAATTTTCATATAATTATAAATTAAATTTACTATAAAATAATAATTGAAAAGGTTATATAAAATAAGCCAAAATTCTTTTATGAGAATGCATATACTCCTTCAATTTGAACAAACTTTTCTTTTGGGATAATAATGCTCTTAGAGAAGTAAAAACAGATGTAATGTACATTTTCTTGAAATATATAGTGTACATATCACATTAATAGAATTTTTTTTTCTAATTTTAAAGGTTTAAATCTGAGCTGAAATGTATTTGAGCATAGTTGAAATCCAAAATCCATATAATAAGGATTGATTTGAAGCATAAAGATATTCTCAACTGTTCTTGGCATAGCTTTGTGGAATAATTCCATAACATGAATTATCAAAGGAACTAGATATTAAAACACAGAGTATATCAGAACCTTGTACTTGTAAAAGAAAAAACCTTTTTGAGTATGAATGTAAAGATGAAACAATAGTAGACCCTTAAAAGAAACTTGAGGTTGTATTTTTTAATATTTTGGTGGATAAAGCTTTAATTAAATTGAAAGAGATATTCAAAGATACTTTTAAAAATAGGCAAAACTTTCAACTTTCTTGTCGTAACTAAAAATTTTATTAATTTAGATGAAGCAAGCATAAATAATAACTAGAAGTTTTAACTGGAGAAAATGAAGTAAGTGAATTTGACAGAGTAGATTTAGCTTTAGAAATTAAATCACTCCAGCATGTCATGAAAAATCTTATGCTAAACACTTGCAATATTTTAGAAAAGATTGTAGAATTGGGGCTGGAAGAAATTTATCCTAATTCAATCATTGCCTTGAGGATACATTTGGCATAACCCATAACTGTTGTAACAGCGGAACAATCCTTTCAAAAATTAAAAATAATTAAATCCTACTTAAGGCCAACTATGCTGCAAGAAAGATTGAATGGCCTAGCTCCTATATCTATCGAAAAAGAAAATTGTGGCAGATTAAATACACAGGAGATTTGTCATAAATTTATAAGGGAAAAGTGCCAAAAAAAGTTTTAGTGTAAGCATAATAGTTAAAAATTGCTTCATTTTGTACTTCCTAGCAACACCATCATAATGTCACAGAATTATCTTTCTAACAATGGATACTTTTAAAAATGAAAAATTGTTTTCACTTGTAATTTGACTTTTGATTCAACCTACTGTCAGTACCTACACTGTCAGTTCCTTTCCTTCAGTTCGGATTGAGTTGTAATAATAGCGGCCTATTGTGTTCTGTTTGTCACCTCTTTTGTTTATAGCTAATAATGTGTATAATCTTTCCCTGAAAAAATAAAAAGATAATATTTTGATGTTGTCTAAACCTCAAAATTATGGGTGCAACATCACAAACTGTACATGTTCCGAGAATGAGGTTTTTCTAGTATCTACTAGGTTAGGTTAATTATTATATTATATTATTCTAATTAATTATATTATTATTAAGTAGATTTTTATTATTTATATTATTATATTCGATGTATTAAGTTAGATGGCATCATGTGAACATTCATGGGGCTAGTAGCACATCCCTTAAATAAAATTTGTATGAGACTGGGGCGCATGAACCCCATCTCGCCAGAGGGCTGGGGAAAGGTGTGTCTGTCACTGAATATTTAATAGAAAGTAACATGGATTAGTCCGATTCTTAGACAGAGTCGTTTGACATCTTCATCAATAAATAAATAATTTAGAAAAAATGTATTCCAAAAAATAAAATTTAGGCATCCATGCATCATTTCAGTATATTTATGCCATTAATCAAACAGCTGCAAATATGAAATAAATAACTAATATCATAAAAATGGATTATAAGTTAGCAAATGAATATGGCAACGTACCAAAAATAATTAGGAAATCCTCAAAAACTTACCTCGTGCCGTTTTCATCACACTTAAGATCCCCAGGAAGATTTAAATTATGTTTTGGAGAAGGTAGAGAAGATAGTGGCTGAGAAATAACAGCAGTTTCTGCAGGTCATGCTTTCGTCTAGAACAGGGGTCCCCAAACTTTTTGAGAGGAGGGCCACATAGGAATATTGAAAGCGCTAGGCGGGCCGGATCAAAATTAAAAAAAACCATGTTTCAAAATTTTAAATATTTTATTCTATAATTACCTAAGCGTACATGCATATATGACTATAAATAAACGTGAATAAATGTAAGAAAAAATTCTAATGTGAACAATGCGCCTGTTTTTAAATTGGAAACACTGATTTTATGATGTTTAATAAAATTTCCGCGGGCCGGATAAAACCATTTCGCGGGCCGGATTCGGCCCGCGGGCCGTAATTTGGGGACACCTGCTCTAGTAGGAGCTGTCGATGTTGGACCATTACAATCTTTTCCCTCGCAATCTGTTTCTTTGGCGGGAGAGGATGAAGGAGTGGCTGTGGTCGGATCGCCGCACTTATTCCCTATGCACTCACCTTCTTCACCCGGGTCAGTGGATGGTGAATTAGTACTTCCGGTTGTTTCAACGCACGATTCGCCGTGGCACCCTATTTTTGCTTTTATTTTTACGGGTAGTGGATTGTCGCCCACGCTCATATCATCATAGGGCCGGAGTCTATTTCCCAAGGTATGATACAAAAGCGGTAGCTGTGGTACTGGAATACCTTCTCTACCACCTGCTAGCGCGGCTTGCGCACATACAGCTCTATCAATCCGGAATTCGATTGTTATGACAGAATTCCGATTATCAGTGGCGATGTCGTTGGCTTTATCGAATGAGTAAAGGCAGCGATGACTCTTGAACTTAGTCCCTTTCACTCCTGGTTTTTCTCGGCAATTCTGCTCCCTCGCCAGTTCCAACACCAAAACCATTATACCCTTGGCTGTGAATATCCAACGTAAAATCTAACACAAAAACATTCCAGTCACAAATAGAACCCGCTTCGCCATACTGATTTACGATTGTAGATGAAGACGAGCGGTTAGCCACTAAACTTTTTCGGCACTGGAGAGATAAAAAAAGGCTTGCGGCGAGGTATTAATGTCCTTGAATTCTCCTCTTCTTCTCAACTGTTTTTTTACACAGCGGGAATGCTAATGCTTTTAGCGCCTTTTCTCCCCGAGTCTCCTTCGCCAATCAGCGGAGCGTTAGGTGCATCATCGAACCTCTCAAGATTCAAAAAATTTTCATTAGCAGCAATTTGATGAAAGGGAAATATATTTACTCCTTGGATACAATTTTAATGAGTTTGATATCGTGAAGGATGAGTATATTTTTAAAATTCTTTCGTTTCTACTTTGACAAAAATTTAATTACCTATAGTGCGGAGTGTTTTTTGTGTGGACTATTTCTGCATACTTCTTTCATTCAAATTTTATGACGGCAGAATGTAGATGTATTTTTCGTTTCTTAAGAATTACCAAATGTCTAGTGTCCTAGGAAAACCTATTGCGACGCATTTTCCAAAAGGAAAATATTTAAGGTATGCGATTTTTTGATGCCTGAAAGTAGTAAAACTTCCGCATCTGAAAAAAAAGAACGAAAGATATTTGGCGGAAAGACGAGGGGAGAATGTGGGGATGGACGGAAGGACAAGTGGGAGAAAAGAGAAACAGTTGGGGAGGACCAGTGAGGGGGAGGGTATAAATGGGGGAGGGGATAAGTGGGGGAGGGCTTAACCTTGGCTAACATTTGAAGACGAGCAATTATCCTCTAGAACAGCGGCTCTCAACCGGGAGTACATGTACCCCTGAGGGTACAAAATTTCTTCCTGGGGGTACAGAGTGACAAGGGTGCTGACAGTGCCAACAGTGCGTCGATGTAGACCCGAGGAAATGCTTGGGAGAGAGGGGGGAAATAAAAAAAATTATCTTAAAATGGGTGTAGTGTGAGTGAGTATCAGTACACAAGACGTTCTTAGTATACAAAGTTTTGACATTGTAGGCAAGGGGTGGGGCGGTGAATACGAGAAAAGGGATTGAAGATCATTATTCAGTAAAATACGTGTGGGCTGTGGGCATTTTTAACGATGATGATTTTAAGCATGCAGATTTCTGACTGACTTCGCAAAAATTTTGCGGGTACCAATAGTATTGATTATTCGGATCTTGTTGCTATCCGCCCCGTTATTCGAAACAACAAATTTAACAAATAATAACATTTTTAACAGATTTTATTGAATAAACTCAACCCTTGTGAACAACAGAAACAACAGTTTCAACTCTTTCCAGGTTGGGTTAAGTGTTTGAGGGTTGGATTCGTTCTACTTCCGCCCTCGGGGTTGGGTTAAGTGGTTGGGGATTGGATTCGTTCTACTTCCCTCCTCAGGTTGGGTTAAGTGGTTGGGAGTTGGATTCGTTCTAGTTATTCCCCCAGGGTTGGGGTATGTGGTTAGGGGTTGGATTCGTTCTACTTCCCTCCTCAGGTTGGGTTAAGTGGTTGGGAGTTGGATTCGTTCTAGTTATTCCCCCAGGGTTGGGGTATGTGGTTAGGGGTTGGATTCGTTTTATTTCCTTCCCCGGGTTTGGTTAAGTTGTTGTGGGTTGGATTTGTTTTTATTTCCTCCCCCGTGTTGGGTTAAGTGGGATGCGGGGGTGTAAGGAGGCGGCAGCCCCCTTTATCGACTGCAACAAAACCTTGATGCGGGAGTTTAAGGGGAAGGAGGGTTTGCAAAAAAATTCCTCCACGTTCACATTTGCACTCTCCACAGGGTTGCTTTGGGTATAAATCTTATTGTTTTAAATAGAAACTACAACAATAGATTTATTAATTTAAATAGAAACAACAACACCATAACTTTTTAAGAACAATTCAGATGATAAGATGATATAATAAAAACAGGGCTGATAACACACAAGATCCAATTATTTTATTACTAGTGTAGCATTTTCGGGTATATTCGGGTTTTACCCGAATTTTTTTAAATCGAATCGGGAGGTAAAAAAACGAGAAAAATCGGTTAAAGCTCGGGAAATATATCCCCTATTTTAATTAATATCAATGTGAAAATTTACGCTGAAAATTACAACTTTCCATCTATTATACCTTCGGAGATATTTTAAATCTTTTTAAAATGGGCAACTATATAGTATAATATCATTATCCATTGACTGGGTTAATGAAAGCGAGCAAATAAAATACCAATATCCAAATTAAGTGAAGTTCTTAAATATATTAATGTGTTCCGATACACATCCGGCAGATGTATTTATCTCAAAATTTTATTTATGTAAAAAAAAACCGCATTACTTACTTGTTTCCGCCCGACGAATAGTCGGCTCTGTTTCCCAAAGTTGACTTCCCGAATTTATTACTTACATTGACAGAAAATGTTTCAGTATGCGTTAGTCATTCCAAGGAATTCTTACACCATAAATACCATTTGCAATTCATAGTTTATCAATGATAGAGAAAATTGGAAAATAAATTAATGGAGCATTATCAGGTTTTAAATACTAAAAGCCATGTCGAAATCTCTTTCTAACATATTTTTGAATTTGTTTTTTAATAAACGAATTTAATAAATGTTACTATTTATACACTAGTATGTATGGATCCATTGCTGATGGGTAGTCGAGCGGAAAAAAGAACAAGATGGAAAAGTATACTCCATAAATGGAATAAACAGAGATTTCAAAGGCGTTCTTTATGGGAAATACGTATGGAACGGTATCGAAAGATTAGGTGATTCCCGAATTTTTATCCCCGAAACTATAGTCTCGAGGGCTATCTTGTAGTAAATGTTGATCTCTATCCAAATAATTTTTTAAATCTATATCTCACATATAATATAAGAGCCAGGGAGATAAAAGTTTGATATTCCATTGTTGCTTGACGGATGCCATTTAACGAGATACGAGTATAAGTTTATTAAAGTAATTATGTAAAGTGTTAGTTCTAATTGGCGGATTCAGTTGAATATCACAATTGGTCGATACATTTTAATAAAGATCACTCGTACCTAATTAAATTAAAATCCGTCCAGCGGTTTAGGAGATGAAAGTTACGATGGACGGACAGACGGACCAGACGTGCCCATAAGGCATTCCGCTATTACCGCTTGGCTGTTAAGAACGCCTAATAACCCATTTATTCACTCGACTATGCACATGCCGATTTTGGTAATAATTGTCTCCATGGCAACAATCCGATAAAATACGATTTAAAACGCAAAAACGCTATGTTTTAGTAGAAATTCTAGAAAATACGGTCATTTATCAAAATTTGTTTATAAGAATTAGAATTCACATTCTTTTCCCCTTAGAACAGTACAAACCTCGCTCCGATATCACAATTTTAAGATATTTTAATTTATTAAAGAAAACACCTCTGCACGATAGATTTGAGATTTCCTATGTAAAACAGATAGGTAAAAAGCGTTCCTGGAATCGAATCCTGGACTTCAATCTTCTCCAAATAAAATATAGCCCAGAGGTGGGTCCTGGTAGTACGAGCCTCATACTAAGTTTCATGAAAATGTTGTAGGTGACACACAGACAAGACCGTTTCATAAGGCTGTGTTTCCTTTGGAAACCAGCCTAAAAAGGTAATAATATAGAAAGCGTGTTATAAACTGCGATTCCAGCACTCTCTCTAATGTAAGTCGTCCGAAGCTAAGGAATTTTTTTCTACTGCAGTCGAAATGTTTTAACGGTCACTCGTTGGAATTGCAGTGTGCTATGTGTTTACGCTGGCTTTTCAAGATCAAGCCCATAGTAATTTCGGTGTCACGGCCGATCGCAAACCAGAGTATCCGAGTTTACCCTTGCCCACCGACTCGAGCGAGAAGGGAGTGTGCCAGGGAAAAGCGTGTGGCCACCCGAATACAAAGTCGTCTCCATTACCGCCTTTCTTCGTTGAAGATAAATTTGAAGAGGACTATGATGAGGGCAAAATTAATACGGCAGAAGTAGAGAAGCATAAAAGTGGGTTTGTCTGTAGCTTATTCTTTGAGATTTTTGAAAAAATTTATTTACTCTAAAAGAGCTCCAGAGAATTTGATTAAAATCGATCGAACTGTAGAACCTGATGTCACAAATAACACTACGTAAGCCATATATCTCTTAAAATCACTACCTATATGGCGTCCAGTGACATTACAACGTACGCTAAGCCCTATGACGTCATGCCTCAGCCACCATCCTCTAAAATTCTTATTACAGCCCAAACGGTTACACTAAATTGAATAATATCTCATATTTGTGGATAATATCATTCATAATAGACACTCTGAAGAGATGAACGACATTGCGCAACAATTAAGGGTACTTTATTCTTGGATATTTTGAAACAATTCATTTACTCAGAAATGGCTAAAAGGATTTTGATTAAAATCCACCCAGTCGTACAGTCTGATGTCACAAATAATACTAACCATGCCATATGTCCCAAAAAAGTTACTAAATATCGATCAGTGGCATTAAAATATACACTAAACTACGGTTAACTTTGATTTACAAGTGTTTTCTTTTATAAGCGTACACAGTCGAGCAAACGTATATGAGAAAATTTGTGCATTGTATATTGCGCCGTTTATTTGACTTGCGATATTGAATACTAATTTGGTTTAAATAAAAAATTACATTAATTAATAAAGATTATTTTGATGAAATCTTCTCCAAATATTCAGTCGGAGCAAAACAAGTAGGAATGCACACGGGTTTCCCGTGGTACAGAAGTGCTTTTCGTCAAATTTGCCCTAGCATAATAAGCTTTGAAATCAGAAAATTATTTTTCCTTTTATTTTAGATCCATTCTAAACATATTCATTTCGTTTTCCCATTCTATACTAGCCCTAAAAACAAAATTTCTCTTAAATCCGTTCAGCCAATATCTTCCAAATTTATAGTTACCAAAAAATTCTAACCTTCATATTGTGGTAGCCCTGTTTAGTCGACACGGTTGAAATATAGTACGTATTTTTGTTATCTATTTATATGAAAATTATACACACCACATTTGGTTAAAATCTATATGGTCAGTTCTCTATAAATACGTGTAAAAATATCATTTAATTTTTTACTGTGGCAGCCCTGCCTTTAGCTCCGCTTTAAACATCTTGATTTCATTTTGATATGTTGTACGAATCTTATATGCAAAATTTAGTTGAAATCCGTCCAGCCAATTCCCTCCAAATCCATTATTACTGAAATAGTATAATTTGTAATTGTGGCACCACTGTTTGGCTGATCCGGTCTAAATATGCTATGGTTTTGCATGTATGTGTACATTATAAATATTAAATTTGGTTAAAATTGATGAGGAAAATTCAACACAAATACGTGTAAAAGGAATTTTTTTTATTACTTTGATTGTGGCAGCCCTGATTTCTATATCTACACAAAACATATTGATTTTGTTTTTCTATGTTGCACATCTCCTTCATGCAACATTTCCCTGAAATCGGATTGGCCAATTCCTTCCAAATTCACAATAGCCGAAAAGATAAACTTTGCAATTGTGGCACCCCTGCCAATTCGTTCCGTTTCAAATATGTCACTTTGGTCATTATTTTATTTTAATATTCTACGTACCAAATTTGGTTGAAATCGGTTCTGCCAATTCTTCCCTGATATATGCGTACGGACGGACGGACGGAGATGACGAATAGTGCTTTTCAGCAATGACTAAAAGCACCAAAAACCTGTTCGAACCGGTTCAATGGTGTTTGCTGGAGCGAAACCGGAACCGAACCTAGATGTAGGGGTCCCCCAATCATTCAAACCATACTGACGATGGCGTCTGAAGCCCACTTTAAAAACCCGAAAAATGTAATTGCGACTTCTACAATACGACTTTATAACGCTGATAAGAGGCAGTTCTAGGCACGAAAACTAGTGCAAGATATAGGCTACGATTATATGCCTTCAGAAGTCTCTCGCTCTTAGGCCGATGTGTCAATACTTCTTTAGTGTTACATATAGTACATATAGCTAGGGAAGATTACTGTGTTTATTTGTGTATATTGTATTTACTTGTTAAGTGAAGCATGAGTTCTGCGTATACTGTTCAAGCTCTAAAGGAGGATGACTTGACTTCAATTACTGGTCGGTCCGGTAGTCATTACTTTAGGACTCCAATATCATCATGAAGTAAGTTTTTGTTTTCATATATAAGTACGAAGGTAGACTTTGTTTGACGTGCAGCCCCCCTTCTTTTCGACATCACGAGCCACCCCTGATGGCACATGATTTTACAGATCGTATTTATACACTAGGGGGCCGTTCAAGTACTACGGCAGCAAATGTTTAACTATATTTGGCTCCTCGTCCCCCCATGTCAGGGACCGTTAGCATTTGAGTGACCCCCACCCATCGTCTTACGTACTTACGTACGTCTTCGTTGTACCACCCCCCCCCCCCATTTCTGTAATAATTAGAAAATCCATATTTATACATGGGAATACTTTCTAATGCCTTCTTATAGCGATGCAATGCATTTTAATGCTCTTAAAATCACAATGAGGAAAAATTTATCAGAGCAAACAAGCTAAAGTTATGTTTACCGAAAATTCAGTTAAATACGGCCAAAATAATTGTATGTCGGGCGAAATGCGGGTAACTAGCAGGTGGAAGCTTGCTGTCGACGAGCTGTCGCGACACGTACATCGCACGTAAAAAGCAAAAAATTTCTTAAATAAAATATGTTACGAAAGTATTGGTCGTACCCCCTCCCCCTTCCCCAAGTCAGCAAACGTCAGCTTTTCCTAGACCCTCCCTCCCCCCTAAGGGAGGTTAATCACAGAGGTCAGGAGCCAAGCTCCTACATCGGGATATTTTGCCACTACGCAATATCCCATGTGAAAAGGGGTTCTTTGAAGTGCACCGTCATCGTACAATACACGGGGTCGACGGCTTCACTTCCTCTACAAAGGAAAGCTTGTAATATGTTTTAACTGTAAAATACCGTCGACCTCGGCCGGGAATCAAACCCACAATATTTGAAACCATTGTGGAGCGTTTCAACCACTGCTCCGCCGGCGTAAGTTAATAAGCATACTCAATGTCATAGAATAATGAATGCATCTTATTTTTCTTGTGTCTCTATGGCCTTATAAGGATTCTTATGCAGAATATAATATTTTGAACCCATTTCTCCAAATGGATATTAAAGTTAATAAAAGAATGATATTACTATAGGTTTTTTAAAATTTCATACTTTTCAAAATATCAGTAGCGTTTGTTTGAGGGAGGGGGAGATTCTTCATTTATGTACAGACAGTGATAATTAATTCAGCTTGGAAGATATTTAAGATACTACTGTAAATGCCCGTTGAAATTCAACGGGAAAATGGGAACCTATATATTCAACTATATTAGAAGGAAGTGTGCTAAATCTGACATTAGATAAGATAGATGAACAGGTTTTCACTTTAATATATTTCTTGATATTTAATAGTAAGACAATGATAATATAATTTTTTAACTAAGTTAACAACATCTTTAACGTTTTATTCCAAAAAAATTAGCTATTATGGACTCACCAGATATGTTGATTTCCTGTATGAACAACAATGCTGATGATCGCCAAGGGAACGTTTAATAAAAATGCAAAATTTTGACAAATTTTCGAATATTTAGCTTAATGTGAGCGAATTCGATTCGAAAACAAAAATCGAAGATAAGAATAAGAATCTTCATTTACTTTACTTTAAAATGGTTCTTATCCGAAGATTGTACGTCAATTACTTCTAATTTAATTTTGCAAATGAAAATAAGTCTGCAAGTGTGAAAGAGGTATATTTAAGATCCTTCTTATGGGAAATCCCATATAGCGTTCCAGTCAACCAACCATCAGATTAAGGCTTTTATTAATAGTTTAATCCATAAGAGATCCCCATATCATTTGTTGCGGGGGGGTCCAGATTTTCCGGTACGCCACTGCGGTGGAGTTATTTTGCACAGTTAAAAATGCATACGAAAAGATAATGAAATGCTCTTATAGTATCTTTGTGGAAATATATTATAATACATATAGAGAAAATATAGACGGGCATTGGAACAATTCAACATGAAAACGTAAAAAATTATCAAAATTAATTTAAATTTACGAAACGTTGACCGTTAGTGCGTCATAATAAATAATGATGTTTGAAAAAAATTTCTGCTTGAAAAATGCTGCAAGAGAAATAAATCTAGACATTAAGAGGCAGATTTTCAGTTAGCCTATACCGCAAGGTTAAATAGATTTCGAACTCGAGTTACGTAAATCTGGGATTGGAATGTAGGACAATGTATTCGGCCTATTTGTCATCCATAACACATCCTTTGTTCATACAAGTTGATTAATTATAATAAATTTTCATCTAAAACATAGATAGGGACCATTCAACGTTCTTTATTCGACAATAAATTAATTAAAGGTACCTTTCTCCAATAAACAAAATGCTAGAGACCTATTTAATTTTCAGTATAATTCTATTTACAATATTTCATTACATACAATGTTGTTTTTAACAGTCGACCCTTGCTTAGGACCTTCAATTATTTTTAAAATTTAAAGAACTTTTATTTTTATCTCTTGAAAATTCTACATGTATAAAGCAAGACTTCTGTAAAAATATATACCAGCGCTGCCTTAGGTTTGGCCTTATGATTTATATATTGTCATGGCATATGACAGTTTGATCGGAAATTGTCTCCGATGCATGTTAAAAGGAATAGATGGATCATTTGAGGTGTCTAGAGCTATACGTGAAAGAAAGTGTATGATTCCTGCAATAGAAACAGTAATTATTTCCATCTTTTTCACATTTGGTTAAAATCCACGAACAATCATGCTAGTTCCACTGCAAAACCTCTTTGATGTTATGTAAACAAATAATGCTGACGATATATTAGAATTATGATTACAAAGGCTTTTATATAAAATGTAATTATTTTAAATACCATGAAGGTAAATGTTATGGAAGCTTTTTCTATGAAAGATTTATAAAATGAAATAAATGTTAATTACGTCAAGATTTTCCCATCCTTAATTCATTATTTGGCTTGGAAAAAGTATTTTTTTAAAGAAAAATGCATACGTTAAGGATCACACCGATCCCGATACTTTCGTAAGCAATAACGCTAACCATTACACTAATAAACAATAGGACGATGTTATGATTATCTAAGCACGGCGAAATTTTTATTTTAAAAACTCACACAACACTAACTGACACTTCTCCCAAAGACTCAATAGACATAAAAATCCCTTCGCTCCCGGGCTCACCAACAAACTACACAACATCTTCTCAAAATTCAATTTTAAGGCAGTATTAAAAATAAAAAACATTTAACATCAATTTCGCCGCAGTCTCCACCTTTACCTATCTACTTTTAAAAACTATTGTGAGTTGGCAGTTTTTTGTCTATTTATTAGAGGCTATATTTTTTCTCTTTAGCCAGCAGATGAGGTCAGGTAGTATTTCCCCGCCGACCAATGGTCACAAACGAAATGGTGGTAAAACGACGATGAGGCAAAAACTCAACAACAACGATGAAAAAGACCAATGCTGTCGATGAAAAGGTTTGTGTTGGACCAACGATGTGGACGACCTACCTCAGTTTAAGGCCATTCTCTACTTACCTGATGAACAATAGAGCGTTATCACTTAACTATAAAATGCTAATTCTCTTGGTCACTTGGTCGTTATGCCCATAACGCTCAATATCTCAGTTGTTTCTTCAGTCAGTTCAACCAAATTTGGTATGATTGGATTGAGCACGTACCAGTCGCGAATGATGTAAAAAATTTCCGAAAAGGTCCCTGGTTAAACTCCAGAGGGTGATTTCAATTTCCCATAAGATAACACGTAAAAATCGATTTTTCGACGTAAAGGCTTTTACTTTTTTGCAAATTAAAATTAGAAATAATTGACCTACGATCTTCGGAACTGGACTGTTTTAAAGGAAAATAAATAAAATTTCTTATTCTTATCGTCACATTTTGCTTACGATGTAAAATCGTCCAGTTTCTACGTTTAAACATATTCATTGAAAAATTTAAAATTTTTAACGATATGTTACCTTGCCGACCGTGTTATTGTTAAACCTCGAGATTATATTGTCGTCTCAACCCTAATACTAGATGCGTAAGGAAAGCGTGCTTTGAATGTTTTAATACGTGGAAGTTAGCTCTTCTTGCCTGCATCATTTATGAGTGAATTTATTAGATAAGATTCAATATACTCGGTTGCTATGTAATCATATAATACGGACGGTATATTAAAATTATTATTACAAAGGATTTAATAGAAAATATTATTGCTTTAATTATAACGGAATTACATCTGGAGTTATTTATTTCAAACTGTTAAGTAAAACAAAAATGAAAGGTAATTTGCAAATTTCTTTGACTATGTTGTTTTAGTAACTATGGCAACTATGTTGTGCGAAAGTGAACTTGTATAACATTATATAGATATTTATCTGTTTCATTTTGATATATCCTATACAATCCCAGTTATCAAATGTATGACAATATTTTTTTAAACTGATTTTAGCATTGCGACTACAAATGTCAAGTTCCAACAACAATTTGGAAATCTTCATAGAACTCACAGTTTGCCATTTACATAATATCCACGATAAACAATTAAATTTATATGATGTTTTGTAATAAAAAGAGAAAAACCGGGCAGAGAAAAAACAACTTCCACGCGTGCTTCCGTTTTCCTCTTGATGGAACTGTAGATATACTTGATATGTTAGCTCCGCAATGTTTTCCTTTGCACTCTGCTTCTCCTTTGGTGGTAGCGGATGATGGAAGAGCAGTCACTGGGTCACTACACGTATTTCCCTCGCAATCGCCTTTCTCCTCTGAGACACTGGGCAGTACTTCGGTACTTGCAACCCCACAGGAATTACCCTCGCACTCTGCTTCTTCTTTGATGCCAGCGGATGATGAAGTAGCAGTTACTGTGTCACCACACGCATTTCCCTCACACTCACTCACCGAGTCAATGGGTGTTGAATTACTGCTTGTAGGAGCATCGCCGCATGCATTCCCCACGCAGTCTTCTTTCGTAATGATTTCATCGGGTATTGGATCTCTGGTTGTGACACTGTCGACAATGGGGCGGATCCTCATTCCGTCATAAGGAACCGGCGGTGGTTGAGAAGATGGAATTGTGTCCTTATCCTCTGCAACCTCGGCTGAGCCACAACTGAATCCTGAAATCTGGAATTTGACTGTCACTGTACCATTCGGGTTTGCATGGATGGAGTCATCTTTGGTCTCTTTGAACGAATATCCGCAACTCTTCCCACCAAAGTAACCCCCTGCTGTTTGTCCCACTTTCAAATCCTTCGCAGGATACGGGCAGTCAAAATCCTCACGAACGAAGTGTACCAGCGTCTTCACGTCCACTGGTTTATAACTAACCCAGCACTGTTTTTCATTTACGACGAGACTTAGACGAAATTTGGAATTTTCCGTAATTATACCTTTCCCTATTCCATTAAAATTATTTTCAAAATCACAGAAAATATCGCTCGTGAAATTAATCATGGTGCAGTACACACTCCTTTCTTTGGATTCAGAAGGGGCTCTTGCTCCGCGCGACGAACTCGACAATGCCGTTCCGTTCACAGTAGCATCAACAAAACTATTTAGGCCTGTTAACGAAGAAGTACTTGATATTGGATCGCCACACATTTTTCCTTCACATTCTGCTTCTTCTCTGGAGGGAGAGGATGTTAAAGACGCACTTGTTGTCAGGTCTCCACACTTATTCCCCTCGCATTCACGACCCTCGACCGAATCAACGGATATTGAATAAATGCTTGTAGTTGTATCACCACACGCTATCCCCACGCATCCTTCTTTTTGTGTAATTTTAACAGATAATGGGTGGCTACTCGTGGCACTTTCATCTATTGGTCGTAACCTCCTTCCGTCGACGTAAAACCATGGCTGAGTTGTTGTACCCCTGGCATGTGAAATCTCGGGGTCGTAGCATATAGTCCATTTGTACCGGAATTCGATTGTTACCACAACATTTGAGTCAGCATTAATTACCTCTTCTATATTCGCTTTACCAAAGACTTCTAAGCAACCCCCCCTAAATGTAGCCTCGAACGTTTCATTCACTTTCAAATCCTTTGCAGGAATCGGACAGTTGGCCTTATCATACGCAAAATGACTCAGCGTCTCCACGTCGACTGGTTTATAAAACACAAAGCATTTTGTGTCATTTTGTTCTACTGTAAATGTAAGATATGGTTTTATATATTCCCCCATGTAGTTGTCTAAAATCTCGCTGAAATCACAGAAAATATCATTGGTGAAATTGACAAAAGCACAAGAGAAGCTCGCGTTACTGTAATCAAATGAAGCACTGCGTGACAAACTCGGGACCGCTTTTCCGTGCAAATCCTCAGCGCCAAAATTATTATGGGTGAGGAATAGAAACGCCACTGAATAACGTAAAACCAAACTCATTTTAAAGCCAAACAGGGCCACTCTCGCCATGCTGACTTCGATGGAGGCAACTTCTTCACCGCAAAGCTTTCACTAAACTGTAGATGAAGAGTGTATGGGATGAAGTTTATATGTCCATTTGCGATTGCGTGCTTCGTTTTCACCTTATTTTTGCGCAGCGAATTGGAGGCTTTTTGAGTCTTCCATCCTCAATTGGTGATTCACATGTTTCAAGGAGACCATTAGCCAAGGTGTCATTTTTTCATTGGCAACAATTAAATGAACGGCAATTCTATTAACAACTGATTTTTCACATCCTCTTTGCTGCAACCATTACGTCATCATATCACGATTTTCAGCAATTCGGACGAGCTTGTTGTTTTCATTTTACTGAACTTTAAGGTATTTTTTCATATTATCTCCATGCGTATATTTTCGGGCAATCTTATCTTTATGGACGGCGAATGCACTTTAAAAATTCTTCCGTTGAGTGTTAATAAAAATTTAATTACAGGCAGTCTGGAGTGTTATCTGTATGTCACGTTAAAAATGCTTACTACTTTCAACTGTTTTAATGCTAGGTTTCAGATGCATCCCGTACCTTCACTCTGTAGTTGAAGTTTTTAAGTCCATTCAAATAAAAATGTTTCCTTTCACCTGTTTGTTGTGCAAACGTTTTTGAGCCTGCAGTTCGTCTAACCGAATGTCTTAAGGTGAATGTGACCTTATTTCATCATCAGCAATTAAGTGAAAGGGAAATATATTATTTTCTTACGCTTAACGTCCTCCTTGCTTTATCCGTTAAATTATCATATCCCTATTTTAAGATTTCGGCATCACATTACTCAAGATCCACAACATGGACCAAGCCTTTTGTGATATTTTACATCAGTAGAATTAATTTAGATAAATAATGCGGTTTGTTCACATCTTAATTCAACGCATCCACCGGGCTGTAAGTAAAATATATAAATCTCGCTCAACTCTGCATTGATGAGGTGGGAAAATTTTGCGTCAGTGGTGACGTGGTGTGTGAGAACACCAATGTGGCCTGCACGTAGAAAAGGTTGTCGACCCTTCCAAGCTCTTGTCATTCATCCCTCGCAAGATTCGTTATTACATATTTTCCGGGTTTTGCTGAAATAAAAATATTATTCTTAAAGGTGTAGTAGATTTTTTGTTATCGAAATAAAATTAATAGAAATGCGTAAAAAGGATTTAGTAAAAACTTCGATATGAAGATTAGCATTATACAGATGTGAGACATTGACAATGAGAAAAAAGAACAACAATATTACGTAGAAGATGCCTTTGGATTGTTCCAGATTTGGTTGCGGGAGCCTGAGGCCTGCAGAAAGGTTGAAAAACCCTATGATGATGAAATTGATCGAAAAGTAATTTTCATTTTGACCAATAAAATGCGACATATTTTCTTTTTTGGTTAATAAGGAAAGACCAAGAGATTATAACCTAGATCACGATGGAGTTGGTTACACAATTTTAAGTAGCGGAGGAAATCTCGGTTTAAATTAATGGTTATCGCCAGAAACTTCCACAATTTCAGTCATTAAAGTTTGGTTAATTCCGTCCGTTAAATTAATGAGGGTGGATTAACGTCGTGCATTACGCATTGACGTGTAATAATATCTATTCATTTACATTTTAAAATTTTTAGACTTGATTTTCAGCTCTAGAATTCAAAGACCAGTATGTCCAGTCGATTACCTAACAGTTATCAAATTCCAATATTTTAACGCTTTTAACTTAGTCTTGTTTTTTCTACGCATGATTTTTCTTCGCGTGAATTATAGAAACTTATATTGACAATAGATTAAATACATAAAATTCTTCTATGGATAAGTCTCAAGCAGAATCGGTCCAAAAATTTTATGAGCAGATATTAGTCATAAAGTGCAGTAAACACGATAAAAAATCACGTGGACAGATACGTACAATTCAAGATACTTTTGATTCCAAAATACAGAATTTCTTCTTAGACATTCCGTTGGCCAATTACAATTGTTAGCACACGCTTTTTTATATTGCGAAAATAAAATAAATTTCCAACATTGATGATTTATTTTATGAAAATTTTATCAGAAAATGGCAGTTTTATTAACAACATAGTACTAATATCTATTTCCGTAAATACAATCTAATATATTTAAGACGGAATAACCTTAAGCCTTGCTGTAATAAACCCTCAGCTTCATCGCAACAAATAAAAATTAATGATACTTGCATGCATTCAGTTAAAGTCAGATTTATTTACTCATACATCATGCTAACTTATCCTCAGAAGAAGTAATCAAAAATATATCACTGATTCTATTTATAGCGTAAAGACCAATTAAGGCGTGTTTTACAGTTACCATATTGGATTCCACAGGCCCATACGTCCCATTTTGTACGTGGTAATGATCTCCACGATGACTGTACCTAGTTTTTAGGAAATGCACGAGAAAACCCTTGGCAGAGAAACAACAGTAAACACAAAAAAGCAAACCAGCCATCCTTTCAAGGTATACGTTGAGTAATGCACACTTCTATGCGTACAACCACACGATTCTCCGTGCACTTTTCTATTCCAGTGGATTGAAAGGTTGGTGTAGACGTAGTCATATCGCCACACGCATTCCCTTCGCACGCCCGTATCCCATCCGTGGCACTGGGTGATGTATCGGCACTTATATCGCCACATGTACTATCCTGGCACTCTTCTTCTTCCGAGGATGATTCGGATGATGGCGGAGTAATCGTAGTCGGGTCGCCACACGTTTTCCCCTCGCAATCAGGTTCCTCGACCGAGTCAATGGGCGATGAGTAACCGCTTGTACTTGTATCAACGCATGATCTTCCCACGCAACCTTCTTTTGTTATGATGTCAACGGAGCTTGGATCGCTGCTTGTGGTCCTATCATCATAATCGCCGTATCTTCTTTCGTCCAAAAAAAACAACGGCAGGTTTGTGATGGGCTCGTCTCTACCCTCTTCCTTTTCATATTCGTCAAATTCTTTGTACAAATAACGGAATTTGATGGTTGTGACCTTATTCTGGACGGTATTTTCGGTCTCCTCCATGCTTATTTTTTCCACGTCATCGAATATAATATTGACATTATCCGATACGATCACAACCTTGTCTGTTTGGTCCCATTCCAAATCCTGCAAAGGAGAAGAACAGTCGTAATGGTCGTACACAAAGTGTCTCGGCAAATCCGCAGTCATTGGTTTGTATACAACACTGCAGTCTATGTCATAATCTGGGACAATAAATGTAAGTTCTTTGATGATCGGTCCCGCTCCATCTTTCCACAACGAGCTTTGTAATAACTTCTCGAAGTCGCAAAAAATATCCTTGGTAAAATTAGACAAAGTGCAGGAGAAGCTGGTCTCGTTGTGTTCAGAAGAAGCTCTTGTGAACGAACTCGGAAATGGTGTTCCATTCGCAGTCTTAACGCCTAAATTACCAGGCATTTGATCTCGAATGGCCAACGAAATATCTAACACGAGAAAAACTACAACTCCAAAGAGAAGCTTTTCTGCCATCTTGTCTTGAATGAGGACTCCTCCTTAACCCCGAAGCTCTCACGACACTGGAGAGCGAAAACGTCTGGATCGTGGCATATGCCCATTTAAAATTACTTGTTTCATTTTCACCTGTTTTTTATGCAGGAATTCCGAGATTTTTTTAGCCTTCCGTCCTTTATGTGTCGGATCGAATATCTCAAGCACGTCTTAAGCAGAATGTGACGTTTTTCATTAGCACCGTTTAAATTAACGAGGAAAGCGTTAGCTTCTGATGTTTTACATCCTATTCACTGCATCCATTAAATCATAATATCACGACTTTAAGCCTTTCTGGCGAAGGTATTACGTCTTCTTTTTTCAACGGAGTTTCGAATTTTTTCACACCAGACACGATAATGTTACATAATCCCAATAGATGTGTTTTCAAGTTCAGCATTTACTGGTATAATACTCGCACCCTAATTTTTAGATAAGAAAAGTTGAAAATATAAATCCTGACATAATACTCGCACTCCATTTTTTCCTCGCTAAAGTCAGTTTCATCAACGATTACTAAAAAAGGAATTGCGACGAAGGACACAATGCAAGGAACAGACACGTGAGAACGGGACGAAAGGCCTATAATAATTCGCAAAATCCGATTTCAGTGAGGCTTATAAAAAAGGTCGAATGTGTATTCTTTCTCTTCATATTTGGACTTTGTGGAAGTTAAAACGATCTTCTTCACAACGTATCAGATGCTTACCGCTAAAACAATATTTGGCGTGACTTCGATACAGTGTCTTCGTCCACCTTGACTTTATTACTCTACGATCCACATATGAAATACCTCAAAGTTACAACATTTTAGGCATTATAGTTAACAAAGTGGAAGTCGTCGGGGGTCGCGAAAAAGATTCTGGGGGTCGCAGCAAACATTGATAAATGTGAGTAAATTAAATATTTATTATAAAACTATTGAAATTATCATACACTACAACCTTTCATTCTATATCTGTTTGGTTTATTGCAGAAATAAACGTCGTCAAGCACGATTACACGAATTATACTAGAGAGTAAAAAAAACCTAACTTAACTAGTACTGCTAGGGGTCGCGTTCTTATGAAAAGGGGTCGCGGATAAAAAAAGTTTAAGAACCTGTGACATAGAGGATATCTCGCATTTGGTGAACCCTGGCATAATAGTGCTTAAACCCAGTGTTTTTATCGGCAAAATTCTGAGAAAACATTGAGACGGATCTTTTAACTGTTTGATTATGAAATGCCTATCTTAGAAGAAACGGTCTGTTGAAAACAGAAATACAAGAGAGTATTCTAGAAAAGAGGAAAAGAGACAGGAATAGAAACAAAACATAGGATTTATTAAAAGTAGTTAGTTGTTATGAGAAGGTGAAGAGCCCCAGAAGGAACATAATAGAGTTGGGTGCG